>JANIIA010000002.1:15485624-15534571 GCA_027478495.1 Erythroxylum alaternifolium
ATGCTAGATACTTTGGTGACAGGGTGGCAAAAAGAGTATAATTTAAACATTGTATTTGAGTGTCCATACTTTTTTTTTATTCATACATTAGAAGACATAAGTGTATATATAATTACTGATCTCATGCAGCTGTTAGGTTTTGAACTTGGTGGATGGAGAGATAATTGTACCTCTGAACGATTTGACCAAATGGTATCTAAACATTGATATAGCAAGTGGGGGGTTGCATATTCATTTGACATGACGTTTTCTGCTCATAATTAGATCTTGGTTTTACTAAACCTGTAGTATAATGACAAGAAAGAAGCAATATTTTGTAAAACATCAAGTTTCCTTTCAGAGCTTGTGAAAGACACAAAAGAGGGAAAAACTTAATCTTTCCCATACCTGGGTCGAATCACCAAACTGCTAACTTTCATCCCCAATGCTTCCACCTTTACACACGACCAAAACCCAAAATTCCCTCAGCATATAGGTTGGTAGCTGGGGATCTAGATGTTCTTCTTTATCATTTTATTTGGGTGTGCTCTTTTGGTCTACATTTGTTTGTGGCACTAAGGCAGCAAGTTTTTATCCTATTTCTTAGATTAAATCTGTTTGGTTTCCACGTGCCTCATTCATGAGCAATATATTTCTTATTAATGTTTCCATTAGATTAACTTGCAAGGGAAATTAGGCTATGAATGTGGATGAAATACTAGGATTTTTGGATAAAAAGGAACTATCGTAATTTTGACATACGAATATTGTGATTGTTTCCCAGACAATGTAATCTGCATTAGTAATAGCAAGAAATTTTGATGTGCTGAATTGACAGTTGTCTGCAATCTATCCTAGACTACTTTAGAGTATTATTGATTTTATTTTATATTTTTAAATAAGTTATGAAATTTATTATCATGTTCATGATGGAGAAATGAATAAAAAAAGGCGTTTATCTTTGTTTAAAAACTTTTAGGTGGAGCAACAACAATTACAAATGGTAGTTAATAAAAAAAAGTTAATGATTATTACAATTTTAATTATAAAAAATAAAAAAGTTCGATTCATGCAAAAAAATTATAGTGAAAAGAGAGAATAAAACCTCATATGAAAATATGGATGATTCTATTTAATGAAAATTATATTTTGCCAACTTGATTGTTAACCAACTTTCATGAAAATCAAGAAATTTATTATCATATTTATACACGAACATGCTCATAACTAGAAAGTAAATTTAGCCAAAATTTAAATTTTTATGTTGTTTTCTAGTTTTATTTTTTAAATGATTTTTTAATGACAGTCTATTTCATTTCAACATTTCAGTCTGGGTCACTAAAGCTGACAGGTCAGTTGACGGGGTTAGTGCTTATCACTTACCTGTGTTTTTATTGCTGTGCTTTTATTGCCAGGAGTTGAAGCACAAAACTTATTCGGTCTTGTTCAGGACAAAACCAGGTCTTTTCACCGCGTTAATCGTTACTCAGTCGAAGCGTCTTTGGCTTCTGTTTCTCTCAGATCATCTTTAACGCCGCTTGCTGCTGATCTTTGTTGTCATCTTATTCTTGTTAACGTGAGTGTTTGACTTTTTTATCTTATTTCTCATTTATCTTTATTAATTGATCCTTCAAAACTGTTGTGATTTTTGATGCCCCTGCTTACGTTCCTAATTTATATTCTAAAAGTCTGGTGTTTTATAGCTTAATTACTTCAAGTCTTCAAATAAAGGTGTTCGAAGAACTATGAACTGGATCCAGCGCAAGATCTATCGCTATAATGTCACTTTTGGTCTCTACATGCTTGATTGGTGGGAGCGTTACCTTTTCAGTATCCTTTTTGCGTTTGGAAAAGGGTCATAACCCAGTTTGCAATTCTTGGAATTAAGTTTAGACATGATGCTAGTTTTGATATTTGAATTAGTAGCTGGACGAAAGCTTGAACCTTTAGGACTCATTAATCAGAAGGCGCTTTGGTTCTTAAGGTTTTAGTAATTCAAAAGTTCCTTTTCTTTTTAATATATCTTATGACCCAGTTTGAAATTCTTGGAATTAAGTTTGCACATGATGCTAGTTTTGATATTTGAATTAGTGGCTCGACAAAAGCTTAAACCTTTAGAATTTATTAATCAGAAGGCGCTTTGTTTTTTATGGTTTTAGTAATTTGAAAGTCCCTTTTCTTTTTAATGTATATATATATATGGGTTTGTGAGGAGTCCTCTCCTACTTGTCTGCTGCTCATTATATTGTATTTCTTTGAATTCTTTAACCTATTCAGATACTTTGATGATCGTATTAATGTGGTTCATATTCTATAATGGGTCAAAACGTGCAACTGACTTCTTCAAGAGGTAATATCGTTTATTATATCTATTTCATTATGATTGATTTGTTAGAAGAGTTGGTAGATTTTAAATGTAAATGAAGTGATTGTGTTAAATCAGCAGTATCGAACTTAAGTTTCAGCATACCTTGTTGACTAGACACTCAAATGCCTACATGCACATTCTTGCACTCCTAAACTCTTGCTTCCCTTGTCAAGATCTCTTTATCCATGTGATGAAACTTCATTTAGATACATTTTTTTTGTATTATTTGCAAGATTATATGTTAGGAACCAGAGTTCAAAAAGAGAGAGAAAGAATTCAGAGAATCAAAGCATTGATATGGTTTGGACTCTTAAACAGAAATATCCTCATCGTAAATTGAGGTCATTGTTCTTCGAAAAACCATTTGAAATGTGTTTTTAGCTTGTATGTTAGTTGATACAAGTGATAAGGCTTTTACATTTAGTTGATCTAAGTGACAAAGCTTTTACGTTGAACCCTCCTAGAATAGTAACCTCAATTGAATTTGAATCTCAAAGAGCACTTATTTGATATGGAGATTGAAAACCCAACATTCATCATCTTCTTCTTTTTTTTATTGCTTCTTCAAATAATGATGCATTGTAAGAACTAGAAATCATGTAGTCAAGTAGGCCATGCAATCCTTCACTTCCTAAATAGGATAAAATCCTTTGGCGGTTAACCTTCTCTATCAAAGATTAGGATGTGGTAGAGGGGAATGATAGATTTGAATTTAGTCCAATATAAAGGCCTTTTCTTCTGATGATTGAGATGTTTTCCCCGCTTACATGTTCAGCAACGGAAATTCTTGATTAATGAAGCTGTTTCTTTCAGTTCTTATATTATTCTCTTGCTTTTCAGGGGCTTCACTTATTTCAATCCAGAAATCAGCAATGATGTATCTCATTAATGTTCCTAACGCAATCCCCAGAAGAGGAGATTTCTTTCTTTTATTTCAAGTCATGGAATGAATCTTTTTATTGTATCACTTCTGAACCTGCTTGCTATTGCTCTCAATATAGCTATGCGGAGGGCTTGTCTAGAATGGAATTGTTTAATATACTTTATACCAAAATCAGAAGTCGAGGTCTTTAAACTTGCACAGCTCTATCAACTGGTGGATTGAACCACTTAGGTGCATTAAATATGTGCTTTCACCTTAATGAAGTTTGAATAGTTTGATTTGTTGAAATAGTAGATAGGAGTGACGTGAACCAAATTGTTGTCTATGATATTAACTAATAACTTACTCTGATTCTGTTTGGATGACGTTATCGATGCCATTAATTATATCCTTAGATCATTCCAAAATCCTCGAGTCAATAAACAATTGGCACCTAACTACTTATCTTATTGAAGATTGTAATATGATATGTTTATAGCATTTGTGATGAAGATGATGGTTTGTAAATATCTGATGGTAGGGTGACATGATTTTGTGATTTTTTCGATGTTCAAGAATCAAGAGATTGCAGGATGTTCTCTAGTTGCTTGAGATGCCAAGGCTCAGTACATTATGACAGATTTTCCCTCGAATTACTTAAGCTTATGTTAATGCGAATCTCGAATGTTCATATTCTTAAAAAAAATTAGAGATTACAGGATGTTCAATTTTTGGTTTGCTATAAACATGCAAAATGAAATATCAAAGGTGTTATCAGTGAGAGGGCTCTTTTGATGTGCAAGTTAAGGAAGAAATAAACTTTTTGAAATGGCCATTTTCGATATAAGTTTTTGAAAATTAAAATAAATTATATTAACATAGCAAAAACTATTTCACAAAACATTACAATAAGCCATATCATCTGTAACAAATTAGCCTAACTAACCAGTACACAAAATATCTACAATGGATAGCATTATAACAGCCAGTACTCTTTGAGTTCTTGGCTAACCAAGCTTTGTTTGCCATTGGAAATTATCAGCTCGTACCCAGTTCAGTATATATGACTTGCAAGTTGTTGTTTGCCTTCTTCTAATACCCTTGTATATTCTCTTATTTCTTTCCCTCCAAATGGAATAAATGGCAGTATGAAAAGCAATCTTAGTAATCATATCATTCATATTATCATGCTTTGTACAATTTATGATTACGTTCAAAGTCTCCGTCCACTCAAATGTGTATCTAGGTAGTTGTAAAATAACCATAAGCTGGATCCAAATTGCTTTGATGTAGTTACATTCATCGGCTTGTATAACACAAATATGGGATCATATCTCCCAAGCCATCTGTCTTTGATTTTGAGTCTATTTTTAATCACTAGCTAAGTGAATACAGCAGATTTGTGGTTTAAGACTTGCTTCCAAGTGACTTTAGCCTAAGGAACCGCTTTCGGATTATTCACCAATATCTTGTGACATGATCTGTTGTTGAATATATTACTGGAATGAGGAATCTAAATGATGTTGTCTTTCCTTAACCCTAAAGGGATGTTAGATAAATAATCTGCCATTAAGTGGAACCCTATAAAGTTTCCAACCCATTCACCGTTATGGATAAGGAAAGACACTCTAACATCAGAGGGGATTCTGTTTCTGATCCTCGAAAGATCTGTTCTTTGAATAGGAGGACTATAGTTGGTCCAGTTATCAAACTATAGTTGGTCCAGTTATCAAACTATAGTTATATATTATGCTCTCCATCACCCAACCTATGTTTGATATAGGGATAAATCATGTCTCTCAAGCTACGCATATGATTAAATATCCATGACAAGTCCCTGGACTTGTGCAGCTGTACACTTCAACTTTTTATGGGAAGTTAAATCAAAGTTCATCAAACAGTTCCTCAAAGTAGAAGAAACCTTTAATTACAAAATCAGAGCTTCTAATAGAAGATCAGGATAGCAAGTGAAAATCATGATAAGAAGAAAGTATCGATATCTATATATTATACAAAATTGCTAACAGGTCTAAACATTCCATTTGTTAAGGTTGTCTTCGCTCATGTGCTCGTTATTCCTTTTTTGGGATAATTATTTCCATAATCCAGAAATGAATGCAGCTCCATTGCATTCTTCCATAATTTCTTGGAATCGTTTCTTACTATGTCGCATAAATGCTAAAACTTCAAGTAAGTTTAAAGACCGTCGCATCTCCTTTGCAATAATAATTTAAAGGAGCCTAGTTGGTTGAATTCCAAAGTTGGTTAGGCCACAAGATATTGTATGACTTCACATGATTCCTCCAAGATAGTAAGACCTCACCATATCTCATATCTCAATAAAATTCCTATCTCATATCTCAATAAAATTCCTATTAGAATGTTGTAATCTCCATATCTCATATCCCAATAAAATTCCTATTAGAATGATTGAAACTTATTTACCTACTCTAAGTCCAAATAGATAGATAATGTACTAAAGATATATAATATTTGAGATATCATATATTTATGAAGTATTAAAGATATTCATTATTTGAAGTATGAGTTAATATTTGAGCTCAAGATGATAAGGATATTACTTTTGAAGTAAATCATAATTAAGGTATATTTTACTTAAGAAAAATATCATTCTATATTGGAAAGATTCTAATGTAGCAATGATTGTTAATTAAGCCATAATACACTTTTCATTTAGTGAAAATGATTAATTGGATCAACAAGTTTTTTAATGAATCTGATATAGTTCCTTGCATTGTTCAAGACAGCAATATACTGTAGAACATTAGAGCCATTGGGAATGTAAAAGGAGCTTAGGTCCCGTCAAAAATCAAAAGATGTATTAGACAAAATTTCTTAATTATAATGATAATCAAGATGAAAATTGTAAAATTTAAGCAAATGCTCATTATAGAGAATCTTCTAGAATTCTCTTATTAAGCCAATATTTCAATAGCAGCATGATCGTCATATGGTGATATGATATACGATACTTAAATACAAGTAGGATATTATTGGTTTATACCCTGCAACTAATCAATTGGTTATAGTTTAGTGACAAAATAATTTAAAGATATTCTTTATCTTGTACATATTTAGAAGTATATGATAAAGTTCATGGAATAATTATACATTTCAAATGAAGTTATAATTATGAGATTCATATTGCATTTATGTATTATCCCTAAAGTGTTCCTAGTCATTGTTTTATTGACATTAGGAATTAATAAAACATAAAAAGACTAGCATATGTTATCTTTTTCCCTATAAAGGAAGTAGTCAATCTCATAGGCTAAAGTACGGAGATATTTAAACAAACATATAAGTGCTTATTAGAGAACAACCTAATATAAGAAATTCATTTGGAACATTACTTTTATGTCTATGAAAATTCTCATTGTGATGATTGTATAAGTGATCTTTTGACTTGAAATTTTCAAAGGTATTGTGTATAGGGATTGTAATGTTTTGATACTACTTATGACTCAGTTTAATAATGGGTAGTTCAGTCGGTAGTCATTGGATGTAGCATAAACTATATGGAGGTAGTTGAGTGATTAATATAAGATTCATCACCCTAAAGGAATTAAGAAGAATGTTTTTCTTGCTCGATTAGTATTGATGCGGGAAATCCTTAACCAAGGTAGAATGAAGTTTTGTAAATAGTTTACAAATGTCATTAATTGAATCAATAGCCAATGACAGAGAAGTAATATGATTGGACTCAAAATAGAGTAGAAATTAATTTCATACTTTATGTCTAATCAAAATATTATATGGAGAAAGGTTGAATTATACCAAAAAAATCTTGCACAGAAAGATTAGTTAAAATTACTTTGACATTCTTAAATATTTGGGTGGTCATGATGTGTTGTTAGATGTCAATATTGATCTATGAATATAAATTGTTTAATTAGATAATTAAACATAAATTAAAGGAGTTCAGTTTATCTAATCCTAAATATGATTCAAGGTTATAATTTGTATACATTGTCAATATATTTGGGAATATAATGAGTCTTACATAAATAACATTTTGAAGAGAACAAAGACATTTTAATCAAGTTAGACTTGGATGTAAAGTTTAAGAAACTTTATGATTATATATGAGATATTTAATAAATAAGGATCATTTATAATTCTAATTAAAGTTTAACTGACATTATAATTTAATTTTAATTAAATTAATAAAATGTCAAAAACTTATTATAAATATAATTAAGCTCTTTGTAAGAGTTACTTAACCCTCTCTCAATCTGTTATGTGGATATTATTAGAGGTCGGATATTTATGCTACTATGATCAGGCTTTGGAATAAGATATAAATTAAGATTCATATTTTATTACAATTTATCATTTTATAGAATTCAAGTGATCTTAATTTTTGGAAAATAAAAATAAAAAATTCTTAATCATTTAGCTACGGTTGGGATTGAATCACGTCCCAATTTTCCAAGACTGACATCACATGTTCTTTTTGTCTAAAATAATTTTTCAACATTTTATTTACGCTTGTAATTTGGAAATTAATCTAGGGAAGTCTTTGATTTCTTTACCTCTAATTCTTACTCTTTGTTAAGATGTTCCATCTTGGTTATTATGTGTATGCAATAATGATTTAGCAACAATATTTATATAGGCCTCTCTTTATTTAATGGGTGTTTTGAACTGAACATCTTCGATTGCATCAAAGACTAGTTTTTGAAGCACTTAAATTCTTGGAAGAACAATTTGCTTTCATTTGATGATTTGAAAACTAGTAATTAAGACTGTTGGGAAGGCTATCTTGTCCTATGCTATGAATGTGTTTCGACTTCCTAATTCTCTCAGCTCTCTTGTTAATAAATCCTTCGGAGGATTTTGGTGAGGGATGCAACAGGAAGAACAACAAGATTAATTGGATGTCAATATTTAGGAGTCTTTGGTTACTTTCCACTGTTGTTTTTTTTTTGGGTTTGTCAAAAAGGCATCATTTTCTAATCTGTGCAAGGTGTTTACGAAGAAATATGTAGTTTAGGATCCCACAAGGAAAATGGTTTGAGTTGACATTGTAGTTTACAATGTAATTCACACTTATTATTGGTGAAATATAAATATTCTTCTTCCTTCTTCCTAAGCGATTGTGAAGGCATGTGACATGTTTGACCTCTTGGTCTTGGGACTTGCTTTTTAGTTACAACCTTATCAAATGCCAAATTGATTATTTAGAAGTTATCTCAGCACTAATCAATGTTGGTGTTTATTTTGCTGACTTCAATACTTTGGTTTGCAGGGTCAATGTTTATACCTTTGAATTTTATGATTAAAGACATAAATTTTGTCGATAGTTTACATCTTTTCGTTATTTTTAATTAAAATTTAAAAGAAAATATTTTTTGAAAATTTAAAAATTAAAATTTTTACAAATTAAGTAATTTTAAAGTTTTGTAAACTATAGAAAAATATATTTTTTTTGCTGAAAAAAAGATAAATTCAAATTCGAATAATATTTATTTTGTTTTAGTGCCTTTAGTTATTAACGAAGCAACGAGGAAGAGGACACCAGAGGCGAGGGTTGGGCCAGAAAAAGCCAGTGAGCTCAAAAGTCCAAACGGCATCCGGAGGGCGTTTCAGTAATTTGGTACTTCCAACAAAGGAGAAAACCCTAAACCCAAACCCGAATCTTAAAACCCTACTGTCCTTTGAACAGCCCTAGACTTTCAATCTCTTAGGCCTTGCGCCTCAGTGTGTTTCTCTAGAATCCCTTCGCCACGCCAACATTCTCTTCTTCACCTTGCTTCTTCAATTGTTCAGCACTCATCCAATAAAACTGCCTCTCTGAGTAGCCGTTTGAATATTTACATATTTGTATGTATGTATATGCAATTTCATATCTGGCTTAGTTAGGAGGCACATATTAATTTGGATCAAAAAGGGAATCCTTTTTGTTCCGAAGGCCTTTGAGGGGTCAGTTTGTTCATTTACTTCATCATCTGTCCCCCAAGCAGCCTTGTACATTGATCAGCTATGACTTTTTAAACTTGTCCTCAATTTCACTATGTTTTATTACTAATGGAATGTGTGTTTGCTTGTTGTGTTAAGACAATTGCCTCCGAATAACCAAAAGGGTTAAACTTAAAAGCCCCCTTTTGGTTCAGACAGAGGCGTACACTATTTGAATCGGTTTGAGGGTGAGGAACTTTAGTTCTACGTTCCTCTCCTAGTTTGATTCGAAGATTTTTTGTCTTTTTATGCTCTCTAAGTCAGCTCTTCCAGTATTGTACTTGTTGCATCTGTTAGTCTGATTTTTCAGGATGTTCTGTCGGAAAAATTGACTTCATTATGACTAGATTGTTCTATAGGCTTCGATGTTTCTTGTCTGTTCAAGCCTTTCTGATTCTTGTGGTAAGCACCCTCACAAAAACCGGAAGGTGCAAATTTTTTAAATGCGATCCGGTCCCGACAGAGGCTAAACTAAGAGGGTTTAACTCAGAAATGTGTTCGACGGTTAGGCGATAAACTGTTTCCTGATCCTTACTTATAGGTGAATTCGAACATTTGGCACATCGATCATTTTTTTTGGAATATTTTGAAGTACGTGTAATCAAAAGGAACGATGCCTGCTTATTTAACTAGAACGAGAAAGTTGGGAATGCAAGTTGATTTGGTAAAATATTGTAAAGCATGGAGCCTCTGTTCATGTGAAATAGAGGTCTTGAAAGTCGTGGTTTTGTTTACTTGTTGAATCTCGTGCCAGGTTTTGTCGTGTTGATTTATTATTCTTCATTTCGATTATTTTGAGCTAGTGCCGATGACGAAATCAGTCACTAAAACACCATCTTTCGGGACTGAATGACTCATTGAGTCTTGCAGACATTCTGCAATTCTGAGGCCTGATCAAATTATTTTTCAAGCGTTTTCTCACAAATTTAGAACTGTTGATTCTACATTGTTTGATTTGAGTAAACAGATGATAGCCATTGATCTGAGTTTTATATTGCGAACTTTTTCAGTTCCAGTTAGAGTTTTCCTTTTGTAGATAAGCAGTTTGGACTAATGGATTTGGTTACTTCATATAATTCATTGGACAGGAAGGAAATAGATGAACTTTACAGAACAAATGGGTTGGTTTAATTTTACGGTGCACCTGCAAGTGAAGTAATGTTCTTCAATATTGGTCGGTCGGTGTTCACCAGAAAGCCAACTATATGCTGTGGGAGGGAGTATTTTGGCCTGAATCACTAGGGAGTAAAGAGTTTCACCATAATCCTTGTGAGATGTACTAAAAGCCTTTTCGAAACTTTTCCGTGTCCGTTTTTGTTTGATTCTATCATCTAAGGCTCCTTTGCATGTGAAGAACAAAGCAGTGATCCTATACAACCGACAAACAGGGCTTTCAAATCATGAGTTTGTAGTGTCACCACAATTGACAGTCAACCGCTGTGTCACGTAGTCAAAAGTGGGTCAGGACTCGGTAAATCTCTTTTGTTTGGATGTTTGGGTTGTCATATCAATGCTTTTCTTTTCGTGTTAAAGAATATCTCTATAGATGATCAAGCGAATGAGATGATCCAAAGCTAATATGTTTGCATTATGCAAGATTAATACCAACATCAACGACTGCAAAATGCCAAATGCATGCTAATCCAAAGCTAATATGTTTGCATTATGCAAGATTAATACCAACATCAACGACTGCAAAATACCAAATGCGTGCTAAATTTGTTCAGAACCAAACACGAACAAGATACTGAATAATTTCCAACTCATATTGGGGGACCGTTTGATTACTTGAACATTCAATTATTGGGGCTAATTGTGAGACACCCCAAGATACCAAAATTACTGGCTATATTATATAGAATCTACAATACAAACAGGATCCATGAGAATCTACACAAACATCCATATAGTTTTATGTACAAAAATAGCAAGTGTTTTTATCTTAATATGAGTAGCAGATTTAGCGTATCCTCCAATTGGCAGCGAGAATTGGGACATTTCTTAGTGAAGGCTTTTGCTCTAAAGACCATTGTAGTACCCACCAATAGTTATGTGAGCTGGAACGCCTCTTGCTGTAGAAATTGCTTCGTTCAATCTTGTTGGTTGGCGATCCCCTTGCTTCATCCTCTGTAATAAGAAGAGTTTCCACAATGAGAAATAAGAATTATGTGCCACTTCATGTTTGATTGGGAGACCTTATGTACATGTATCTGGTCAGAAGATTTTGTTACAAGGAATAGAATCTCTCACAAGTAACCCCAAAACATCGAATAGAGCAAGTTATTACTCGTAACAAGACAGCAATACTTAATAGAAATCTCTTTAAAATGTGGAGTCTAACCAGTAGAGATGCTGTTCCAAACTTATTACTCGAAAACTTCTATTCAAATTCTACGTGATCAAGAAAACAAACTGATAGCTACACGATAGCATTTAAAAATTTCAGAAACATGACCTAAGAATGTGATCATGAATACGCGAAAAGGAAAACAAAATTAAGAAAAGAACTTTCAGGTGATTTACCAACCTTATCATCACTGTAAATCTGGATCCTGAATTTATGATTCTGGTGGCTTCCCAGAATAATGACACAAATGGTTGCAGCAGCAGCAATACCAAACGTGCAAATCGCACCAATCCCAGTGAAGCTCCACTTCCATATGTTTAAGCCCTCGCTACTCTCCTCCCACATAGCCTCTTCTTCCGTATCTTCTTTCTGGTTCTTGAATCTAGGCGAACTCAAGGTGTCGCCTTTATAGGCCTCGATCTGAGGAGGGGCAAAACCTGTAGTAGGAGACTTAGGAGACTCCAATTTTTTCATGTCGACAAATTCATGTTCCTTCATTTTCTTGAAGAAAACTTGAGAAGCCGGATCTTGATCAGCTTCTTTCGATCCTATATTAGCAGCCCTGACTTTTGGCATGATCATGGAAGGAACCACCTTACTTATGTCAATAGGTACCATGGTGACTCCTCCTTTAGACAATTCATCATCAGCGTCCCTACCACTCGCTGGTTCCAACTGGATTGGAACCGGAGCAAGACGGTTAGGCACTGAACTTGAACTTCTTGGCGGTGAAGATGGGCACATGAAGTAGTTCATGTTAAAGACAGTTTTCGGACTGGAGCTACGTTTGCTTCCTCCTATAATCTCCTTTTCTTCATCTTCTCTGTAATCACGAAATCCCTCACGGGGCAGTAGTTCCCACTCATCGAGATCCATCTTTAGCAGAAATTTATGGAATTGAACTGGATCGAAGATAAGGGTCTTTACGCATATATGTAAAAGGTTATCTGTATATTGTATATGAAGTCGAGTTAATGATCAAAACAAGGGGTCTTTTGATGGAGTCAAGCGTGTGATTTTCATCAGCCGTAAGAGCCAAGGCCACCACTATGGTGTCCTCTAGCTCTATGGAGTATAAGACCCAGATGTGAAGGAGAGGAAGATAAATATGAATGTGTCAATCCTTGGGGGGTCCAATGGGACCCACAACCACGAAGATGAATTGCCTTGCTTGATAGGTCTCCTTGGATATTTCTTCCAATTTTCTATTGGGTTCTTTTCTTTAACGTTTTTTCACTAGTTCTGATGACTGTTGTGTAGATTTGGAGAAATTTGAGCCAACAGTAGACGCAAAACACGGTGAGCAGCGTGGCCTAAAGCTAAAGGTCTCATCTTTTAGCCTATTCTGGTGTACTTCGGTTTTATTAATTATTCCACCTTACAGAAAAAGATGAAGTGAAGCAGAAGACGTGGGGGTTGCTTATCCAAGTTTGCTTGGCAAGAAAGCGACATGGGGTAGGCCCTTGAGGAGAAAAGAAGAAAGCGAAAGCCATAGACAACTGTCCATGGGATCTTCCATAACAATTCAGACTTTAAAACATATTAAATATTTAATTAATAAACAAAAAGCTTGAAAATCTAACCCATCTTCTCTTCTGTCAGCCTACCTTAAGGTTAACAAACCAGAGTTGAGCCAGAAAAGAATTTTTCTTTAATCTCCCCAGTTGCCGCAAGAACCGACAAAGTTAGCAACTTTAAGACATGCAAAGCTTTGTTAAACTAGTCCAAAACGTTAAACCAAGTTTTATTTTGTTGAAACACAGACGAGTCACCGTGGGTTTGAGAATGTTCCAGTTTGGTTCATTTATAAGTTCAAGCTTCACCTACGTCTAAATTCATGTTAAGAGTTTGATTTCTTAGAATTTTATCAAAATTATGTTCTTTTTCTGCTGTATATTGATCTTTTGAAAAAATCATGGGTCCAAAATTAAGTTCGAACTTGGTTAAAGATAAAAAGATACAGGAGCCAACTAGACTCAAATACCTTGTGATTTCCAGCCCTTTCTAATTAGACTTTCAAATACCTTGTGATTTACAACCCCAAATACATATAACATTTTTCATATTACATCACTTAAAATGCAACACCAATGATCAAATACCGAGCAATACTTAGCTTAATTAGAAGAGAGGCAACATGCGTTTGGTTTTCCGGGGGTAGGCAAATTACTTGTATTCTCAACATTTGCATCAACTTGTGTGCATTCTGTAGATATATTTGGCTTGCAAGTTAACTCCAAAAAGAAGAAATTTTCATAAAATAACTTCTTCAGAGTGGCCATTCTGTTTTAACCGAAGCATCTGAATAGGAAAACATTAAATGAATCAAGACCTACACACAATCCCCCTTTTTAATAAGAAATTGAAATCATTAAATTAATGTAGATTTAATCATTAGACTAAATACTTAGGGTTATGTCTCAAGCTTCCTCTTTGTCTAAGCTTTATTCTCTTTAACCTTTTGTTTTAGTTTGGTAAAGTTCATGATTTATTTATTTTTCTTTGACAGGTGTCTTGCAGGCAGTTCAAGCTAAGGTGTGAAAAGATTAGATATGTTGGGTAGCCAGTGGAAATTGGTTTTGGGCATCTTTTTAAGATCTTGATCAGTTAACAACCCACAGTCAATTCAATACCCACAAGAGCAAAAGGTCAAGTGTGTTGTGACAAACATCAGCTCAAAAATTGGACAATGGGAAAACAACAGGATACTAAGTCATAAATTATTATCAATCATTGGTTGCTAAAAGGCCTTTCCAACTTACCAGCGAAATTCATTTTAGTTTATACTTAAAAGAGTTATTCTGATTTCATCAAGTTGACACTTAAGAGCGCGAGAATAGAGACATGCTTACATCCACCCGTGTAAAGCTGGTTCCTCCAAATGAGAAATAATATACAGAGAAAAGGAAAAAAGGACAAGCTGTTCTCAGATTTACATGCATGTTTGCTTCCTCCCAGTACCCGAACCAAGTACAACAGCTTCTGCTATCATCATTATCACTAATAATAATACCTTTACCAGACCAACAAGAAAAAAGCTAAAAGCGAGACAGAGGGTTCAACAGTTAGCAAGAGCATTCAAAATAGATTTAGTAATCAACTCCTCATCCCCAGTATGCTCTTTTGTACCCTCGATTTGAACATGTCGGGGAAGTCTAGTGTACCTCAGATTTATGATCTACCTGATGACGAAGAAGATTCACCTAAAGAAACAGAAGCCAAAGAAGAAGCCCATTCCCATACACGACAATTTTTGGCTCCTTCGTGGAAGTTCCCGGTCTTGCATAATCTAAGTTTGGTCCAAATTCTCCTCACATCGATCATGTCAAGTATACGCCCAAACAACTGGCTCGTCTCCCCAAATATTTCCAGGTTAAGGTGTAGAACATACGAGCCCCATAAAGCCTTCACATGTGACAACACTTTAGGGAATACAAGCAGCAACATCCGAAAGCACAGGAACAGTGCAGCAAAGAGCAAATATGGTTCCTTTTTCATAATCTCATCCAAAGATGAAACATTCCATGGCTGCATAATGGATTTTTCACCGACGTCCAAACTTCTTGGCCTATCTTCAACCAGATAATGAACTGGTACAAGTCCTGAATCACACATTACAATAGATGAAGCTGTACGGCAATCATTTCATACTCTCAGAACATGTATGATGCTTTAATTAGATATAGGTGGCACTCAATAACATTCTAGACCATATTCATAAGTTCATAATGGTTTAACATATCTTTGAAACATATGAAAATTCTGCACGAGCGCGTTGGAAGCCAGGCATCGAGTTATGAAATTAATGAAAGTAGAATTAAATGAGAATAAAATAGAACCACACATTCATTAAAATAGAACCACACATTCATTCTTACACAAAGATTTGTTATAGAGGGAAGAATTTACCAGTTGTTTTCTCATAAAACTGTACCAGAGACTGTAAATCTTTAGGGCCATGACACCTGACCCTCGATGTCTGATTCACCAATAATATTGAAGGCAAGCTATGGATTCCATATCTAGAAAATATGCTGCGAAATAAGGCATTTCATGGTTATCAGTAAAAGATGATGTGATAACTTCCAGGGGTAAATAAAAGAATAGTCTAATTTCCAAGTGTTTAGGGCCATTCAACAAAAGGAATACATAAACTTTCGGTCCTACTTGATCCTGATTCCAATTTCATCTTCCTACTTCGATTTATGTATGCAAGTCCTCCTACATATGATAGCATTCCAATATGGTCTTCATTGACGAGAGTTTTGTCTAACACACGTAACATCAAAGTGAAAAATTCATAGTGGATATTTAATTTTTCAGAGATATATATGGTAAACATCAAATATGAACTGTCATAGAAGTCCTAATAAGGGCTATATTCTTAAATGAAGACTTCCAAATTCTAATGTGAACTGTAGCACGCACTTTGATATTTTTCTGATAGTACTTCTAACACACATTACTTATAGTCTCTTTCTTTTTATTTTTTGAAAAATCTAGTCTCAATTGCAAGTAGAGATCTCACATTTGGTATAGTTGATGTCACACCAAATCTCAGAAGTGTTGAGAGTAAGGACTAAATAGAAAAGTTACACCATGTAGGAAAACTCAAATGACAAAAATTAAAGAGGACTAAAATTGGACAAGTGGTCAAGTAGAAAGACAAAAAATTGAAAAGAGCAGCTGCATAAAAAATTCTTGATTTTGGGATAATTACATTTCCATATTGATAAATTAGTTAAACTGCTTTAAAAATAGGTGATTCAAATATGCAAGGGTATTAACTTAAAAAGAAACAGATACCAACAATCATGCACATATATTAAAACAGAACCCTAGAAAAGACCGAACAAAAGTTCACCTTGATAGAGATGATTAATTCAACTAGAAGCTTAAAACATAAATGCAGCGAAAAGTGTTTTGCTCAAGTAATGATCCACTAGAATATAGTTCCCATGTACACAGAAAGATATTTAAGCATACATTCTAGCAATCATTCAATCTCATAATATGTAGAGTCCTTGACGGTAAAATAAGAGTTGATGCTTGGTAGCTGATTCTTTGAGTAGGCATAAACATAACATCAAGAATAACTAGTCCAGTGGAAGTAAAAACCTAGCTTAGAATATTTCATCTGTGATAACATAACATTTGAAGCGAAGCAAGTAACAACATACCTCGGGACAGCAGAAGATTCCTCAAGAGCCAAATGTTTCATCTGAGGAAACATGGAAGAAAGAAGCTCAAACTTGGGACGAATATCACGTGAAAAAGGGCACCAAGAAGCGTAGAAAAGTACAGAAGTATAAGCATTCCCCTTAATTGAAGTCAAAGTCCAGTCCAGGATGTTCCCATTCACCTATTGACACATTTAGATATGCAGCTCAGCGGTAGGAAAAGAAAAGAGAGATCAAAGAATATTCAATATAACTCACCAAATCAGTAAAATAGAGATCTGAGAACCAATTCTATGAAAGTTTAATGCAGATCCAGGTTGATAGAGTGGTGAGGTATTGCAAATTAGAGAAAGAATGACAGAAGGGATGATATAAAGGCCAACTTTCATTCTTGCACCAGATATTTCAGTTATAGCATATACAAGTTAGACAACCATTGTGGAAAAAATGATGATCAGCTGACAACTTATACACTCCTAACAGTTGTCAGAACATTTGAGTTCACAATTCTAAGTAATATGGAACCAAAAGTTAATCACATTTGAAAAATCCAATCAAATTGTGAGTCGATGGAAGGTAGAACACTTCTCTCTTGAATCTTTTTAAATGCCAAAGAAATCTGGATTCCTCAATATAGTCCCCAGAATCAGGCAGAGCTTGAGGTCCAATACAGCCATAAAGTAGCATCTTAGATAGGAAAGCAACATTTTCATATACTATCAACAATATAAATGAAAGATTTACAGACAGCAACCTACATTTTTGATAACCCACTCAACCATAACCATAAAGATCTTATGAAGCTGGAACATTAAAAAGGTAGAACTGCAAGGCTGCTCCTTAGGAAAATAAGCAGCTGTCTAATTGTTAAATCTTCTTATAAGAATATGATGATCAGAGTCAAAATTTCCAGAATGAAAGGCTTGATAAGAAACTTTGACAGACAAGGATATCATGTGAACGAGTATATTCAGATTATGCTCATGTAATAAACGCATTTGATCTCACGAGTAATCATTGCAAAACAAGTAAGGAAATCATATTATCTACCTATGAATTGAGCATAAAATGTCAGCCTCAAAGGGAAAGTACGGCGCATGTTCATTTTTGTAGTTAAGGCATCAACACAAGAATAATAACACTTCAAAGATGAAATCTATTTAATCTATAGCATGCTCATAAAGTCTGAAATGCAAGATCGCAGAATATAACAAGAGACAGCTCTAATCTCCAACAGAAGGAGTTTGTACTAAATTGACATCAACCTAAACCGCAAAAGTACCAATCTAATGTAAAAGAATCCCATACTTCACAAGGCTATTGCATCTAATCTGACAAACAACTTGATTAGAATGATAAAATAACTGCACGTATTTTAATTCAGCATACATTGTTAATTTCCTTTGCTTTTCTCTACAAATTTAAGTCCCCATCCAGCACCCCTGCATGTACACAACACACTAAATATGCATATGAAAATCCTAGAAATAGTCATCCATGCTGACATAGAAAAGGACATGGAAAACAAGAAAAGGATACTCCTTCGAGACTTAGGATATGTTTGGTTGGGGGTTTATTTATAGAATGAAATGAAATGTAATATTATTTTATCGTTTGAGAGGACGGTTTATAGTGGAATAGAATAGAATGAGATAGAAGAGGAGGGTTTCATATTAAATCCTATTATATCCTAAACAGTAAAAATAAAAAACCTCCGATTTGGGATGTTTAGAATGAAATGTAAACTGATAAACAACTTTATACTATATTACATTATAAACCCTTCATGCAAACAACATTTCACTATATTACATTATGAACTCTTCCATCCCTCCCAAACAACAATTTTCTAATATTACATCCATTTACATTTCATTCGATTATAAACTATTCCATTTTATTCTATTCCATTTCATTCCATTAAAAACTTTACGTCCAACCAAACATAGCCTTACCTGAAAAGAACCTGCTTTACACCTAGAACCTAATACAAGACATCTAAGTCAAGGAAACCATAGTAGCCACAATTGCTGAACAATCTTCTTTTTTGTTGTCAACAAAATTTGGAAAAGTTCATTTATAATATTTAATACTCTGCTACAGGAAGGAAATCCATTCAAAGTCCTCATTTCATCACCCAATACTACAACAACCTTAAAGTCAACAGCTTACCCTAGCCCTAATTACAGAGCACACAAGATTGAAACCAAGGATTTTCATATGAAGACCTAAAGAATGCGGGTCACCAACCAATTCCTAATAAAACCCGAAAACCTAAATATCCATCTCAAAGGAAAATACAAATGGGCCGATAAAAAATTAGTAATTAAATTACAGAACACTCCGTCAAACCCAAAAGTCAAATCAAACAATACAAGCCGTTAATCCAAATCCAAACGAGAAATAAAAAGGAAAGATAAAAAAGACCAATAACTTATCAATCTAAGCAACGACCAAGTGGAACAACAAAAATTTAAACTTTAAGGAAATTAAAGAGGGAAATGAGAAAACGTACCTCAAGAACAGGACTTGGGGAGATGGAGTGGAAGCATTGGGATTGAAGATGATGAGGGGAAAAGGTAGAGACTCTAGGGCACGTAGAAGCCGAAGCCGACACAAGGCCCGGCGAAGACAAAGCCCCAAAATAGAGGATGACAAAAGGTAGCAGAGCCATGAGATGGGGGAACTGAAAATTTAATCGCAAAACGAGGGTAAAACAGGAAACCCGAAAACAGAAAACAAAACAACGACGGACGACGACGACGATCTGGACGGCAGAGAGAAACAGGGTACACACAACAAAGAACAGAGGAATTGGGATCTTACTACAAAATATAATCTAATCTAAGACAAAAACCAAGAAAAAAAAAGACATAACACAACTATTATGCAAAAAAGTGGAAAAAAAAACGTAAGATAGCAGGTAATAGGAAAAGGAACAGGATAGGATGTTGGATTAGTCTCTCCTCCTCATAAAAAGGGTTGGTAATGGTATTTGATTTTGATGCAATGGTTGGTTTATGGTTAGCTGTGGAATGGAATGGGGGCGTACGGTTGGCTGAGTCGTTCTGATGATACTATATTCTTCTTTGGTCATTACGATACGGGTGGGCGGTGACTATTGGTTACAGCTTTACACGCCGTCGTTTTGATATAGATATCCTCTTTTGTTTTTGCTATAAGAGGAGAATTTTCAATATGCTCGCTCTGGTCCCGTTATGGCCTCAAGAAAAACAAAAGCGCATAAACACAGTAATTAATTATGTCCTCTTGGTAAAGTTAATACCTTTCAGCTATGCTTATTCTTTGTTTCCTCTAATGAAAAACTTGAAATTTAAAGTTATTCATATTCAGAATTTTAGTCCAATCCAAAGATTGAGTTTTTCCAACATCGCAATCTCACTTATGCTGAGAAAAAAAAAATTCTATTGGCAGAGATAGAACCAAGACATCTCTTATACCGGAAATCCATCAAACCATTTTTTAAAACTTCTCATCACAATAGCTAAAAGACTCTTCAATAAATTATTAAATTTCTTAACTATCTTTTAACGTATGAGTCCTTTAGAGGGCCAATTTCTAGCATTTTTTCACTTGACTCGTGACTTTATATGATTTATTGGATCAACAATTCAAACAATCATAATGTACAATAGTCACCATTCACATATATCAATATCATCAGTAATTATAATCTAAGTATAAGAAAAATAAAGGTCATGGCAATCATATATTATTAGTTTAATATTCTCTCTTCCATGTACCACTATGCTAAGCTCTTTTCCTTAATCATAATTATAGGTCAGCAGTACATAATGAAATTTAACGTAAATGCCCCATTTTTAAAAGGGCCCATTCAGTCATTTTTTCAACAACAATCAAATATATGAAGTAGAAGGTAGAAAATTAATAAATAATACAGTCATTAATGTGTAAGGGTCGGCTAACATAAAATCAATGCTAATATGCTCTATTGACACTCTACATTTTTTGACCTCCATAATGACAAAGTATTTCAATTGCATATGTTTAACATCTTTGGAATAATTATCACTTTTGGAGAAGAAAACTGTTGTAAAATTATCACAATAAATTTTCAATGGCCAGGCAATCCTGAGCCTTGAAATGAAGTTGGCTAAAAGGGCAAAAATGATCATAAGGTTTGCTTTTAATGACAAACTAAACTTTAAGGTTTTGTGACGTTTAAATTATTCCCTATTAGCCAAGGTAACGAAGATGTAACGTCGTTAGTATACTGTCACGTCATCGCTGATATGGTAGAAATTTAAAATTAATTATTAAATTTATTAAATATTTTATAAAATTAAATATTAATTAATTTCATTTAATATAACCCTAAATGTAATTAACTTAATTAATTAAATATCAATAACATTTAATACAATTCTAAAAACCTTCCCCTATCATTGTCAAAGATGATTTCACATTTTAGTGATGTCCAACATGTCACCGTCGACTCCAAGTAAGTTTAAGCTAGAAAAATCCTCACAGTACTTCTACTAAGAATTATTGTGTCTTTTGTGCCCAAAAAAACCAATGCGTCCTATTGACAGCGCGTGTCGAGTGCACTGCAAAATTTATCTGACTCTGCACACTAAAATTTGTAGTTAGTGTGAGTCGGGATCGAATCCATAAGGAATGTTCGGTTAATTTTCGTAACCAAAATTAATTGATGCAAGGAAAAGATAAAGGGGGTTGGATTTTTAGCAATTTAGAAAATAAAATAAAAGTAAACTATCGAAAACAAATTAAAACAAGCAATTGAAAATGATTAAACTATCGAATATACATAAGGTTCGGTTCTAGGTTAAATCTCGACCTAAACACTATCAAGCATATTTCATCATCTTAATATCTTTACAACTCTCTTCGGACTACCGATTTGAGAATAATAAAACGCTTTACTAATCTCGATTTTCCTTAGGTTTTGTTTAATCAAGAGACGATCATTAATTAAATCTAACTACTGAATAACCTAAAATAAGCTCTCTAGATTTAATTTATCAGCCGCATTATGAAGTGAAAAACGATCAACATATATGCAGTAACCTCACACATTCGGGTTATCTAACCTACGTTATATTGCTTCTAATGATATGAGATTATTAAATGCTACTCACAAACATCAAAAGTAACGATTATGAATTACATTCAATGTTTTAGCAATAGGTTCAAAAGAGAATAATCAAAATGATGTATTAAGATCATTCATCCCAAAACCTGATTAAATCAACACCAACAACATATCAATTTGAAAAGAAATTACAACCTTAAAATGATAAAAATAACTTAACTATGACTGGGCATCGATATTTCCATTGAATCGGCGTCGGGAAGCTAACCTTCCATCTCCATTTTTATGCTCAAAGCGTGAGCCATCTTCTCCATGCTTCAGTGGTGAAAGAACAAAGAAAGAAAACCTAGCACCTCCACCTCTGTTATGCTCCTCACGCTACTTGTAACGGGCTTGGACTTTCACCAATGCTCGTTCAGCACTTGAATACGCTCTCATTCCCAAGTTAGCCTTCTACACAAAACACTTTGCTAAAGAGAAGAAGGAATGTGGGAGAACGTAAGAACACTTCTATTAAATAACTCTCAAGAAAGCTACAACACTTACAATGCACTCTATGATCTTCTATGATTTAAATGAGACAAACTCTAAGGGGTATTTATACTTGCTTCTTCCTAGAATAGACGACTAAGATCGACTTTATCTAATGGTCCATATTGACCTTATAGAATTCTCTATACTACTCTACATACTTCATGTACATTATGTATATATTTACAACATTCTACAAGCTTTTATAAGGTTCCATATTGTTCCACAATGTCCCATAAGCTTCCATAGTCTTCTACCATGTTCCAGAAGCTTCCAAGGCCTTCTATAAGCTTTTACCATACTTCAGAAGCTTCCAGAATTTTTTAAGATTTCAATATGCTCTAGAAGACTCTTTTAGGCCCCAATCCTCATCTTGTGGGTTTTAAAACATGTGAAACGTGATATTCTCCCCCACCTAATCCGGTGACATCCTCGTCGTGTCTCAATGGAACTCTCGAATCTTGTCTTTGTATTGCCAAAGACAAAGCTCATGCTCCCAACTAGCTTGACTTTCTGGCTTCCCCTTCTATTTGATTAAGTATTCGTCATATACAGGATGTGAGCCTCTCCTCTGTATAACTCTACGTTCCAAGATCTCTTCCACCTCTTGTTCATGTGTTGTCGTCACGGTAGTGGGTGCGTGCCTTGATACACCCCTACTTAGATCTTCATTATCAGCATGATAAGGATTTAGAAAATTTTAATGAAATACGGGATAAATCTCTAAGTGTGAGGGTTTCTTTACTCGATACGCCAACTTGCCTACCCTTTTCTCCATTGGGAAAGGTCTTTCATACCTCCGAATCAAGCCCTTATGAACAGCTCCTTGGATGCATCTATGAGAAAGGAGATTAACCATCACCAAATCTCCTTCACTAAACTCCAAGTGACAACTCCTCTTATCGACCCATTTCTTAATTTTCTTGGTTGCTCGGTTTAGGTATATATCGGACTTCTCATGCTAACTTTTGGCAAACAAGTATGCTCTATGGCTTTTTCCACTATAACTGATATTAAAAGTATGTGGAGTCAAAGGCTCTTGTCCAGTGGCTAACTTAAAAGGACTAGCTCTTGTAGACTCTCTCTTTTGTAAATTATATGAGAATTGGGCAACATCGAGCAATTTTACCCGATCTCGTTAGTTGGAACTCACATAGTGCCTCAAATACAACTCCAATAAGGCGTTCACTCGCTCGGTTTGTCCATCGGTTTATGGATGAAAGCCTGTAGAGAAGTTTAACTTCGACCTTAAGAGCTTGAACAACTCCGTCCAAAACTGTCCTATGAAATGAGTGTCCCTATCACTGATGATGGTTTATGGAATGCCCCAATACTTCACCACATGCCTAAAGAATAAGTGAGCAACATCTTTGGCAGTGAATTTTATTGGCACAGGTATGAATACTCCATACTTACTGAAGTGATCCACAACAACCATTATGTTGCCTTGTCCCTTCACTTTCGATAACCTAATAATGAAGTCCATTAAGATACTCTCCCATGGTCTCTCAAGAATTGGCAACGACTGTAACAATCCACTTGATGCTTTATTCTCCACCTTTTCTTATTAGCACACAAGATAAGTCTTCACATATGCTTCTATACCATCTCTTAACTGGGGCCAATAGTAGGCAGACTCCATAAGCGCCAAAGTTCGATGCATTCCTGGATGACCAGCCTATAAGGAGTCATGACACTCCTTGATGATCTCCCTCCTTAATCCATCCTATTTGGGCACATAAATTCAGATTTCTTTGGTGATGAGTAACTCATCCTCAACCCAAAACTTGCGAGTCTTTCCCTCCTTGACTTGCTTCAACACTTCTTTAGCTTGGTGGTCATGTTGCAATACCTTTTTCATTCGGTCACGCAAAGGAAAATTAGGTTGTGATAAAGTTGCTAACTCAGCCTTCTTACTTAGTGCGTCCACCACTAAGTTTACCTTTCTCGGCTTGTACATCATCTTGAAGGCAAATTCTACTAAGAAAGCTTATCATCTAGCTTGCTTAAGCGTCAACTTCTTTTGATTGAGGAAGTAACTTGAAGCAAGATTATCTTTCACCCCAAATTTTACTCCCAATAAGTAATGTCTCCATGTTTGCAAGCAATGCACTAAGACTGTCATCTCCTTCTCTTGTACCGTATTATGCCGCTCAGTGTCATTAAGCTTTCAACTCTCAAAAGCAATGAGGTGTCCTTCTTGCATCAACACACCCCCAAGTGCAAACGGAAGCATCCGTTTATACTTCAAATGGTTTTGTGTGATTCGGAAGAGCAAGAAATGGTTCCTTCGTCACGACCTCCTTCAAAGCATCAAAAGCCTTTTGGAATTTGGCATCCCATCCTTAAACTCGTCCCTTTTTTAGCATATCGGTTAAAGGTGCCGCAATTGAAGAGTAGCCACGGATGAACCTACGATGATAGTTAGCCAAGCTAAGGAAGGATCTTAACTCACTCACCTTCTTTGGTGGCTTCCATTCAAGAATAGCTCGCACCTTGGACCCATCCATTCTTATCTTGCCTTGTCCCACGATGTGCCCCAAAAACACTACCTCTGGCTTCGCAAATGCACACTTCTCCTTTTTGGCACATAACTCAATGTCCCTCAAAGCTTAAAAGATATGTTGTAGATGTATGGCATGTTCTTCCAAAGATTTTCTATACACAACAATGTCATCCAAATAAATAATAACAAATTAATCCAAGAAAGGATGTAATACCTTGTTCATAAGTGTGCAAAGCATTGCGGGCACATTAGTCAGATCGAATGGCATGACTAAGAATTCAAAAGCTCTATATCTCGTCACACAGGTAGTCTTTAGATCATCTCCTTGGCAATCCTCACTTAGTAATAACCTGATCTCAAATCAAGCTTGGAGACCCTCTTGCATCTCCAAGTTGATCGAACAAGTCATCGATTTGAGGGATAGGGTACTCATTTTTCACAGTTACCTTGTTTAGTGTCCGACAGTCAATACATAACTAAAGTGATCCATCGTGCTTTTTTTTAGAATAGTACTGGTGCACTATATGGGGCCTTAGAAGGTTGGATGTACCCTCTATCCAAGAGTTCTTTCAATTGTCTTCTTAGCTCTTCCAACTCTAGTTTAGCACTAAGTTCCAACTCAATCTTGTGATCCACCTCTCTCCTTAATAGTAGCTTCTTTGCCAACTCGGATGACATAACATCCTCAAAGACACAAGAAATCTCTTCTAGTAACTCCTTAGTAGTGGCATTCTCCTCTTTGAGAGTTATTAAGAACGTTGGCTCTGCCTTCTTCATTCCTTTAGTGAAGAAGGTAGGACTACTCAAACTGTAATGAGTCAAACCACAGGAGAAAATATTTCGTTAAAACTGTAGTGAGCACAATATCGCTCCACTTGATCGTCACCGCTCTGCCAATAGACTTTCTTCCTTGTGATAGTGATACCAGCTTCCATGTCTTATTCTTATGTAGAGCTTCAATTTCTTCCGGCATTGCTGCCATCTACTGAGATGCATCTGAACTATTCATTCCTTTTTGGAGAGTTGATAGCTCTCTATCCTTAGATAAAAGACAATATGCAATATTGCTCTCCATTATATAATTTGAATGTCAGCTCGGTGCTTTTCTTGTACGAGTTGATCTCAGAGTATTTGAAACATCATATTCTACTGGTTCTTGCTCCTCGTGCTTTGGTGTAGCTTTAGAAGAATCATTTTGATCAAATTCCCTTTCCACCTATACTGTTGTAGTCTCTAGATTCTCTTGTACTGTGCCAACATTTTTTGCTCGCTCCTGATCCTTAACTTCCATGAAGATAACATCCATGCTGATAACAATCTTGTGGGCAGTAGGATCCCACAGATGATACCCCTTTACTCCTTCGACATATCCCAAGAAAATACATCTTCTGAATTTTAGATCCAACCTTATAGTTTCTTGGGCATTGAACATCACATAGGCAGGACTTCCAAATATATGGAGGTTGGAACAATCCACTGATTTACTAGTCCACATCTCCATCGGTGTCTTCAACTCAATTGCAGTTGATGGAGCTTGATTCACCGCATAACAGGCAGTATTGACTGCTTCTACCCAAAATTTCTTATCTAAGCTTACAGTTCTCAACATCGTTCTTATTCTTTTCAACAGAGTTCTATTCATCCGCTCTGCTACTTCATTTTGTTGAGGAGTGTATGTCGTCGTGAACTATTTTTTAGGCCTTTTTGCTTGCAAAATTCATCAAATTCTTTACCAGTATATTCTCCTCTATTATCTGAGCAAAAATACTTAACCTTCTTACCATATTCAAGTTCCACCTAGACTTTGTAAAATTTGAAAGTTAGAAACACATCTTCCTTCCTCTAGATAGGAAACACCCAACATCACCTCGAATAATCATCAATGAATGATATAAAGAAATTTACTCCTTCTAGGGACGTAACTGGTACTTACCATATATCAGAGTGAATCAATTCTAGAATTTCTTTGCTTCTGAACTTTGATGTATTGA
Organism: Erythroxylum alaternifolium; assembly: GCA_027478495.1. Taxonomy (NCBI): domain Eukaryota; kingdom Viridiplantae; phylum Streptophyta; class Magnoliopsida; order Malpighiales; family Erythroxylaceae; genus Erythroxylum; species Erythroxylum alaternifolium. Next base: position 15,512,466 of record JANIIA010000002.1, read on the forward strand.
ACTTCAATCAATCCTGCTTACTCACAATACAATGCTCACAAAAGAGTAGTGATACCTTTGTGAGACCTGGAAGTAGATTCTTCTCTTCAAGTATCTTCATTCCTTGTTATGACATATGTCTAAGCTTTTTATGCCACATCATTACAAATTTGTCACCTGGACTAGTTACCGCAACGGATGTCTCTCCTTCTTACAAAGTGATTCCCTTCATCCTGTACAGATTTGCAACAATCTTCTCTGCTTTCATAAATACCAACGCTCCTTTAATCACTTTCATGATCTTGTTTTGGATCTCAAATATGAAACAGAGATCATCTAGTTGTCCTACAAACAATAAATTCTTTTTCAGGTCCTCCACATATAGCACTTTTTCAATAGTCTGAGTTGTCCCATCATACATCTTTAACTTGATGGTGCCGATACCAACAATCTTCAAAGCTTGATCATTACAGCTGTACACAAATCCCCTAGAGACAAATTCATACTGGTGGAACCAGTCTCTTCGAGAGGTCATATGAAAAGTAACTGCTGAAATGAGAAGTAATACATCAACAAATCTTCTCCTACCTCCAATAGTCGTTGCCGCTTCACAGACCATTGCACCTCCATCATCTAAAGTATTTGCCACATTTTTTTTAGGAATAGAATCTTTCTTATTCATATTCCAACAATCCTTCTTCAGGTGCCCTTTCTTGCCACAATTGTAACACTTGAAATTCTTCTTACTCCTAGATTTTGATCTACCATGACTATGACTCTCACTTGGGCCACATTCTATTGATCTTCCTCTCGTCACCGCCGAGGCCTCTGTTTGTTGCGAATTTGTCAGCCTATCTTTCTAACTTTTGCATTGATTCTCTTCTCTAGAATAACATCTACAATATTGTCGAAGACTAGACTATCTGTGTTGTTTGTTAAATTGATGACAAGTTGATCATACAAATCTGGTAGACTTTGGAGTAGAAGTTTTGCACATTCACTTATCTCTATTGTGTGCCTCAATGATGTGAGTTAAAAAATAGAGTATTTAAAGTATTTAAGTGCTCCATCACCGAATTAGATTCCGTTATGCGTAGAGTGTATAGTTTGCTCTTCCAAAAAATTTTGTTGTGGAGTGATTTGGCCTTGTACAATTTTATAAAATGATCCCAAATATACTTTGCAATCTTCTTTTCTTCTATGCTAGATAATACTCCATCAACTAAAGCTAGGTGAAGATTAGTTAAAGCATTCACATCCATCTCGTTCTACTTTTTATCTATGACTCCAGCTGGTCGTTTACTAATGAGCGCTAGACAATTATCTTTCCTCAAGATTACTTTCATCTTCAACTTCTACAATGAGAAATTACTCCCATTGAACTTTTCAATCTCAAATTTTGCTACTATTGCTTCTATCACGAACAGAATTTAGCTCCCACTATTTCATGTAAATAGTACTCGTATGTATGAATACTACCGTACACGTGAATAGTCCTGTATATTTGAATTACAGTAACTGCATAGTTTAATGCAAAAATAATTGCATAAATAGTTGTCACCTTTTGTGGTTATTGTTCACTCACTTTCACTATGCTCACCGGAACTTCGAATGGATTACGCAAAAAAATTTGTCGTAATTTTCTCACCTCGCTCTAATACCACTTATTGTGAAAATCGACCGGATTAGAGCATGTTCGCAGCTAAATAGGATCGAAGGAATAATAAACAGATACACATATTTTACGTAGAAAACTCCTAAATCAGGGTAAAAATCACGAGCAAGGATAGATTAATATTACTACTGAGAATTTGGAGAAGAATAAGGAGAAAAACTATATCTACAAAAATACGCATAATATTTTTATCTCTCTATCTTTTTTCTCTCTCACCTCAAGTCTCTCTTTTTGTTCTGCCCTTATGTCTCTTTGTTCATCTCTTGCCTATTTATAGGCAGGAGAATGAAGATATGGTCGGCCAAATTAGCCAATCATTCTTTGTTTTCTTATTAGACATGTTAGGCTTCGAAATTTCATGATTCAATTATTAAGATCTATTGTAAGATGTGCTAAAGCACTAAAATCAACGAGCTAGTTTGGCTCAGCCTGAATTTCAGCAGGAGAAGCAATCATGGCAGTGATCCTTTAAGGATTCTCACTAGAATAGGCGTGGTCAAATCAATAATAACACTCCTTATCATCACAGCCTCTTTTGTCAGGTTGGAGCATCTTGTTTTGTTAGGATGTTCTAATCTTGTGTTACTTAATTTTGTCCACATATTTATATGAACTCTACATAAATGTGTGGATAAAATTTAATAGAACATGATAGGAATTGGTTAATCAAAATTGAGGATTTGATCCCTCTTTTGTCATAGATTTGGTAAGTTACATTGCCTTTCCTTTTATTATTATTAAGCCTCCAAACTTGTTATTTTGGCCCTGATACCGCTGAGTTTTTTGCTGCCTCTGATCATTATGACAGCCACAGTTTCATTGAAATTTTGTTCTGGTTGTTTCCTGCACGATAAACATTAGCTGCATAGGCGCCATGAACAACTTGGGGTTCTTCTGCATTCAAACGTTCCTCCCATCAAGAAGGAGACCCAATAAAGTGTCCACAAAAATAGGAGCATCTAGAGCACGAATGTTAAAGGTTGACTTGAAAGTAATATATTTCGAGTCCAGGCCGTCCATTATATGTTAAACGAGTTCTTGCTCTGAAATTGGAGTTCCAACTGTGGTCAACCCATCTGCATATTCAGTTTTATTTTGGACATAATCGATGATTATTTCCTCGTTGAAGAGTAGTTAAGCGTTTTGCGAAAACACCTACTCTAGCTCTGTTTTGAGAGTTAAAAGTTGTCTCTGAGCTTAGCCAACACCTGACGAGAGCTCTCCTACCTTGCCACCAAAGGGAGTACTTTTTCTGTTATGGCTCCCTTAAGCCATACGCATGCGAAACTGTTTCTTTATCCACGTCGTGTAGGCAACATTGTTAGTCAGTTGCTGATCTTCTGTTGGCCAATGAGGTATTTTACGGGAGCAGTCGCTCCTTCAACCATAACATCGCCCAAGTCATAGGCTACCAGTGCTGATTTTGCTGCAAGTATCCAGGTATTATAATTTTGCTTCGTGAATTCGATGCAGATTAACTTTAACTTGGTTTGCATCACGTGTTTGATTCCTCAATATCCTTAACAATGGTATACTCAAGTACATAATTACATGATAAATTACGGTATACTAATTATACCAAGTTTTATGTCTCCATAAGTATAATTGTCCTGAAGCTCTTGAATTCCAGTAATAGGTTATACGGAAAGTTTGCAATGAGAATAAGGAAAATTCGGACTAAGCCTTGGTCAAAACATCATTTTACATTTCCAGTACATTGCTTTTATTGATTATTACATTACAACAGGTTAAAATTTTCACCAAGTAGGCAACTCCAGTAAAACCTTTAGAAGGAAACGCTCCTTTCAAGCACTTTAGCAACCACAGGAATAACTAGACAGATGACTGAAGCCCGATGATCCCTGTAAGGGTTCAATATGACAATGTCAAGCTCCTTCAAGCATACGAGGTTCTCAAAATTAAAAGAAAGTTCGACAATAAAAGTAACACTCAATGAATTCCCACAAAATTTCCTTCTGAGAAGTAGTAACATAACATCAGTTCTTTGATGGAATAATTACCACAACCAACTCTTGCACCAGCATTCCCAGTTGTCTTGCTAAGTTCATGTCCACCTGCAGATTAGTTTTTCTTAGTTATCTATAGCATTGACAAGTGACAAAATGTATGTAAATAGCTAGATACCAAACAAGCCATATCACCATTATCCCATTAATGATAACTAATTCACTCAATCTTGAATGGATTCCCAGAATCAAGAATGTCTAGCCACTTGGAGCAATCCAAACAGAAGGGGCAATTCCTGAAGCTACATCCTCAGCATTTAAAGGGAGAGTTGAAAACTAAAGGCCTATCTAAACAACAGGAATCAGTATCCAGGGTGCAATATTATATCAAGATCAAAGTAGCTGATTGTAAACATTTTGGAAATGCCGACTGGCAACTGGATCATATGTTAAAAGGGTTCAAATGTTTTAGCTGTTCAACTTTGCACTTGACTAAGCTATGCTGGGCATTGCTACTATTGGACTTCGACAACTTTGTCATCAATCTGATAATTTCACAATTTGAAGGGAATTAAAGTTTTACGAATGGAGCATGCTACAGCTAATGTTAGATGAATGATTGAAAACAATGATAGGAGAATCTTCCTGGATTCTCTCCTTTTGTCACCAACCGATGATACATGATATCAGAACTCTGCAACGACTTACTAACTACAAATAATCCAAGAAACTCCAATGACACAAAAAAAAAAATCAAATTCTTACCTTTTCCAAGATCATCCGGATCTGCATGCACAACGGCTGCCCTCCCCAGTATAGAATGTGGCCCGGTCAATGGTATCTACAATTTTGAAACCAGAAGAGTTCGCTTCAAACTTATTCTATAAAAATCCATCGGTGCGACAGCATCAACTCTTTCTATCACAAGATGTGCACATGGACATCTAAAACATCTTACCATTATGAATGAGCCAATCAAAACTTTGGGTATAGAAACTCTATAACATGTTAAATATGTTCCCAGATATGGGAGGCATGCTTACAAAGGCTGCAAAGAGATAGAAAACAAAACCTGAAGCAACTAGAAAAAAACCACCATCAAGAAGCCATTCATTGATTACCTGCGTGTCACTGATCGAAAATTCTGCAACTCCTGCCATATCGCAATAAAGCTACAATCATTAGTCCGCTGCTTATCCTCTATTCAACATTGCCTACAAATACAAGATATTGTCCGTACCATCTGAGCCTGCATAAATATTACCCAGATCACCAGCATGGCGTTCTTTATCAATTGGAGATCCATGATCCTTCTTGAATGGATTGAAATGAGGTCCTGGATGTAAAATTTTTAACCAAAGACCATATAAGCTTGACAGAGTTTTGAAGCCAATACGATAACTGGTGACTCAAATATAATTGCATACTCAATAAGCAGAAACATAAATTTCAGAGAGAGAACAAGAACATAAAATTTATATCCAAAGTCAACAAATAACCCGCTAACAAGCTAAAACCAAATGTATAAACTAAAGCCAACACCCACATCAGAAACCAAAAATCCCAGTTCAAGTTCAAGACGATATAAAATGAAAACAGTCACAGGTAGCGCATCCAACAAGATATGGAAAAAGAATTGCATAAATGGAAAGAAAGATTAAACCTTTAACCATACAACTCACACATACACAAACACACAAAAATGGAGGGAGTACCTGTAGAATTGCAGCCATTAGTAGTGTCACCCAGTGCATGAATGTGGAAGCCATGAAGGCCTGGTGACAAGCCCGTTATCCTCCCCAGGATATGGGTAGCCCCTGCAGATATACGCGTTCACATATATCTATGTCATGGACAATTATCATCAGACAATTACTCGCCAACCGAATACGAGTAGTAAATATACAGACCACTGGAGTTCTGAGAAAACTGAATTGAACCTCTAACATTGGGTTCTCCGGTGATAAGAGCCACCGCTTTAACCATGCCAGCCATTTCCTTCCTTTATCGCTACACACAGCTTTGGAGAACTACATCAGTTATGTTTGTTGGGCAATGGGCCAACTACAGATTTCAGTGACCACGAAAGTAGGCCGAGTCTAGGTAGGGAAAACATGAACCGGTCCATAAAGAATTAATTGAAAAATGTGTTAATTAATCTTTTTATAATATATAAATTTGCATTTAAATATATATTGAATAAAAAATTGATAATCACTTTTTTTATTTTATTTCAAGAGGTATAGCGTGTCCTTACGTATTAGATACCCTCACTTGTAGCAGAGAAAAACTATGGTTACAAGCAAAAATATTATCCAAATATGCTAATTGATACACAACAAATAGAATAACATTAAAATCATGGATGCCAAATTGTTGGTATAAACCATTTCGGGCAACCCAATAAGCGCAAGAATTTAATGAGCTGAGTTACAAAGAACACCTTAAGATCCAATTTCTGAATTAAACCTTGAATATCTTTAACCAAAAGTTTATGTAGGCCTTGCCAGTCACGTTCCTTATTGCTAATTTCTAACGCAAGTTTTGAATCATAAAATATCATAGCTTTAATCTAGCCTCTCTCTTTTGTCAACAAAGCCGCCTGCAATAGATCATTTAGCTCCACAACTAATGAGAAAGAAATTGCTAACCTGACATTCCTACAGAGGAGGACGTAACCGCTCCTCTCCCGAGCAACCAAGACAAATGATTTAATAAAGATAAGCAATTCATTTAATTTAAATAGTTACTTTAAAGTGAATTTTCCTCTAAAGCAATAAAGTCTTTTATAAACATGTAAAGACCAGCCACACCAACTCAATAATAGTGGAGATGACTATAGTCCACGTTAAATATTAATTGAACCCACTGTTACACTCTACTACATGACAATATTTGTGGGGCCATGGATGGCAATAATTTATAATATCAATTAATCAATGTTGAAATATTTTGAATTATGTTTTATTTTGTAACAAAATTTTATATAAGAATTGGATAATAGATAATTAATATTGAAAACTCGTTTATCACCACTCAAGCCCGTTCTTAACATTTTATAGGTCTCGGGTAAAATAAAAAATTTGACTTATATAAGAATCTCACGAAGGATAAAAATAGGCAAAATATGGATATTTTTATTAACCTTTATGACGGTCAAGAGTGAACTTTATTTTATCTTATTTTATTTTTTATAAGTATTAAAATGAGTATTTTATTTCATTTTATTATGTCAAAAATAGATTTTATTTTATTCTTCATAAAAATAAATCTTGAGTATGTATCTTTTCTATCTTTTAACCCAGCTGAGCCTGTAATTACTAGACGAGTTGAGTTTTTCACGATAAATTGTGATTCATCATTGGTGTGTGACACGGGATCATTTGTATCGTTTAGCCTATTTTAAAACTGTGGTATTGATTTTATATAAATCTTAAATAAATATGTAAATAAAAATTAATAAAATTATTGAATGTTATATTATATTATATTATTATTATTATTATTATTATTATCTTCTACCGTTTTCCTTAGGTAGTGTGTCATATCCATTTACATAATTGAAAAGACAAAAAAGATAACCCAACAGATACTTGTCTCCCGTAGGATATTATGTGCCTCTCTCGTTAACATTATTATTAGTTTAGTTGTTAGATGCACTTGCTAAATTCAACGCAAACCGAACAATTGTCTAATAAATCTTTAAACATTGCGATTAATAGTTAATTAGGATCACTTGATAAGAAAACATATAATTTATGCTCGATAAATTACAAAAATTTTCACCAACTTTTAAGTATATCATTTAGGTAAAGCAAAAATCATATACTAATATTTTAAAAATTAAATTTATAAAATAAGAGATTTAAGAGTTAAAAAGTTCAACCGATATTAGATTATCATGAAACTGACTAAATTTTACATAAAATTAAATTATTTGAAATATAATTAAAAGGAATTATTTTTGAAGAATTTGAATTTTAATTAAAAAAGATACTGTTAAATAAAACTAATCGATTTATTTTAGTTTTTAAAATTTTATTAATTTATAAAAATTAATTAATTAAATTAATAAATTGGTTAACTTTTAACGGTAAAAATTATTAAACTAATATGAATAAAAAAATTATAAAATTTTTAGGATGAAATGGACGAACTATGTTTTAATCATTATTAAAACTTGAATAGTCAATTAAAAAAGAGAGAGGTATTTACTGCCACTTGATGACAACTCGTGAAGCCACGCTGTGTGCAACCGACAATAATCCAACCTGGCAAAGTCCCACAACACAGTTGTCGTGATAATGGGTCCCACTTTGTATTATGGCAGTTCGATTTATTAATTTTATCATTATTTAATTGAAGCATATTAACTGTTGCACGACCAAGCTCTCTTCTGGTAGTAGTATACTTTCTTTTGCCATTCGAAGCAAATTTTCGAGAGAGAAGGAAGAGGAAGTCGGATGTTTTGTACATGATCTAAATTTGCAGAAGGTCGTACGCTTTTTTGTGGTTAGATACACAATATGAGGGAAGTTATAAGCATACACATAGGACAAGCAGGTATTCAAGTTGGGAATTCTTGTTGGGAGCTTTATTGCCTTGAACATGGAATTCAACCTGATGGAATGATGCCAAGGTGAATGTTCTTTTATATTCAAACCATTTGTGTAAGTGTAGCATGCATTAAAAGCTTCTGCCTTCCACAGTGTCTGATTCTAGTTGGGCTTGTCTATCTGGAAACGGTGGTATGGTCTTTCTTGATTTTGAACTTTCTGGGGCCGTAGCATTTTCTGTTTCTAAGCGTTATTCATCATTTTCAAAGATAGTTTCTTCATGTGATTACATGAGTCTTGTGCTTGTGTGTTTCTGCTTCCTTTTTGTGATATTGTATTGATTACATGAGTTTTGTGCATTTGTGATATTGTTGTTCAAGATGGAATTTTCTCTTTCAAGATTTACGCTTTCCTTTTCTTTTTGTTATGTTGATGCGGGAGATGCCCGAGCTGCTCGTTTTTAATTCTGTGTAACACAACATAGCGTGAAAAGAGTTGGTTTACTCATAAGTCAACAAAGAACTAGTGACACAACAGTTCCAGCTTCTTGTTTTCAATATTTTGATAAGAAAATTTCATCTCAGGGTCTGAGAGTCCTGGCTTTTGGTGCTTCTCGTTGCAGTAATTTAATAAATTTTCGCCCAATATGTTCTGAACAGGATCGAGATTGGCTTGCCTAACTTTCCTTTGTTATTTGATGTTCTCCACTTCCGATGTAATTTGGATCATGAAGAATCTTGGTCTTTCTAATTTTGTTGATCTATATTTTTTTGTTCAAATCAATTAGTTCTGAGGAGAAACTGTCGACCGACTCTCTTTCTTGATGTAAACAATGTCAGTCCTGTTTCAGAACAAACATTAGAAGAATCTTCCTTTTTATTCTGTGGGCCCTAAGCTGGAACTACAGATCAACTTTTGGCTAATTCTTTTTAGTGAAATCTATCTGTAGCAACAGCAATGCATTTAGAGATTGGAACAAATAGCTTACTCTGTTACTCACTTTCTTTATCTGGAAATTTATTGGATGTACTCTTTTAAGGTTTTTGAGTTTTGCCTTTCCTTTTCCTCTGTTCTTTTATCTAATATGGGCTTCGTGTATGTTGTTGCAGTGACACCTCGGTAGGTGTTGAGCATGATTCTTTCAACACCTTCTTCAGTGAGACTGGTTCGGGAAAACATGTTCCAAGAGCTGTATTTGTGGATTTAGAACCCACTGTGATCGATGAAGTTAGAACTGGTTCTTACCGACAATTATTTCACCCAGAGCAACTTATTTCTGGCAAGGAGGACGCTGCTAATAACTTCGCTAGGGGGCATTACACAGGTATATTTTATCACAGGATCCACTGTCAAAATGGCTGTCTTATTCTCATAGTTTTTGTCTTTTGGTGGCTAAAAACTTCCATTGCTGTTGATATGGCAGTGGGGAGGGAGATTGTTGATCTATGCCTTGACCGAGTGAGGAAATTGGCAGACAATTGCACTGGTTTGCAAGGATTTTTGGTATTTAATGCTGTTGGTGGTGGCACGGGTTCTGGTTTAGGCTCACTACTTATGGAACGCTTGTCAGTTGATTATGGAAAGAAGTCAAAACTTGGCTTCACCATCTTTCCTTCTCCTCAGGTTTGCATTTGAAGACTTAAAAGGAAAAGAGAACATTGGTACATTAAATTGGGCATTGTCTGCAGTCTACAAAAATACAAGCAATTCTTAAGATTATTTTTCTGCATGAGATGTGTAAGCACAGATATTCTTTAAACTGGACTTGAATGGTTAGGATAGGTATAGCACAAACACAAAGGAAACAAAGGGGTTTTACCAAAGCATTTTATAGGATGATGAGAATTGCAAAGTCTGGTTGATGTTCTATATTCCACGAGTTAGGAATGTCGGACATTGGCTGTGTCCTAGTGAAGGACCTCCTTTTAGGAGCATATACTTATAAACCTTCTTTTCTGCAGCACATCTTTCTGGCATTATTGTTGAATGTTTTACCTGATTGTTCCTTGGACAGTGATTGCTGTTATATAACATTAATGTAGATAATAATATGTGGCTTCATTCAGCATATTTTCAATGCTGTTGCAGGTTTCTACTGCTGTTGTTGAACCCTACAATAGTGTACTCTCCACTCATTCTCTCCTTGAACACACTGATGTAGCTGTGCTCTTGGACAATGAAGCTATCTATGATATCTGCAGGAAATCCTTGGACATAGAAAGGCCAACTTACACCAATTTGAACCGATTGATATCCCAAATCATTTCTTCTTTGACCACTTCCTTGAGGTTTGATGGCGCTATTAATGTGGATATCACCGAGTTCCAGACTAACCTTGTGCCATATCCTCGCATCCATTTTATGCTCTCATCATATGCCCCTGTGATTTCCGCTGCCAAGGCTTATCATGAGCAACTATCAGTTCCTGAGATCACAACTGCTGTCTTTGAACCTGCAAGTATGATGGCCAAATGTGATCCAAGGCATGGGAAGTATATGGCTTGTTGTCTAATGTATCGTGGAGATGTTGTACCAAAGGATGTTAATGCTGCAGTTGCCACCATTAAGACAAAGCGCACTGTCCAATTTGTTGACTGGTAAGCTCACATGCCTTGTCTTTACCTGAGGAGGGTTTTCTTGTCAATGCTTGCTCAAGTACAAATGAGATATTCTGAACATTGTTGTTGCACCCACTGTTTTGCAGTGGGCGATACCTTACTACTTCCTTCTCTTGTTTTTTTTGGAAGCTAGATGCTTATTCTCATCTAAATAACAATCGTTTGGTTATTCATGAAGTGAGATCACTATGGTCAACAATGCCTTTTTAGGATTCTTTTCTTGTCTCTGTTTGCTACTCTTGCATATTACCCTTTTCAATTGCACTTGTGCTTAAACTGAAGAAATAAAGAATGTTTTAGACTGACTTTCCTGCATGATTAACATTTACAACTCAATATTCCGTTAAAAAGAACTGTGGCGATGATATCAAATTAGGAAATTATTATAATTAACTTAAAAGTTTAGCTTGAGGTAAGAGAAATTTTAGTGATACAGGGTGGCCAATATCCTGTGGTATAGTCACTAACAAGCATATTCTATTTCAGATGGAATAAAATGGTTTCCCGTTCCAGCAAAATATGCTTTTTATATAATGTCACTGGAAAATGCGTTCTGATCTAACAAATTTATGCCTATGATTAATTGTCTTCTTTGTCATTTCTTACATTGAAGCAAAATATATGTTCATGTGTGTATCTTCAGGTGCCCAACAGGTTTCAAATGTGGTATCAACTATCAGCCACCAACAGTAGTACCAGGAGGTGATCTAGCTAAGGTGCAGCGTGCAGTTTGTATGATAAGCAACAACACAGCTGTAGCTGAGGTTTTCTCCAGAATTGATCACAAATTTGATCTCATGTATTCCAAGCGAGCATTTGTACACTGGTATGTAGGTGAAGGCATGGAGGAAGGTGAGTTCTCAGAAGCCCGTGAAGATCTTGCTGCTCTTGAGAAGGACTATGAAGAAGTTGGTGCAGAAGGTGTTGAGGAAGAAGAAGGGGAAGATTTCTGAATACTATTTAGTGGGGCATCAATGCCGGTACTTCTATCTATTGCGTATTTGTTTCTGTAGGTTGTATAATGGTGTGAGTATTGCTTATCATCCTTGTCCTCAGTCCATGAATTGTCCTTCATACTGTTGCAACTTTTTAGTTGATGATTGTTGATCCAAACAAAGTTTCTAAGATGAATCATGATTCAATCTCTATATCCTATATGCTGTATGCCAATAAAATCAGTTTCTCTTCATTTGAATAAACATTATTGTACTAGTTGGACATAGTGTCTTTGTGTGGAAATGGTGGAGAACTGCAGCAGTACCCCATTGCCAACTGAAAACGCCAGTGTTTCAAGGCATCTAGTCATTTGGCTCCTAAAATTGATTATGCCTTCCTATCAAATATCGTTAAATGTCAGACTTGCCTTCTTCAATTCAACAGCATAATTAAGCCCTTGATTTATGAAGCTACTTGGTCTGTGTTCAAAGACTTCCAACAATATTGTTTACTCATAATTTATTCACAGTTTCAAAATTGTGAAGTCATCACATTGCTGTCAAGGTTTATCTTAAGCTAAATTAAGGGCCACTTGACTTAAAACTGACCAAACACTGTAATCAGTGTAGAGGTTCCAGAACTTGTTTTGAAATTTGAGATATAGATAGATTAAACTTCGCTAAAATAGTTTTTGAGGCGGCTGATGACATAGCCTGATTAGTACCAAGAAAAAGTTATGTGTTGTCTTTTTCCTTTTGGAATTTCTATTTCCCTGTCAGAGCAAAGATTCTGCTATTATGTGAAGATCATACAATCTCTGTATTGATGGTTGGACTATGATTTTTGTGTATACATCTGAGCTATTAGATAGACAAAATGAATTCTTTCTTTGTTATGGATATATTGCAATGATAATCTTTAGTGAAATTCATCCTTTGATCCTTGGAAGAACAGTTCCAGGTTGCTAGATTTCCTGCTTATAGGTCAACGCTAGTGCAGCATGGTAGGAGATATTCTTTCATGCTCTTGAATCTACTGGGAAAGTAGAAATTTGTCCTTTCTTGTGGATGTAACCCTGTACCTGTTCTATAATCTAATTCTCTGATGATTATCTTATCTAATTGTTATCAAAACGTTTACAAAGATGAGTGATTGGGAATACTGTTTGTGCCAGATGGTCCAGAGAATAAAGAATGGATACCTAGTTATTATTCATGCTTCATTCATCCTCAAACAATGGCGTAAATTCAGTTCCTGTTGACTCTGGACCATCCTAATAAGGGTTTAGCCTTGAAAGTTACTCAAGTGTTTATCCTGCTTTCCAGGAACTATGATATAAACAGTTCAGACTCGGCTTAAAAAATATCAGACTTCTCTTATGGAAATTATGGTTACATTTAGCTTGATTGGAACAGATGCATTACTTTGATCCTAAAATAGGCTGTCAGAAGATGGACCCCAAGTTTCTTCCATGTGACAATTTATAGCAAGTCCGAAAGTTGAAGTTTGTAACTTTTTTTTTTCCCCTGAAATGGCACAACTTTTCAACTGTAACAATTAGGATATGAGATAATCGCAGATCTCAATCATTAGACATAAAATAATAAGTGATTCGGATATTAGTTGAGAAGTCATTTTAAAGGTTCCCCACTTGAAACTGAGAGGGTGTAGCATGCTCTTCAATGCTTACGAATCATTGGCATCAGCACTACAGTATTGAAGAAGGGTTTTAAACATGGAGAAGGCTAAACAATGATGTGTTATTATATTTTTTAAGATTGGTGTGTTCGTCAGGGATTAATTAAGCCTCGGTAAAATAGTCTCACATTTCTAAAAACAGAATAGCAATTTTAGGAAACAGAGACGTGTTTGTGATCACGAAACTTAATTTGGATACAATTCTAAATTAAAATGGTGGCTGAGAACAGAAAAAGGAGATGTGTTTTGATCATTAGGATCAAGAACACCTGGAGAATTGTTAACATATTGGGGGAAGATCCCAGAGAAGAGCTTCAGTAGGATCATGGAAAGCGTCCATGTACTCTTGAACCCCATTCATTGCATATAGTGATGCTGAAATCTGTCTCTCCACTTTCATCCTGTCAAATTCCGAAAATTGCAGGTCACATGCCTCTGGCACAGTTATGGTCCTTGGGAGATCAAGAACTTCTTGAGCAAAAGAAAATTGATCGAATCCAGGACCAAAACCCCTCCATGAAAGATTAGGCTGAGAAGTTCCCAACTCAAGTTCCTCTGAGCAGTTGCTCATGTCTGGTTTATATGCATCATCAAACAGTTGACTATCAGAAATTGTCTCAATAGGGGAATTTCTGTCACTTGAGCCACAACTACTTGTACTACTACTAGTGTCACTACTGGTCTTATTAGTAATGGAACTTCTTGGTGGGGTAGAAACTTCAACACTCTCTAGGAGACTTTGTTCTTGTTTAACTCCTTTCTTGTTGTTGAGGAGGTTCCTAATACGAGAAGCAAGAGGAGAATCCATGGACACATGAGTGATGAAGTTGGTACGAGTATTGGATCCTCGAAGAAGGTAAGCGGCTTCATCATAAGCTCTTGCAGCTTCTTCAGCAGTCTCAAAGGTGCCTAGCCACATCCTTATCTTCTGCGTTGTGTCCTTGATCTCAGCTACCCATCTCCCGGAAGGCCTTTGCCTAACACCAACAAACTTCTTATTGTTGTTAGGACTGTTTCTTCCCTTGAATTTACTTGTTTTGCGAATTGGAATATTTGCTTTCTGAGTCTGGTTTTGTTGCTGGAACTGAATTTCCATTGAACTATTTTTTAGGCAATGCAGAAATGAAGAAACCAAGACTGGTAGTGGTTTACAAGAGGAAGAAATGGAGAGCTTGTCTACAAGTGTTTTGATTTTCAGATGAACATATATAAATAGATGTAAGTTTTTTATCATCAAGTTGGTGCGAGTGCGACAGAGAGAGAATTGTTTTATAGTGTTTGTAGGCTTATGGCATTACAATAAAGAATTTCATTTCTATCATAGGAAAACTACTCCATTACATACGTCCATACGCACACACCCTTGCTTGGTCAAATTTCTAACTAGAATTTCTTTTCAATACTCACAACCGTTAAATTGAAGATCAACGAGGAACTAAAACCTACCATTATTAGGCTAACACTGATTGGCATGTATCATGTCTTTTAAGCAAAAGAATAATTGATAATCACTTCTTACGACTCCAAAATTCATTACACCAACACATTTTCGACTCTAGGACAAAGATGTGATCAAACCTAAGCTACAACTTTGTATACAGTGTGTGTAAGGAATGAATGGAGTTATACCACGGACTAACACGTTAGGATACAGTGTGTGTAGGGAATGAATGGAGCTATACCACAGGGACTAAGTCATCATCGCCAGTCTCTCTGTTAACTTGGTCAGCATATGAGAAATGGGTCTTCGCGTCCCAGATGTCTGCCACGTGGAGGCACCAAACTAGCTCTCTAGATGAGCACAAGAACTAAGGTACAAAAGCAAGAAGAGGATAAAGATGAGACAGACTTGGTCATTCACTGAGCAGACAAAAGAGTATCTTATCGTGCACGCTGCGTTTGGTTTGTAAACTCAACGTAATTACATCAATTGAAACAAAAAAGGATGTTGCTTATTTGCATTATAGTACTTTTCGATTCCTTTGTTTATGCTTGCCGTGACATCAAACGTTTGGTTTAGTTATGTTTAAAGATGGTCTATGTCCGACATAGATAACAGTGTAATGCTTAAGCGTGCATGTAAAGAGCACTCCTAAGTTCTACGGGGAAAGTAGAGCCGCTTCTTGTCATTGGTAGTCTGCAACTGCTTCACTGTTCGTTCCATATTTTACACATTACTTTACATTTAGCCACGAAAATAAATGTCGTTAAATAATAACAAATTCTAAATTCTGATAGCGAAACAACTTCCGCGACGTTTTTTTAAAATCGTCTCCAAAATATTTTTCTGATACAAATAATTTGTCGGTAAAAAGTATAATCAACAAAAATAAAAAAACGCTGTATATAGTTTTTTGCAATTTTCTATTTCGTAGCTAAAACTTTTTCCCTACTAAACTATATTTGTAGTTAATTATTTTTAATAACGATTTTATTTTAATAACAGAATAGTTTTAGCTACTAATTTTTTATTGTAGAAAAATATTTTTAGAGACGTTCAAACGTAGGTAAAAATATTTTGTGACGATTTTAATTTTAGTAACTAATAGTTTTTTGTGACGAATTTGTTTTCGTAACAAATTACTTTTAGCTACTAATTTGTGGTTGTAACAAAATGTTTTGATCGACGTTCTTGAAAATATAGTTAATAATTTTTTGTGACAATTTTATTTTGGTAGCTAATATTATTTAGTGACAAATTTTAATTTTGAATTTAAATATTATTATAATTGTAAAAAACAAATTTATTTTAATTTATTACAATTTTGAAGACAGTTTAAAATATAAAAATTATTTATTTTATAATTAATGTTGGTGACATATTTTTTAAATAAAATAAACATTAAAATGGAATTTATTTTTTTAAAAAAATAATTACAGATCATATAAAAACTAAGATTCTATATCTTCGTCACTACTTCTGACATATGCTGAATCTAGTAATTATTTATCCATCTTTTAAGCTTATTCACTTCTTTTATATTATGATTTAACTTGTCTTCCGTTTATTATAATTTAGTTTTCAATACTTAGTTATCCTCTTCAAGCCTCGTAATATATGTTGGTCGCTGCAAAACTATAAGAGTTCCCAGCTACTTATCAGTTATAATCAAGCAAGTTAGGGATGCATTTTTTATTCTCTGAAATCGTAGATCCAAGAAATAAACAAACTAGACCAGAAATGAAAGTGTTCCTGACAAGTGGCACAGACAAACAAAATATTGTAATAAAGCCCATTCATAAACAATAATGATCTGACCAAATGTCTTAATTTGAACACGTATAGATGTCCATACAAGACCTTTCGGGATATTCTTCTCTCTCATTTTCAAGTAGCCAGAAGTATGATTTGGTTGTAACATTGTCTCTTTCAATGTTCCTTAACAAATTACTACTATGTAGGCCTAAATGTTCATGTTGATCCAGAATGAGATTATATGTATTTGTTTAATAGCAATTGGCTTAGTATGCTTGTCCCTTTGGTACGTTAAATATTTGATATGCTTTGGGCAAAGGCTTGTTCCTTCCTAATGAGTTACTTATTTTCTTTTTCGATACATCTATTGAGTAAATTTTCAAAAATCCAAATAATTAATCGTTAAATACGTAATTTGGATAAATTATTTAATGACTTGATAATTTAAAATTGAAAAATAAATTAAATCTATTAACTTGCTCAATTAATCACATCTGTTACTCAAATCACCAAATTCAAGTTTTAATTAATTTTTTAATATTTTAGAATTACATAGTCCTTGTCAACTATAGTAAAATTTTATAATATTAAAATTAAAACTATTTATACAAATTTACTATAACCACGTGGTTATAATATTTTAAATTATCAAATATAGAAATAATAATGAGCCAAAAACTTCAAAATATATGCAAATAATCAAATTAAAATAGAAATATAATCTAAAATTAGAAAAAAAATGCAAATAAAACTTTGATATTAAAAGTTCCAAAATGTAAAACGCATAGCTTCGCAATCTGATTGAACAAACGACATCATAGGATCATTGGACATTTTATGCAATTAACAACCGTACAAGAGACACTAAACAAAACATCAAACAATAAACATTTCCCGTGT
The DNA here is from genome assembly GCA_027478495.1 of Erythroxylum alaternifolium. Classification (NCBI taxonomy): domain Eukaryota; kingdom Viridiplantae; phylum Streptophyta; class Magnoliopsida; order Malpighiales; family Erythroxylaceae; genus Erythroxylum; species Erythroxylum alaternifolium. The sequence continues at coordinate 15,529,991 of JANIIA010000002.1, forward strand.
AGCCGAGTTAGGCTCTTGGGCCTTATCTCTCAGCTTACCTGGGACCATGAGTCCATAACAATGCAAAATCGTGCAAGCCCCTAGATCACACCTATCGGGTGTTACTGTAACTATTACTAGGCCCATCTTCATTCCCCTGGGCTGGATCCAAGAGTTGGATTGGAAATTTATTTATAGACAAGTTTAATGTAATAAAAGTATTATATTTACATAAGCTCATTTTATGCAGCCTTATTAGTTTCCAGAGATAACATATATTATAAGGAAAAGAAACAAACTTGTTAAAGGAATAGCCTAATAATTGAGACATAAGTCATTACTTGAATAGGAGAAGGTTAGAGAGATTAGAAGGTTATTCTTCATATCGAGTAACCCAAGAAAAAATGACCAAGAAAATGAGTTGTGATCAAATCAATTGATCGGTTGGGCCGTGAAAATTTTGAACTATCTAACTTTTCAGTTCGATTTCTAACTTTTTGGTTTAATTTACTTTAATAATTATTGTTGATAAAAAGTGATTAATTTATTAATTAATCAGTAAATATTTATAAATTAATAGATTCTCATAAACTAAAATAAATCAATTAATGTTTATCTAACAATATCTTTTTTCAATTAAACTTCAATTTTTTCGATAGATAAAGATAATTTCTTTCAATCATATTTCAAATTCTTTAATTTTATTTTATTTTTAATGAGTTTTATGAAAGTTTAATACCAGTTGAACTTTTTAACCCTTAAACTTCTTGTCTTATCGATTTAACTTTCAGTCCAATTTTTAAAACATTGATCAAAACTAGTGATCTAAGTTACTAAGCCTATTGATTTTTTATCTTTTCTTTTCTTTTAATTTCCTCTTGGTCAACCTTTGTATAAGTTAGTATCATCATCAACATTAAGATGAAATCTCATCGAGTCACGAGATTTGAAGAAGTTCGATAGTACGCAGCCTTATCACTATATATTAGAGAGACGATTTTCAATAGATCCACATGCAATGCAATAACATTTTATATAAGTTACTTCCCTATAAAATCCTACTATAGTGCTTAAGGATACACCAACTTAGCGTGCAAAGGATTAAAATGTAAACCCTAAAAAACTTTAATATTTTATCCTTTTCATTAAAATTTTAAAATTAAAAATTATTATTTATTCTTTATAATATTTACTTAATTATTAAACATTAAAATTAAAAATTATTATTTATTCTTTATAATATTTACTTAATTATTAAACATTCATTTATTATATTTCGTTAATATATCGCTTATTTTCAATTTTAAATTTTTATTTTAAATAAAATATCTATTATAACAAATAAATAATATAATTGTTTAATAAATGATAATTTTCAAATTATAAATAGTAAAATAGAGAAAATATCAAATTAGAAAAGTTCACTATATATTTAAAAAGATAATTTAGTGTACGGATGACGATGGATTGAGCAAGTTAAAAGGATGATCTGGAGCATGAAGAACTTTGGATATAATGTAGGGTCACGAAAAAAAAGATTGAGAAATATGTTATCCAGAAAATCAAAGTACGTCTTGATTAGTAAGAAAAGGGGGGTGGCCCAGTCCCGCTCGGAGTCGGTCCTCTTGTTTGGGGACCTGGAGCTGGAATCTAAGATTGAGACAATTCACAATCAATCTCTTGGAAAAGATCGTAACATTCGCGTGTCAGAAAATCCCAATTGATTAGATCATGCGTCTGTGCACTCGAAGACTGGAATCATAATAAGAAGAGGTAACAATTTATAAATACGGTCCGATTTATATTGATATTGAGTAATATTTTAGGTAAAATTTTAAAGTTATGAAATTGCTCATAAATTTTTTAAAAATTACAAAATAGTTTATTAGTATATTGTTCTATATACTTTATCATTTTACATCAACATGTCTCTAAAAATTATAATAATAAATTTAAAATAACAACAATTTAACATTAATTTTCAGATATTTTACATATAAATAATAACCACGATTAATATAAAAAAAGATAATCATCATATAAATATAAAATTAAGAACAATACAAAGTATTTAAAATATTAAAATTTCATCATATAATAAATAATAATTACATCAAAACATCAAATAAAAATAACAAAAAATATCCTTAACTCTCTAATTATTACAATTTACAACAAAAGTTCGTGATGAGAAAACAATCAAGTAGAAGTGAAACATAAAACAAAAACATTTACAATTACATTATATATTTAGAATTTAATATATACATCAAATATAAGTAAAATTAAAAGAAGAGGATAAACAAAAACTTGAAACTTCATTTAATCATCTATAGGGGATACCCGTTACAACTGTACTGACCTCAATTATCATTTAATACAAATTCTTCATCATTGGGAGGAGTTTCATCATCATTCAAATTCATTGCACAAAATGAAATGTCAATAATTTCTTATCTAAGATTATCTTCCAAGTCACTCACATCTACTAAACTCAGTTCCTCAAAAACTCAATCTGCGAAAAGATTGATATTATCAGTGCAAATTGGATATACTGAACTACTTCTTTTATTAAAAGCCCTATTGATAATAAAATTTAAATATTAAAAATTTATAAGAAATTACATCTAAATTAATAACGATAATAACATACTTTTTTAAAGCTTTAAATTGTAATAAACGAAGACCAAGTTATTCATTCTCTTGTACTTTAATATGTTCCTTTTTTTAGAATCGTTAAATTCAAATTTGATTCAATTCCTTTCGCGCTTTGTTGCACTCACACGTTAACTTAGAATTTGAATTGCAAATTTTTGTAATTCTAGAATATCATTTTCGAATTGGTCTCACCAAGTAACTGTAAGTCATAAGATAATAAAAGTAGCATTATAAACAAAATAAAGTGATAATTAATTTTCAACAAGTAACAAAAAAAAATACGCCTCAATTACTTTTGTCTCTTTGACAAATAGCAATTGACATCCCAAAATCACCAAAAGCATCTTTATAAATCTACATTTATGAGTTTAGAAAATCTTGCATCATCTCATAGGCAATAATTATTATAATAGTTAATATCATTCCCTTATTATCTTCAGCTTTTTTTGTAAAACTTAGTCTAAAATAGACGTTAGGATTAAGAAATGTCCAACTGTAAACAATGGAGAGTGAAATTGTCTTTCTCATCTTTAATTGGTGACTATAAGATAAGGTGTGTTCAAAGAAGGTATATTTTTTAAATTGATCTTGATTGCTTTTTTTGCCCTCTCTATGGCATCATAAAAATAACTCATTGTTGTTTTCTCATCACTATTAGCCAAACAAAATACTCTCATTAAAGGCCCATAAACTCATATGACAAATTGACATTATGACCAAAATTCATCATCTTCAAGTATAATTCTAGAAACTTCCAATCCAGTATTAGACCTAGCATGCTCAGATACAACTAACTTATCATTTGTAAACATCTATCTCAAATCTTTCTTCATCATAATAAAACGCTAAAGTGATAAGAAATTAGGGATGACAATTCTGGCCCGGCCTAGCCCGTTTTTGGTCTGGGTTTGGCTGGCTATGGGCGGGCCACGGGCCGACCATGGTCCGCCCTGGCTAAGCCATGGGCCCGGCCCGGGCCACACAAAACGGCTTCATTTTGTCCAAAACGACGTCGTTTTGTATTTTTTTAATTTAAAAAATATTGACGGGAATTCATTGCAAATATTTTAGTAGCAGGACCACACAAATTCCTACCATTGGTAAAATCCTTTCTCATTAAATTCAAGAGCTATGCACGATTATAAATGAGCTTGGTCACCTTTTTGGCTTTCTTCACAATCTTATCAATAATAAGAAAACACATAGCATCCCCTATATTTTTCAACATTAAGACAATGTAATATGAAGCACAATGAGTCCAAAAAAAGAATTATACTTGTTTTTTAACTTTCTTCCCACCACTTTATAAACATAATTATTGTTAGTAATGAACTAAACAATATTTCTAGTTTTACTTTATTCACACTTCATCGAATATTTCAAATAAAGGATCAGTATTCTTAACAAGGCCCAAGCATTAATAGACTTCAAAAACATCAAGCCCTTTACAAAACAAACCAAAAAATTAATAACAGACTCATGTTTTCTCCTTTTCCAACTATCACACGTAATTGAACACCAATAAGTAGCTCAATCCATTCTTCTTTCTTCCAAATAACTTTTAATTCCATAAACTACGCAACTCAAAAGTTTACCTTTATAGTCATCAATAGAAGGAGCTTTGTATCCCATACCGTAAGAGACTATAACATTCTTCATAAGTTGATAATAGTAAGATTGGGAAGCATTGAATGTTGCATCCAGATTATACCACCATCTCGCCATTGTCATATTTACACTGTGAGCCCCATCTTTTGATTATATGGCACTACGAATTGAAGACTGAACTTTAAGAGTTGTTCATGGTGTAAAAAAATTCGACATCTTCCTTCTTCTTTTCCTAACATCAGGTCCATATTTAACATTCAGGGGGTGCTTGTTTAGGGGGTATGAAAAAAGAGGAATGGGAATGGAATGAAAGATTGAGTTTGGTAAGGGGATATG
>JANIIA010000002.1:15534671-15555978 GCA_027478495.1 Erythroxylum alaternifolium
ATTAATTAGTTACAATATAATTAGTTAAAATTAATTACAATATTTTAATTAATGAATATATTATAATTGATTAATTAAAATATAATTAATTAATTAATTAATTAAGATATGATAAAATTTTATTTCTCAATATTTTTACAAACCAACCACTGTCAATGGTAATGGTAATCATTCCTCCCTCTTAACCAACCATCATAATTATAATGATAATATCCATTCCCATTCCTCACTATATTCATTCCCATTCCTATTACCATTCCTCTGTGCGAACCAACCGCCCCCTCACTTTTTGTTGGAAAAGAACACTACCATTATCACTACCACCTTCAACATTTCCACCGTCATCATGAACACTAGCAAACGAACTTTCACTACCAATTTCACAATTCAATCTCTGCCTGCTATCTTTCTCATGTTGATATCAATCTTTGCCTTCTATCTTTCTCGTATTGATATTCTTCAAGTAAAATTTTCATTTGTCATTTCACATTATGACTCAATTTTTACAGGATTCGACATCTCCTTTAACCCCAATTGAATGCTTTTTTAATTGGGTGATTCCTTCACCTTTCAAATGCTTATTACAAAACAAGTAAATAGTACGAATTATTATACTGGGGATTGATCAACATGAGTACAAGCTGGATCATTGTATCTTCCTGAAGCAGTTAAATGATCAAGAGTACTTAAACTTCCTTTCATTTATCTGTAAAAATAAATGGAGACATATATATCAAAGTAAAAAACACATAATGTCATTATCAACTATTATCAAAAAATATGTATTGTTTAACTCAAAAGTCTAAACTAACATGTTACACAATACGAATGTCTATCTTATATAATATAACTCATTTTGTATGATTACATTGTACACAATTCAATTTTATCCAATACAACAAACCAATAAGTCAAAAACCAACAATTCAAGTGTTCAACATACACAATTACATAATACACATATCTATCTTATATAATATAACTCAATTTTTTTATTACATCATACATAATTCAATTTCATCTATTAAGTCAAAACCCAATAATTCAAGTAGTCAACATATAAAATTACATAATACGCATGTCTATCTTATATAATATAACTCATTTTGTATGATTACATCAAACACAATTCAATTTCATCTAACAAAGTTCAATTTTATCCAACACAATTCATTAATAAGTCAAAAAATAACAATTAAAGTATTAAACATACACAATTATATAGTAAATATGTCCATCTTATATAATATAACTCATTTTGTATGATTACATCATACACAATTCACCATAAGTCAAAAAGTTAACAATTCAAGTATTCAAGTTACATAATTATCACACAATACACTTAATAGTCATCAACTTGAATATATTTCAAGACAAATATAAAAAATTAAATGCATGAAGTGAATTGAACTTAATAAATAAATAATTTTTTTGCTACATTATAAATGACTTAAATATGACATTAGTTTATATAGATGGTATTTTGGTATTTTCATCTTTGACAAACACAACATCTTTAACATATTAAGGTATTCATTTACATTATAAAAAACAATGGTCTAGTAGTATCAAAAATCACAATTAAACCTTTGTCCATAAAAGAAATAGATTTTTAGGACATTATATTCAACAAGCTATATTAAAAATTATGAAAAAGAACTTTTAAATTCAAGAGTAAATTTCTTGTTCAATTTATAGACATAAAATGATTTTGAAAATTTTTAGGAAGCCTAAACTATGTTATGAAATATATCATGTAAATTATTATATGATATGTTAAAAAATAAATATGTTCATTGGACATAAAAATGGACTAAAATAGTTAAACAAATCAAAAGAAACATTAGGACATTGACCTTAAGGTGTGAATTTGATATATATTGATATAAGTAAGATTTCATCTTTTAAATTGATTCAACTGTAGCAATGTAAATTAAATGAAGTTTATATAGTATAGTCTAAATACATTATATATATTAGGACATTGACTAACTTCTAGTGTAAATTCTACAAATCTTGGCGTAGTGGAAACAGTAGATTGTGACTTGTGAGTCAATATAATATTTAAAAGAAACAAATTGTTTTTCACCTTTAATTGTAGATGTAAGAACTAATTTGGTTAAATATGTTTGGTTATTTTTTACCAATTTCATTACATTAATTGATTAACATCATTATATGAAGAAAATTTTTGCATTTCATTTTATTAGATTAAGAAATTACTTACATTGTTGTTGGATATAACCATTATCAAATATTTCTAATTTTTAAAATCAAAACTCAAATTTCTCAAATCTCAACTCCTCCGATTCTAATAATTCCAACACAACACCCTGACAATTCCAACACAACCATTCACAATTTTAACAATTTCTAGCTTTCAAACCATTCACAAATTCAATCTTACACAACACAACCAAAACACCATTTAAATGCAATTCAAGAGCATAAAAAAGAAATTGAAAATTTCAATTTGATTAGGTGGGCCAGGTTAGGTCAAAAACCAGATATGAAAAATCTTAATTCATTTTCACCAAACAGCGCCAGCAATGCTGGACTGGTGGAGGTGAGTAGCATAGCAGGGGCCAGTGGTGGAGGGTCGGTGTAGAGGCAGACCAACAGGTGGGGAGTATGGGGTAGAGCAACAACTAGTAGACATGTTGGGGGGAGATTAGAGGCTAAAGGGTGGTGGCGTCGTGGTGGTAGCTGAAAAACGACTGCGACAGTAAGAGATGAGGAGCAATGAACAAGAACGTTGGGAGGGGGAGAGAAAAATTTTTGTTGAGGAAACCTATACTGAGAGTGAGAGATGGGAGGATAGTTTTGTTAATTTTTTTTGTAATTTAGTCCCTGGAGTAGTCAAAATTTACGGTACCAACTAGTATTTGATCAATATTTTAAATACCGACTGGTACTATCCAATACTAGGCAAAACTTCCAATACTAGACAATACAGAAGTAAGAGATTTGGTATCATTTTGGCTACTACCAACCGCTACGATACAAAAATCAAATCATTAATGGAGAAAGAGATGGTAATGTTTTGTCTTATGTTTTCACATATAAAATGTAATTTAAAAAAAAAAGAAAAGAAGAATTGCCTCATTATGTACTTCTTTTAAGGTTTCAAACTAAGGCGATATAATATTAAGTTGGCTAATATCTAACTAATTATTTATGTAAGTATTAGATTTAAAAATAGAAAATTATTTTTAATTATTTTTTTTGTTTAACTAGGCTTACACAATTAATTTAACGAGAAGTAATGCAATATTTATTTGATGAAAATTAAAATTGCTCAAGAAGAAGATATCCCCAATGAAATGTACGCATGTATTGAAATATCATGTGTTTTTATCTTCCTGGATTTCCATAACTAAGAAAAAAAGTCGGTTAGTAAAATGTAGAGACGCATGGAGTTGGCACCATCAAATACCATGTGCGCATAACAGCCGCCCATGCAACCACTAAAGTTAAATTGAATTTTTAAATAAGGGATTTTATGAAATGGACCGAGTTGGATTTCTTCCTGCACATGAGCAAAAAACGCATTTGGGAAAATTTGTATTTATAGACTAGCCCTTTAGGGGTGGTTGAGTTAGTAGAGTGAGAGAGTATAGGATCAAAAGATCCTATGTTCGAATCTCTCTACCTATACTCTCTCGATTGAGCTTATCGTACAGGACTTACCTAGTACGGATTGCCCAATTGACGTGATTTGTAGACTATCATATTAATCCAGAGATTTACCCGGTATGCATCTAAAAGATAACAATTGCGAGTTTCTCTGTTATGAAAAAATATATTTGTAGACTAATTATGAGTTTGAGAAAGTTAAATATATAATATATTGAAATTGTTGATCTCCTAAAAAAATGCTATAAAGGTTGATGTTCTTTCCATGTGATATTTATTCAATATGAATCAAGTAAAACGTTACGCACCTATAGCTAAAAAAGGCATGTATTGGATACGAGTATATTTTTAAAATATATCTCAATAAAATAATAAATATATAAATCTTAGAGAAATTTTCTATTAAGTGTGCAAATATAGATCGTAGTAATATTAATAATATTTCAGCATAAAAGATTTCAAGCTCTGCAGACAAAAAGTCAAACTGGACTGCTAAAAAGGAGAGCAGAGTCCTGTAACTTGCTGTACCAGCAAAGAAACTACCGCAGCAGCAACTAGATGTCAAACAGCACCAACAATAACAATATCAAATAAGGATTTCAGAATTTTAATGATGCTGTTTTTTAAATGATTTACGTGAATAAATAAAAGTTAAAAAAATAAAAATAAAAAATTAGAAAAAAAAAAGAAAGCAACGATAATAACAAGATGCCACTAGTAGTAAAACGCAACGATAATAAGCAGTCGGCAGTGACGTCAAGTCAATGACTCATCTTCAACCAATGTAATATTATAAAAAAAAACCCAAATTAAACAAAACGTATTTCTCCATTTGGTAAAGCTTGTTATCCAGACGAAGAGGTCGATAGAACGAAGTCGGTTTGATTTGACAAGATAGAGACTTTTCAATCCATATAAATGTTTTCAAATTTGTAATAAGATAATTACAAAAAGACCAATCAAATTTTCTTTAATGAGTTAAATATTTTTATTTTTTATTAGCTAAAACCTTTGAAATTAATAATAAGTGTAAGAAAACTCTCAATGCTATATTTTTTAATTTTGAAGGTTCTTATAAGGTAATTTTTTTAAAATATATTTATTTCTTAACATTTGGTGAGTACAAGCAACTAATAATAAAGAATACCTTGAAATACAATAATAGATTAGTATATTGTAAAAAGTTGAATTATGTGATTTATTAGTTTTAAAGTATATTTTTTATATTAATTAAGATTTTTACTAAAGTAAAAGTTGAACCTTAATGTTTTAAAAAGTAAAAAAATGAACCTTAACATTTGCAAAACCTCTAAAATGAACTATAATTTGACAAAAATTAAAATAGAATTAAGTCTTTCTTTGTTATGTATTAAATTAACACCCATGTGTCATTAATTTAATTTTTTAACTAATAATGTGAGTTTTATACCGCCACATGTAGGCTACCTGATATTGTGAGACCCATATTTAAAAATAATGTATATCCTTTTTAAAAATTTTAAATATATTTTTAACATATAATTAAAATTTACAACACCCAAATAAATTTCAAACAAATAATAGGTGTATATGGGTCATGTTTTGCTTTATTTCAACTATAGAAAGTTTGTTGTCGAATTCTAGCATGATATTTAAGGAGACTAATTAAATATTTATCATTTTGATTTATAAATTGAGTGGTTTATCATCTATTATAAAATGCACAAAGTTTTTAAATGAAAGATACGATAAACATCTTTATTTTGTATTTGTAGAACTAAGTATTTGTGTACTGCTTAAAATTTTTATAAGTTGATAGCAGTGATTAAAAAATCTAACTGGTTTTATCGATTCAATTATAAAAATTTTGAATTTTTCAACTTTTCAATCGATTTTTAATTTTTTGATTCAATCTACTTTAATCACTTTTGTTGTTAAAAGCTGATCAATTTATTAATTAATCAGTCAAATTTGTAAATTAATAAATTCTAATAAACTAAAATAAATAAATAAATACATTTTTATTTAATATTTTTTAATTAAACTTTAAATTCTTCGATAAGTAATTAATACAATCCGTTTCAATTATATTTTAAGATCTTTAATTTTATTTAATCTTTAGCAAGTTTTATAATGGTATAATAACGGTTAACCTTTTAAACCTTAAATTTCTTGTCTTACCGGTTTAACTTTCAGTTCAGTTTTCAAAACATTGGGTACTAGTTTTAATCGTTAAGTTTTAAAATTTAGTGGAAATATAATAACTTAAATTATATAAACACTATTCTTTTACAAGGTTTTATTTACTAAATCACCCTCACTCTCAACACCAGAAAGTATTCTAGGGTGAATACCCAAAAAACATGAATATTTCAAAAATTCATCTGCGTCAATATCTACTAAAATTTGAATTTCAACAAGTAAGCAAATGAAGAAGAGTAAAACTTCACTATAGATATGCTCCAAATTTACCGGGCACACAACGAAAAGCTTCCAACGTACATAATACCCTCTCCACACAGTGTCTATGGTCTGTCCCCATATTTCCACCTTTGTCCCTCTCTTCGACTTTACGTCTCTTCTTTCATCTCTATATAACGACAACCTCTCTCTTCCATCTCCATCAAACCTAATTTCACATATATGTAAAATATTACGTTCATTTAATTTCTTCAGACAAGCAAAGGGAATAAAATCAGTTAACAATTCAGTAGAGGAAGACGAATCCATGAAGAACCCAGCAGCAAGCAAGACAAGTACTATTACACCATGCTGTAGCAAAGTTGGGATAAAGAGAGGGCCATGGACGCCGGAGGAGGATGAGCTTCTTGCTAACTTCATCAAGAAGGAAGGCGAGGGACGGTGGCGTACTGTGCCAAAGAGGGCAGGGCTGCTCCGGTGCGGTAAGAGCTGTCGCCTTCGATGGGTGAACTATCTCAGACCATGTGTTAAGAGAGGGCGTATTGATCCTGATGAGGAAGATCTCATTCTTAGGCTTCATAGGTTGCTTGGTAACAGGTGGGCCATTAATTATTATTTGCTCATGACAAGTAAAGGTTTCTGACCATTATTTAGGTGAAGGATTAAGGGTCTAATTAAGATCGATTCGTCGATGCATATATGCAGGACTGTTTTTCTCTTTATAATGCTTTCATGACTATGCTAAGTTCAAATATAATTATGAAGTTGTTTTGGGGGATCAAGTCTGATTCCGTTCACCGCAGAACTTTAGGGTTCTTTCTTTACTCGGATGCGCAATCCACGTACGCTACATGTAATCGTGGGATATTTGGTCATGTATTAGGAACTTCCAATTAATTTGAAGTTTCAAAGCAAGCTTTTTAGGGCTTTTTTGAGTGTCGAGAGTTTATGGTTCTTGGCTTTCTATCTTGCGTTCCTCTCTTAGATATAGATAGAGTAGGATGGATTTTATACTTACGGATATGGGATTTGAACTTCAGTTTACAAGAAAGAAAGTACACCTGTAATTGATGATTGTCTAATAACATCATCTATTTCAGGGGTTTGTTTCCTTATTGGGATCGAAGTCATAAGAGTTACATGTATATATACTCATTTACAGGTGGTCTCTGATAGCCGGAAGGATTCCAGGGCGCACAGACAATGAGATCAAGAACTACTGGAATACCCATCTCAGCAAGAAGCTCATTAATCAAGGAATAGATCCAAGGACTCACAAACCTTTGAACCTTAATAGTAGTTGCACTCAGGTTGCTCATGATCCTAATCAAACCTCAAACCCTACTTCTCAGTCTGAAGAACCTAGCAAAACTTATAGGGTTATAGCCACCAAAGTCAGTGAAAATTTCAAGATGGCTTCAAACGACCATCAGAATCAGGTTGCTCATAATAGTCAGGAGAATTGGTCAAACTGTGATCCACTTTTCATGGGGTTACAAGGATGCCATGGACCTAGCAATGATGAAGCTTGCTTAGGAAGTGGAAATGATGATACATTCTCTTCTTTTCTGGATTCTCTGGTCAATGAAAACTTTTTTGGGAACCAACAGCAGCAGCAAACCAGTATGATTATGCAATCAATTCAACCTATGGGCACTAATTGGGATGCTGATATCATGTCTTCAATAGCAGCCATAGGTGATGTTGATGGTGCTTTAACTAATCATCCCGCTTGATCCTGCAAGTAAGTGGCATAAGGAGCATCAGATTTGGCAAGCTAAATTTAGTGCTAGAACGTTTGTATTATGGTGTGTTTTTATGGATGTTTGCTTCTCAATTATAGGTATATAACATTCTTGCTTTGGGAAACTTAGGAGGCATGATGTCTGTTTAATTAGAAGGCGCCTCCTCATGCATGAACTGGATATATGTGGACTGTATAATTTATTTTGTTGTTTCCTTATATACAATGTATAAGAAGACCTAATTAAAGAAATTATGACTACCTCCAACGCAAACATGCAAACAAACATTGACGCATATTTACACTGGCTTTTGTGTTCTATTGACATATTAAATCAAGATATTTATACACCAATACATAGGTCCTAGTGATTGGATCCCCTTAACATTTAAAAACAAGGTTCATCTCCCTCTTGAGTTTTAGAGGGATATTTGCCTAAAATGTGTCCAAATTATACCAAAATTTTGAAATAGAGGATGCTTCATAGGCTCAAAACAAGGTTTTACACATGGGTGTAGATGATATTGTCGCATAATCTTCCATAAGTATTGCAAGAGTCATCACAACTATATTATTGAGGTCATTTTTTGTTGTAATTTATTAGAATATAGAGAGATTCTCTTAGTAGCACTAGTTTCTAAAGAATTAACCACTCACTAGAATCAATAGATCGGCTACTCAAGCCAGTCTGACCAGTTTCAGCAGTTAGAATATAACTTGATGCATAATGCTGGACAATGGATATAGTTCTTCTATAGATAGAGATATCTCACGCTGTAATACTGCCAACCGTAGTCAGAAAAAGAGTTTAATAGTCATACTCGATTTATTTAGATAAGGCAATCAAATACATGATCGGCATATGGCTTATACATGAACGAATTTCAGTCATCTGAATTAATCCTATCTTTTCTCTATCACATTACTACATAATAGTGTTCGATATACTTGCTTATCTAAGTGTTCCTCCGTGTGTCATAATGAGCAAACAAGAATTACAAGTGTTAGTGTTGCTTAACAACAACGATAATTTAGTACAAAACTTGTTGATAATCGAAATATGAAGAAGTTTAATAGTATGCAACCTTATTTTTAATTAATAAAAAACTATTTTAAAAAAGTATTTGTGTTGCTGATAGTTAAAAAGGAAATTTCAAGTTCAATCATCTATAGGTTAATGCTTAAATTAATCCCTAAAAGGAATAGGCAATTATATCATATTCATGAGATAAAATGATCTCAACCGTTGCCTTGCTTGTGCTCGTTACTCAGTTGCAATAACATTTAATGGCAGATTATCGAAAGAGAAAATACTCTTTTGAAATAATAACAGAAATACTAGCATTCTTACTGAAGCTTTTGGTACCAACCCAAAATATGGTAGAAAAAGTCTTACCTCTATTTAGTTGAGCACCATGAAGGTGTTATATCTTGGAAGAAGCTTTGATTTTCTGAAGCTAAGCTTCTAGTTTGATTATATATCTGCACATGTGAATCGCACTTTAGTACAACATCTTGATGAGAAGGTAATTACTAAATGAAATTCACTTGACGTAAACTTTTCTAATTCACATTATTATTGACGGACGTTTTCCCTTGCATGATCAATTGTCACTATAAAGTCACATTATTTTAGGTAAACATTTAATTATATAAAAATTCTCTTCTTATTAGTTGACATTCAATCTATCCAATGTTTCTAATACTAAGGATGTCTACCAACTATTTTCCCAAGTATTAAGATGACAAACTCGATCAAACCCGAAAGCATGGCGTTATACGTACGTAGATTACTGCAATTCCGAGGTTCGAAGATGCATGGAGACACCTAGTTTTAGTAGATTTTCTTCACTTTTTATTTAAGTTCTGTTTTCTTCATTTTCTTTTCTACATGTACAACTAGGTAGTACCATCTCCAAAGAACATCTACGATCAAATAAATGCCTTTATGTTTTTAGCATTCATTCTGACAATCCGGAAGAGGAAGTTTGTCAAAACAGGTTAGTACGTACCCTCTAATTTCTCATTACAACACGGGAAGAGAGAAAACATATGGTGGTCATCCACTCCATATGGAAGTTGTAGACTAGTATAGCTGCAATTCCTTCTGAAGATTAAGAAGTTATATATAGATTCAAATTCTCGTCCGGTTATGTTTCCGCAAAGAGAATGGTTACCCTATCAATGAACAAAAAAGCCATACATATAGGCAAGCAAGAACCATTACGTAATCTCTGCATCTCCAAACTTGTCTGTGCATAATCCTTTTTCTGAGTAACGGACGATCTTGTGCCAACTAAATATTATGGAAAGGACAATCAAACTATACATGCTTGATACCATCACTGATCGGTGAATGAAGTCCAAGCTAGCAATGCACACAATGGTTGATAATTTGGAGAAAGTTAAGTAGCCAACTGCGGATGCAATGTGCTACTATTAGGTGGAAGTGAGGGTCATATATAGGAGTGTGGTTACGAAATACGAATTGGTGAAATGCAATGTGCTACTTTGGTCTTCAGGCGTAAGTTCCAAGAACCATCTAGCTAAGTAAGGGAGAATGCGACAATTTGTGGCAGACAAAAAGTTCGTAATGAGGAGGCTTCGTATTTTTCCGTTTTGCCACCCATTTATTTCAACTAAAATGGTTATTGATAAATAAGCAATTAATTAAGAAATAAAGATAATTTTATAGAGTAATTCAAAAATAAAATCCTTGATGTACAATGAAAACATAAATGAAAGATTATAAAGTAAACGTTTTCAAATTTAGGCAATTAAATAGTAGGGTTGAAAACTTAAAGTGGGAGAAAATTAATACAAGAAAGAAAATTATATAAATATTTTTATTGCTTAAATATGAAAAACAGGATCGTGTCATGTGACACCTCAGACTCAGAGCCTCCAAGTTTGTGAGCTTGGAGTTACTTTTGTCCTACTCGGCTAATTTCCAGAACCTCAATCAAGTCCAGTCCTTATAGGAATTTGTGCAAGGAAGTCCTAAGAATATGCGAGTTATATTAAAATGCTTATGAGACTTGACTAAGACTCCCGACACCCCATGTCTTTTGACATATATTTTTGACTTTTAGTTTCTAAAATGGAGAGCGCAACTGATCACATATTAGAGAATCTGTAGGTGTTTTAGTCTGAATTCCGCCAAAATCATTGCAAACTTCGCAAAAAGTTTTGCAGCAAAACATATTAAAAGCACTTTATGGTTTAAGCTACGTAGTTGAGAGATCATAATGTGCAGTAGGTGACAAGATGGTAATGAGAAGTGGGTAGGTGGATGATATGGCCAAATGAATTTTTAAGTGGTTGGTAAGGATTCTATTTCTTGGGAGTACTAAACTTATCATGTCAACTCTTGTTGGTACCACCCTCCATTGCATATACCTATTAAAACTTTCCTCATTGTAGTACATGTCCTGATAAGATATAATTAATTTTAAAACCTAATCTCGTGCAATGCAGTTTTAGTTTACTGGAACAAGCTTTAATTTACTTAAAACCGAAAGCTTACCCCGATTGTCTGAAAGGGAAGATGTAATTAATTAGGTAAAGGTCACGCCATAAATCTTGACTCATGGGTGAAACTCATGCAACGTTGGTCCACTCCTAACCACACCGCGTCCCACACCTACATATACCACACATGTTTGCATCCAATTATATGGGAAAACCCATTCTAGAGCTAACTCACAACGCCTCTTCACCTGTAAGTACTATCACCCTCCTATCTACCTACCCATTTTACACTTTTCTTTTTACTCACATATATAATTGCTGCAACAGTTAGTACTGTACTTAGTGCAGCAACTTCTGTGTCATCTGTTAACTTAAACAGTCATACATTCTATGGTCATAGTATTGAATTACGTCTTTTTCAACATAAAAAAGTTCTAAGAATTTATTAAGTTTTTAAATGTCATCTATCACTGAAATACCGAATCGGTTGTTAGCTGTTCGGTGTTGCTCCGAAGTTGAACTATATAGCAAGTTTTGTACTCGCCAGTCAGTTGGAAGACAGAACAATTCGGTGATATAGATTCTACCATGTGTTCATGCTGCTCAATGATTGAAAATTCAACGAAGAAACTTAATTGAAAGATTTAGCAGTCTAACTATAAACCGTAGCCATGGATTGATCACCCCTTGAAAGTTAAAACTTTATAAGAAATAACTGAACCTCCATTTCCGAAAACTCAGCAGAGAACAGATAAATAAGAACAATAAATGAGTACTATTAGGTGCTTATGCAAGTCCAGGCAAACTGACCTGAGAGCACTGAAACAGTGGATGAAGATGTAGCAGGCAAACGGCGATCGGCTGCGGAGCCATAGTAGTGCAAACGTGTAGGAGATCAAGTGTGCCCTGAAAACTAGGAGGAAAGAATCTTATTTAAGACTGTAAAGCCGAAAGACGGCACTTGGAGTTGGTCGGCGTTGGATTTTTGTCAGACTTAGATGCTTATTAACCAAACTTTCTAACTGAGGTTATGACTTCTTAGATTGACCTACCCTTCCTTTTCAGCGTGGTGTGTCGCATCTGCCCTTGAGGTTCATCACAAATCGAGTATAGAGGTAGTACTAAACACTTGCTAGCTAGCTCCCAGTTAAAATGGTCAACTTGATTTATGCGAACTAGAGTTAGCTATTCTTGTGTTCAACTAATTGGTCGGTTATGTTTCTTCATTCTAGCTAGGCTAGCGAAAACTGCTACACATAAGAAGGCCAACAAGAACATCAGACTTTGCGTTGCCTCAGGTGTTGTTGAACTTAGTAGGATTCAGCTTCAAAGTTTACTTATATGTCTTTGACTTCTCAACTGCCAAACTGTTAACGTACGGTCTGACTTCTCAACTTCAGACAGACTTAAAAATGATTCTGGGCCCGGAGTTATTTTACCTCAATTTTTGGAAGATGGAAGGACGGAACATAAGAGTTGCCAAGTAGATTGCACCCCACTAATTTTTATTATTAACTTTTATCCATTCTTTTGTACATTCTTCTGCTGTATCTTGTTGGTGAAAATAACTAAAGGAAATAAATATTTGACTTGATGCCTTATGTAAAAGATACAATACAGATATTCTCAGCTTTCTGTCTGCATCGTACAGTATTTTACTTTTTTTTTTGATTACATTAGGTATCCACCTTACTTTCTTTAAAAAGAACCTTTGCGAGTTCAAGTTCTCTCTCTACTCTTACTCTCTTTAACTTGTTCAATTAATTATAGTAATTTTTGCTTATATTTAAGTGACTTTTCACTTAAATATCAATATATCACAGTAATACTTAAGTCACGCCTTTCAGTTTTTTTTTTATTTTTATCATTTTAATTTTAATTATACTAATATTAGTTTAAAAATAAATTTAATAATACCATAATTAAAATTAAATTTTAATTATGGTATTATTAAATTTTAATTATGGTATTATTAAATTTATAAATAAATTAAAATTAAAATGATAAAAATAAAAACATAGTTTATGTCACATTTTTCATTTTATCATTTTTATTTTTTAAATAAAAAATTTAAGATAAAAAATTTAATTTTAAAAATTGATTAATTTATTAAAATTGTTTAATTCTTTTATAATTTTAATTTTAATTTTAATTATGAAACTATTAATTGTATAAAAAATTAAAAATAATAATAAATTTGTGTCACAGGCGTGACAATTTAAATTAAGTCACGCTCGTGACACAAATTCTTTCTTTTTTAATTATTTTAATTTTAATTTTTAAATAAAATTTATAAGATAAAATTTAAATTTTAAAAGTTGATTAATTTATTTATAAACTATAGAAAAATATTAAATTAAATTTAAAAAATTGATTGATTTTATTATTATTATTATATTAGCCCGCATGCATATTAATGCAATATTAAATATCTTGTATGATAAATTTTTTTACAGGGAATGCTTGTAAAATTCAAATAAAATATATAATATATTTGGCATAATTTAGTTTGAATTTAACGACTTGTTTTAATTGATTAATTTATAAATTATAAAATTTTATACATAAACACTAAACATTTAATTTTATTAAACATTTTTAATATACAACTAATTTACTTAATATTTTTAATAAACAACTGATATTATTCACTGGTCAAATCAAATGATATAATCAGCTATCAAATATTGTTGAGATTTCTATAATCAATGCACAGGCTGCGACTTCTGTCGTGTGTTTGACACCGGTGCCCTAATGCTTTGATGGCCTACTGTCGCCTGCGTCAATAAGATCCTTAAGCTGTTTTCTTAGTTTTGATAGTTCGGAATCATTCTATATGATGAAAATGTTAGCAGGCTACCGGCTCCAACTCGATTCAGTGGTCTATCACGTATCTAGGTGGAAGTGTCTTTGGCAACTGCTCCAGCATGATGTTTGCAAACTCGTTGGACACTTGCTCGACTGATCCATTGGGTAGTGAATTGCCTGCTCTTTGAGGGAGACTAGAATCTGCTTTTGACTTAGAACTTTACTTACCCGTCGCCCTTTAATATCCTATCCCCAGTTCTTGCGCTACCCCATTACTCACTTTACCCCTAGACAGGCAATAGACCACTAGATCGAACTGGAGCCAATAGCCTGCCAACATTTTCGCTATATAGAATGATTCCGAACTATCGGAACTAAGAAGGCAGCTCAAGAATCTAATTGACGCAAGCTACATCAGGCCATCAAAACATTGGGGCACTAGTTCCAAAGCACGACGGATGTTATAGCCTATGTATTGACTATAGAAACTTCAACTATAACTAATAGCTGATTATATCAGCTGATTTAATCAGCGGATGATATCCGCTGTTTATTAAAGATGTTTAGTAAAATTAGCTGTTTAGTATTTATGTTTAAAATTCTATAATTTATAAATTAATTAAACAATTTTAGTAAATTAATCAATTAAAATAAGTTGTCAAAATAAAAATAAATTATTTCACATATATAATATATTGTATAATTTATTTGTATTTCACAAGAGAAAAACAATTTATCATATAAGATATTTAATATTGTATTAATATGCATGCGGGCTAATATAATAATAATAATAAAAATAATCAAAATTTTAAATTTAATTTAATATTTTTTCTATAGTTTGTAAATTAATTAAATAATTTTTATAAAATAATCAATTTCAAAATTTAATTTTTTTCTTATAAATTTTATTTAAAAATTAAAATAAAAATAAAAAATTTGTGTCTTAGGCGTGACTTAATTAAAATTAAAATTAAAATAAAATTTAATTTTTATTAAACTAATACTAATATAATTAAAATTAAAATAATAAAAAAGAAAAATAAAAAAAGTCACAAGCTGACAATATGACACTTAAGCCATGCCTGTGAATTTTTTATTTTTGTCATAAACGTGACATTTAAGCAAAAATTATGACGTATTTTAATTTGACAAAATAATAATGAATATACAGAGGATATGCAGTCTCAAACTTGCTATGGTCCCATAACTGCTATTGTTACACCACCGCCACTCTGTCTGTTCTCTCTGCTCAGTCTCTCATTTTCTTACTCTTGTTTGGAATCGGATTTCGATTCTGGATCTGTTACTCGTGATTCTTTTGTTGACCATCTCCGTAATCCTTCACTCCACCACCACGATTACATTATAAAATTTGGTGTCTACCGTATAAAAGATTTTCCAACTCACGCACTACTCTCCCTCTATCCGTTGCGCAACAATATCGTATTGCTTCCCACCTGTTTCTCTTATATTCAAACTTCGATACACTAAATCTCTGAGTTTTGAGCTCTCGTCAGTTCATTACTGTTCAGTACAGTTCGTTACTGTTGACTTTGAAGCTCCTTCGTTGTAAAGATTGATCCTTTATCTCTGTTTACATTATTTCTCTCCCGTTTCTGGGAAAGTTTCATCTTTCTTGAGTTCTGTACCTTGGTTGTTTGTTATGAATGAAGATGGTACTAAAATCCAAGATAAAATTCATCATTTTATTGGTGATGATAGTGTCAACAGGATCTTTAGTGACTCACACTCACCTCTGTTTGACAAACATATCCTCCGCCTATACGGTGAGGTTTCGAGCAATGACGCCTCCGGAGTCCGATTCCCCTTTCCTGTCCAAAATAGTCCCCGAGGTCTGGTTTTGATCCGTTTTTGTTTGTGGATTTGTTTGCGTTCTTCATGTGGATTTGCATTTACAGATTTTTTTGGCCTTTTTTTTAATGTTTTCCAATGAAACAGATTTTGGTATTTTTTGCAGCGAGTTAGAAAAAACTGTGGGAGCCTATAAAAGCTGTAGAGTCGCTACAGCCTTATGCCAATTCAAGGAATCACTATCCAGGTGACAGTTTTAGCTAAATAATTTTGGTCTCTGGTATGCTGTTGATTTTAGAGATTATATTTGGGTTTGCTTCAGTGAGATGGTAGCATTTGTATCAATTTTAATCTCAATTGGTGCGGAGAAATAGTTGACTTTTGGTGGCTGTGATCCGGAGTGGACTTGATTACCGACGATAATTGTCTGCCCCATTTCATTGGATGTGGCGGTTTCTTTGAACTATTATAACCTTGGATCAACCATTTCTAATCGTCATGGCTTTGGTGCACTTTGGGGCCCTTTTTCTATTTTTGTTTTAATATTTAGGGATGATTTATCTTAAAGTTAAACGTTTGTCAGTTTAAGGAACTCCAGTGATTGTGCATAGAAATGGGGGTTCATAGTGTAAGTATGTTCTCGTTAACACTCTTCCTGGTAGTCTTGTTGCTTTGAAATTGTCTTTTGCATCAAATTATCTCTAGAATCCTTTTACTACTAGTCTCTTGGTTCTGTTATATTGTATTGTTATTTTTGAACTTTAACTGAACACTATATATTTTTTCTTAAATGTTTAAAAGCTCCAAATTTAAAGAATAAATCTTTGAAGTTGTAACTTTTTTGGGTTGCTGTAAATTTTTAATTTTGTTTGTTATGAACTTTAACTGAATATCATGATCTTCTTTTGCTTAAATCTTTAACAGCTCCAAACATGAAGAGTAATGGCTATATTTATGCAAAAATTTTTGGTGGCTTTGCCAATATAAGATCTTTGGTGAGTGTCATTAGTTGTATTAGAGTCAACTTATATAATTCCTAGAGGGGGTTCGTAACATTTTGATTAATTTTCTAGATCTGTGATCTTGTCACCATATCCAGGCTTCAAAATGCTACTCTTGTCATTCCGGAGATTTAAGAAAGCGTATGATCAAAAGGCATTAGGTATCATTGTTAATTTCTTCTATTAGTTTGATTTTCTGCGACTTTCTATATCAGTCAATATCAATTTTCTTTTGTTTTCATGTATTTTTTTACTTTAAACTCTGCAGTCAGAAATTCAATACTTTTTCCTATCTATATGATGAGGAGCACCTCATAGCATCACTTAGAAATGATGTCATCATTGTCAAAAACCTTCCTGAACACTTGAAGGAAGCTAGGAAAAGAAAAAAGTTACCCGTATTCAAGCCTGGGATTTCTGCTTATCCAAGCGTTTATTTTAAAGAAGTTCTGCCAGTGCTAAAGAAGTCCATTGTTATTGGACTAATTCTTGAAAATGGAGGATGCCTTCAGGTAATTCAATATCTTAGATCTTACTTTCAGTTTTTACTGAATAAAAACAAAAAGAAAAAGAAGGAAATAAAAGTTCCTATAGAAATCAAATCTAGTGCACAAATAGAGTATACATGATCGATATAATAGTAAAGGTTCTTTTGTTATTTTATTGATGGAACTACATCTTAAAGATTTCACATTTTTGAGCTGGTACTATATTCTTCACTACAATTGTCACCCAAAATTAACGTATTGTTGTACTGTGACAATTATGGTTGTTTCTTATTGCAATCATGTACTATTGCTTTAATGCATTACACTCTTGTATGGTGTAATGACTGTATTCTACTGCTAGCAGATTGAAATGGATATTATAAATATTTGATTAAAGTGGCGAATTGAACTACTTCAGGGAGTTTGCTTATTCTGTCACTCATCATTAATGAAGCGGCACGAGGCTATATTTGCTTCATCATTGTCTTCTGTTTAAACATTTCCAGCACTGGTATGGGAAGCTAGGGAATTGTTTGGATAGTTCTTCGAATCTTCATATTTTCTCCATTTCATTATCAGTTAGGTCATGATGAAGCTAAGGGCCAAAAGCCTGTTCAATACTTCTATTTAGCACCCCTTTGTTGCTAAGGAGAACAATCTGATATTGCCATATTTTGTTGATCAAATCTAGGACCTCATCCCCTTCAAGATGTCATTAAAAAATCCTTTGCACTATCAAATATGAAAATTGATTGGCTGTGAGCATAACTATTGGAGAGAGATGCACTTATTTGTTCTTATCACTGAGTGGGCTATTAAATGCTGTGAAATTCTCTATATGATCAACTCTGCTCTACATGACGAGTAGCTCCTTTATGACTTCATGGAATGAGATGTGTACGAAACACCCCTCTTCTATCCATCAAGTCTTTCTCTTGAGGTTGTTGCCTTCTACTGTATTTGGTGTAAAAATCAGTAACTGTCAGGTTATGCATGGTCAATTTTGGCTTGAAAGTTGTGTGAATGTCGTGATTTTTCTTACTGGATTCTCATTTTTGTCTCAGTCTGTTCTTCCTCCTAGCATGTCTGAATTTCATGCTCTCCAGTTTCGCAAAGAAATTCAGATGCGTGGCCTTGAGATGGTTAAAAGGTATAAAATTTGTGAAAAATATTATTCGAAGATTGACTGCAAACTGCAGAGTATAAGGTAAAGTAGGATAATCAATTCTTTGTCGTACTTGCTGGTTTTTTTGGGACCTTAGATTGGAAATGATATTCTGTGAGCATCCATTGGCTGTGACTCTGGATCAAGTTGGTAGACGACATCTCTTACGCCTCAAGTTGTAACTTCACTAGCACTGAAGTAGTTGATTGCATTTCTTAAATCAGTTGCCTTTTTCTCCCTTTCTACAGGTTAAGATCATTTGGGAGTCCTTTCCTTGTACTTCATCATGGCTTCGTCAGAGACATATTAGCTCATCATGGTTGTGGAGAGTTTTCCAGGCATGTTTGCTGAAGCACTCTCTTGTTTACAGTTTTCTAGAATTATTTAAGTTTGTCTTAGTTTGAGTTGCATCAAAATGTTTGTTAAAGTAATTGAATCATTCCTGTCTAATAACTTGGGCTTTGGGATCGAATATTTCTTGACATGGTATTGCACCCTTTAGATTTATAACTAGGAATTCTAAAGTTCAAATGATGCTACCCTTGGTTCTGTACCTTCTCCTTATTGAAGGGGAGTCTTAAATATGCAACCCCGCTGGAGCATTTTTTAATAGCTTAAGCTTGTATGTTTTTTCTGACAGCATCTATAAGATTTTCCTCAGTAATTGATGACGATCAGCAATTTCAGTAGTTGGAACTTCTGAATAGAGGTCTAACTGCTAGTTATGAATTGTCGAATTATGATTAAAAATGAAAAACCTTTATTTCTGAAATTTCTTTTTAACTTATTTATTATTTTTAGAATCTTCACACTGAACTCATACACTACCGAAGGGCGAAAATGATCAAGCAGGGGATCCTTGATAAGGAGTTGAATGTAGACTCTCATCTATGGGGAGAGAATGCTTCATGTCCTCTTATGCCCGAAGAAGTGAGCTCATGGTTTAACTTTCAGTTACACGTTCATGTGGACTTAATTCTTTTATAGATCGGTATTTGATATTGGGTGTAGGTCCAAGGACTTTAATAATGGGAATCATAATATAAGCTTATCCTTCTATGATGCTTCGTCAAC
The DNA here is from genome assembly GCA_027478495.1 of Erythroxylum alaternifolium. Lineage (NCBI taxonomy): Eukaryota > Viridiplantae > Streptophyta > Magnoliopsida > Malpighiales > Erythroxylaceae > Erythroxylum > Erythroxylum alaternifolium. Next base: position 15,554,277 of record JANIIA010000002.1, read on the forward strand.
AAACAAAATGGAAGATGAAGCGGTTTTTTACACGTATGATGTGTTTGGATGGATACAGATGAAAAGAGTAGTAGGCCTTAAAGGCAGCTAACGTAAAATAATGGAAAGTGAATATATAATTTGACAACCATATATGATCTGCAGGACGGCAACTTTATAATGAAGTTTTGGGACCATCATCAAAAGAATCATGTGACTTTAGGAAATGCCAGTGAGACAAGATAAATAAGAGAATCAAATTCAGCTTCTGCGTTTTCAAATTTTAGATATAGTGCAGAGAATGAACTAATTTTGGCATACTTGATCATGAGTCATGCTTCGACCAAGATCATTGCCAAGATATTTCATTTGATTTCAGATTGACTTGGAAAGTACTAACGAGATGCATTTATGCTCCACAAATTCTTAGCAGGTTGGACTTCTCCTTAGAGCGATGTGATATTCTCCTAGAACCATTATCTGTATCGCTGGTTCTGAAGCCTTTGGTGGTCAACGTGTCCTCATCCCTCTTCATGCAATGTTTGAGAACTTGTTGGATCGTACATTATTGTATAAAGACTTCTCTGACTTGATTGGTCCCGAAAGTCATATCCCTGAATATCCTTTCCAAGCACCTCCTGCCAAAAGTTAGGAACAAGTTAAAGAGGAGTGGAAAATGGCAGGTCCCCGGCCTAGGCCCCTTCCTCCACCCCCATATAGTCCCATCTATCTACATGAGAAAGAAGGTTCGTATGGTTGGATGTTACGATTTTCAGATCCTCTGACGTATTCGCTCACTCCTACAGTCGCTCAACCACACAATCACACAATCACGCAGAAAGAGAGAAACAGAGGGAGAGAGAGAAAACAAAGTTCATTTTCATTTCATAAAAGTTGCCGTCTTTTTCCATTCTGTTACAACTTTATACATGCTATTGTAACCAGAATATTCTAGACAGTGTCACGTGAGTTCATCCGCCCATATAACTCCTACGTTGCGTTTCATTTATTCAGAACCTGCCTTCACGACGTCGTCTCCCTCTTCTTCCTCAAAGATTCATGCAACCTCAGATAACGTAACATCCCCTCCGCCTTCAAGAAGCACCTTATCCAGTAGATTCACGTCCGGAAACCTCTTCTGTAACTCGTAAAACCATTCCCATGTCGCTTCTTCCTTGGTTCCTCCTTGCCACTGCACCAGCACTTGTGTAACTGCCCTGTTGTTCCTTTTCACCATCCTCCTTCCCCAGATAGCCACGGGAACCTTTGTCTTTTCCTCCATAGTTTTGGGCAGCTGACTAGAAGTAGGTGTTCCTTCCGAGACAAAAACCCGTAATTGAGAAACATGAAAAGTAGGATGAATGGTTGTACCTTCGGGGAATCCCAACGTGTAGGCCACCTTATTTATCTTTGCGATGATCGGGAAAGGTCCATAATACAGAGGTGCTAACTTCTGGTTGGATCTCCGCTGTAGGGATTGCTGCCGATAGGGTTGTAGCTTCACATATACCATTTGCCCTTCCTCAAATTCTCTGTCTGAACGCTTTTTATCCGCCTGTAGTTTCATCCTCTGTTTTGCTCTGTTCAGGTGGAATTTAACTATTTGAAGTGTGGCCTCCCTGTCCTGAAATATTTGATCCAACCCTACATCTCTAGAGTCTCCTGCTACGTATGGCACATATAATGGCGGTGGATAACCGTAGAGAACTTCAAATGGCGTCGT
>JANIIA010000002.1:15556078-15570602 GCA_027478495.1 Erythroxylum alaternifolium
TTTCATTTATTCAGAACCTGCCTTCACGACGTCGTCTCCCTCTTCTTCCTCAAAGATTCATGCAACCTCAGATAACATAACATTGGATTACTGAGACTGACAAAGAACCCCATCCCTCACCCGTAGATCTGAGGATGCAAGCTCACAGGTTAATTTGGGATGCTCTTATCGTTTCTGTGGAAGCAGATGCATTCTTTCCTGGTTTTCATAATGATGGTAGCGGGTGGCCTGATTTCTCAAGCTTGGTCATGGGACAGAGGATATATGAGAGGGCTTCTTCCAGAACATATTGAACAGACAGGTAGATGGACAATTGGACATAAAAGCTACATTAGTTAAGATGATATCCCTTCATTAGAGTAAATCTGGTTCCCTTATGTTTCAAAAGAATTTGAAAGTGCACGGTGGATAAATTGCTAGGATTATGATTACCATAGATCAATTGAATTATGATTACCATAGATCAATTGAAGTAGTTGAAATCGAAGTAACCTGATTTATTTTCTTTCTGTTACTGAAGGTACTTTTGCAAATTGACCTTTTCTATTCTTCAGCAATTATTTGAAAAAAGATCCATGGTTACCACTTAATTTCCATAATTTGGTTGGTATGTTAATTCCTTTTTTTTTTTCATATACTGGTACACATATTCGCTCAACTTGCTTTCTCTCACAAAGACAAATAGGTGCCTTGTATTGTATGCCCCTCTTCCCAATGCTTGATAGCTTTTGAATTTATTTATACTTGCTTCCCAGCAGTAAATAAGAAACATCAACTTTTTGACATCACATTGAAATATTGGTGCTTGCCAGGAAAAATAGTACAAAAGTTTTTGAAGTTGATAATCATGCAGATTTACATATTCTTTCCCATAGATGTATTTACCTATTTCAGGTAATTTCAGACTTTCTTGTAATTGATATACTGTTACTGGTTTCATTTACATTTGCTGTGTGTGTACTTATTGGTGTAATTTCAAGACATTCGACATGATGCGGATTTGAGTGTTAGAATATAACTGAAAATGTTGAATTGTCTTTGAAGTCTTTCTTGTATCGGGGACTGTAAACCAGATATTTTGAAATACATGGAAATGATTCTCTCTGATTCTGATTTGGTTTCTGACAGGAAAGTTCTTGCCAAACTTTTCAACGAAATCCGTCACAATATGTACCATCCTAAGCATAATTGGACACTTTCTGTAAGGGAACATCTGAACAAAAGCTTGGGCCAGGAGGGCATTGTCAGGCAATCGATGCTGTCAAAACCAATCTCATTCCTTTCGCACCCACTACCAGAATGCTTTTGTAGAATTTCTTCTGCTAAGGTTTTTACGCAGCTGAAGGGTAATGATGGTAGTTATGTATACGGAGGTGAGGATGAATGCTCTAAATGGATGCAGAATAATCAGAAAGTTGTTGTCAGAGGCAACAAAAGTAGAAGGGCGTCAGGACAGTATACTGGAAACTGAGAATGAGATGGTTGAACAGCAAGAATCTGAGGACAATGATGATAAGAGCGGTTCGAATCTTGCAATGGATGATGAATGGGATCGTAATGACTACTAATTGGATATGCAAATGATATAGCTTGCACTCAGAATTCACACCTGGGGGAGTTCTCACGAAGTGAATTTTAGAAAGTAGGTGATGACATACCAACACCCGATTCATTTTTTGAGGGAAATAACTATTCAGATTTTTTCTTTTCGGTGTAGTTACCAAGAATCCAACACTTACGGACACAAAAGTTTGGACTAACTTTTCTAGTGCGACAGCAATTAGAGTGGTCAATGCCATTAACTGCAGCCTGCAGCTCAGCGAAAATGTCTTGATGTTAGGAAAAATTGAAGGCTTCCATCCTGCACACCAAATCCTCTGTGCTGTAAGGGTGTTTCAACTCTGATTCAGCTAATCTCAACTGCAAATTTATCTCAACAGTAAGGAAATTCTATAACATTCCTGTACCTGAGAAGCCCAGGCAAAAGGGATCAGATCTTCTATGCCTGTAAGGAATATGTGGATAAGATTGACTGAAACAGGATATTGATGAGATTAACTGAAATAGAGTTAGAATATCCTTTCGAGCACATAGGAATTGGTCCCTCCTGCCTGGGCTTATCAGGGATGTTCATCAGGGATGTTGCTGAGACAAATATTATTCCCTGTGAACTGCGTCATTCGTCAATGTAAAAAGTCGCTTCCACAATATTTCTATAGACTTATAATTCCATTGCCCCTTGTTTACAGTACTACATCTAATGTTATTCACGTAAATTGTGATATTACTTGAATTTCAACTCTTGAACTGAAAATGGAGACACGACCATAACTATGCTAGCCTGTTTCTTCTATGCTTCATGACATGAAAATGGCATTTGGTTTCTTAGCAAGCACGCCTCAATGCTAGAGAGTAGAACGGTGACTGGCATTTGCGGGCAAAGCTGTCACATGAGGCCTCAGATGTGGACAAACTTTGCTAACAGAAACAGGAAAGAGAAAACATAATTTTTTTCTCTCTTTCTCGTACATAATAAAACAAAAGCTTAATGGGTGAAAATGCAGAAACATGAGTCCGAAATTTGACTTTTTGAAGCCAAAAAAAGACACGTAAAGACCAGGTTTTTCCTATCTGGTGTAAAGAGAGCAGGAGCATTTGCGTAGAATTTACGGGTATGATGAGAAAGGACGTGCATGAAAAGGACACAGAAGCAATAGTATGTTTTGGCACTTATGATATATTGAACATGGACAACAGCTCAGATGAAGACTTCTTATGGCAACTTTAAAAATTCTTGTAGAATCAAAGGACGGAATTCATTTACTTCGTACCCCAAGCAATTGTAGAATTCTTTTGATATTATTTCATGTTTGAGCCAAACCGTGTCGCGGTAGTAACCATTTAAGAGGATAGTCGGCACTCTTTACACGTCACCGACTCTGTACTGTTCATTTGGGATCAGAAAGGTCAAACTTAATGTCATCTCAAGACGACAAATCTGATCTCTGGAGACTTTAAAACAGAGGATCGAATGTTGTCTCGACCATTGGAAAGACACCCACAATCCCAAACTTCTAAATCCATATAGATCATCTACAGCCTTCGAGAGGGTAACAGGAGCTTTAAGGTACAAATTCTTGTCTTGTTGTCCTCTGTTTATTGTGTTTGGTTTTGGTTTTGTTTTCTCATATCTGGAGAAAAGAATCCAAGTAATAACTATCCTTTCATGATAAATCTGTGGTTACGTTGGTCTTCTGTATCCTTTTTTGAGTTTGGAAGGAGAAGACTCAGTTTTGCCTGTTTTCAATCCTTTTGAAAGGTTTTGTTGATCAAGGTTTGATCTTGTTGTTCTGGGGTTATAAAATTCTCTTCCATCTTTGTCTTGTGAGATTGAATAGTGGTCTTTCGAGATTTTTGGGAAAGTGATCTTATGGAACTGTATTGTGTCTCAGGTAATTGAATAATGAATGATTCGTATTCTAACCTGTACACTCGAACGAAATCATTTACCTTCATTTGGGATCGGTTATGTTCCTTCCACTATTCTTTATGGGCATTCTCGTTTGTTTCTTTTTCACTGATATTTAGTCTTTTTTGGTGGTATGAGGTACTTTCTACTTCGTCCTCCTTTCTTTTTTTACCCTATTCATCCTAGCAACGATGGAAGCTTCAATATTTGCTTAATTTGCTGGTTTGGTCCACTAGATAATTGTGTTCAATTTATGGTTATAAATTGACATCTGCTAACGTGCTCGTGTATTGTGACACATCATTTTGTGGAGATAAACTTTCTGTCTACACATTGGCTGTGGTTCAATTCTAAGTGTCAATGCAAATGGATAAGCTACATTTTCTATTTGAATATTCATTTCAAGTTATGTTTTTCCTTAGGGTATCTGAGTTTGAGGGTGAAAGACCTAAGGTTTGAATTTCAACTTAAGGTAAATACTCCAAAGATGGAAGACAAATCTGAATCTGTTGTTTCTGAGGTTGGACACAAGGCAAAAAAGGAAGAAATGCATCTTACGGTAAAGAGCAAGGATTCCGAGCCAGCTGAAACGAAGGGTGAAGAGACTAAAGTGGAACTTGAATTGAAGACCAAATCAGTAGACAAGGTAAAGGGGAAAGCAGATAAGGACAAGGGGGAGAAGCATAAAGAGAAGGATGTAGAGAAATCAAAGAAAAAGGAGAAAGAAAAGAAGAAGGATGATGGAGAGGAGGAGGAGAAGAAGAAGAAAAAAGAAAAGGCTAAGGATAAAAAGGACATCAAGGATGGTGAAGATGAAGAGTCTGAGGTAGGCAATGAAGCTGGTGAGAGCAAAGAAGAAGAGAGAAAGAATAAGAAAGATAAGGAGGAGAAGAAGAAGAAGAAAAAGGATCACGTGGTTTCTGGGGATGAAAAGGAAGCTAAAATGGGAGAGAAGAAAGAGAAAAAGAAAAAGGATAAAAAAGAGGAGGAGAAGGAAGAAGGTTCAGGGAAAGAAAAACAGACAATGGAAGGAAAAGAGGAGAAAGAGAAAGAGAAGAAGGTCAAGGATAAAGAGAAGAAAATAGATGAAGAATGCGAGGAGGAATCTAAAAAGGAGAAAGGCAAGCACGGTGATCTCAAAGATGAGGGGGAAGACAAGAAAAAGAAAGAGGAGAAGAAGAAGAAGAAGAAAGAGAAGGAGAATTATACAGAAGAGGAAGAAGAAGATGGGGCTGAAAGGAAGGAAAATGATAAGAAGCAAAAGAAGAAAGATAAGGGAAAAAAAGAGGAGGACAAGGATGAAGTGGATGTGGAAGTAGAAGATGGGGAGAAAAAGAAGAAAAAGAAAGACCAGAAGAAGGAAAAGGTGGAACACAAGGGTGAACTTGAGGTTGCTTCAAGAGGGATTGAGGTAAATGATAGTTCCAAGGAATCAGAAAGGAAAGGGGAAGAAAAACAGAACACAGTCCAAGAAAAGGAAGAGAAGCAGCAGAAGGAGAAGACAGATAAATGTGACAAGAAAAAGAAACGTGGTGAGATTGCTAAGAGCAAAGACCTGGACAAACTGAAGAACAAGTTGGAGAAACTCAATGCAAAAATAGAAGCAATCCTTGATAAAAAGGCTGACATTTTGAGGCAGATAAAAGAAGTTGAGGGTAGTACTGTTGGTCCTCAGGAGGAAAAGGACTTGCAAATCACTGTTGTGGAATAGACCTGATGTCTTCTTTCGATGTTTGTAAGTTTGGAATAGACCTGATGTCTTCTTTCGATGTTTGTAAGTTGTTTATCTGGTTCTTCCTTGTGTAATAAAATGGTTTGTTTTAATATGAGTAACATATGAATAAGATTAACAAGGACATACTTGGATGGTCTTCAAATTTCAATAGTCCTTGGCTTCTTGCTTTAGGTTTTAAGCACCTAACTCAAAGAACCTAAGTTAACTTTGATGCGGCACATGCCTAATTGTTGATGGAGAAAGCCAATCAACAAGCGCATCTCAGAACAAGGAATTCCTACGCACTAAACAAGTAGCCATTGGACTAACTGGCTCCAGTCTAAACATACTCACACACATGGACCTGGTAATAACTTTTGAATTCATTTACAAATAAAGACAATGAAATTGAATTATTCTCTCTCGACGAGGTGATGTCTTGTCGCTTATCTAGTAGCCTTTGCTAGGTTTGGTAGTGAGCCCATATCCAAACGGGAAGAGAGGGTCATAATGTTTATCTCCAACGTTCATTGGCAGCTGATCAACAGTCTTAAACCATGTCCGCGAGAGTCTGCCTGTGAAACCATAATCACCAAACAGAACATCAGCAACTCCTTGCCCTTCAGTTCCAGGAAGCCAGGCGGCAACCAGAGCATCCATCAGGTTCACATAAGGTTGGATGACGACAGGACGGCCGGAGATGACAACAACAACACATTTAACAGCTCCGCAGACATTTTGGATTGAGCTTGGACCAGGTTCTGGGATTGTCAAGTTCAAGTTGTCACCGTTTGTCTCTGCATACGTGTGCTCTCCGACTACAACTATGGCATAAGAGAAGCCATTTGATTTAACATAGTTCTTATCAGGGTTCTCCTGGTACACAACTTCAGTGCTTGGATCAACTGTATTCTTTATGGCGGTGAGAATTGTAGTCCCTGTCAGGATATCACCAACTATGTAAATTTAAGAAGCGACTGCGAGGTTGATGATTATAAGCACTTAATTTACTACTTACCAAACCACAAAAAAGGAGCAGTGATCTATAAAACAAGTGGGGAGAGATTTTAGAGAGTACCGATTGTGAGGTTGTTGCCACTCAGTCCTTGCCATTCAATCGTCCATCCACCACACTGATAGCCAAGGTTGTCCGCATGGCTACCAGCTACAAGAATTTTTGGTGCTTTCTTAGGAAGAGGCAACAATGGCTTGTCTGCAGATTCACCATTCTTTAGCAGGACAAGTGATTTCCTCACGGCTTCTCTTGCCAATTCCCTGTGCTCCTGTTGTTGAAGAAGGATCTAATTTAACATATTTGTGTAGACATTTTACTAGTTTCGGCAAAAGCGATGATGTCTATTGCTTACCCGACTTCCGAGCTGGTCGATGAGACTGTTATCAGCCCATGGGTTCTCAAATAGACCCATCACAAACTTGACTCGCAAAATTCTTCTAACTGCATCGTCAATACGGCTCATGGGTATGAAGTTATTCTTCACTTGGGCTGTTAAGCCATCAATAAACTCGGTGTAGTTATTTGGGACCATTATCTGCAAACGTGGACAGGGGAGGGAAAAGTGAGATTTAAGGGATTTGCCACAAACATGTACGGATATTCTGAGGACTAACGATATACCATGTCGATTCCTGCTCCAATTCCTGCAAGAATGGAGTATGTATAATTGGCATGGGGTGGGGATGTGATCCTGTCGATGCCTTCCCAATCTGAGATGACGAATCCCTGAAAAAATCCATGTTATTTTCACATAATGCTTATAACTTCTCTCAGACTGATTAGGATAGCCAAAGACTGAAGTTGCAGTTTGAGGATATAGTTATACCCTAAAGCGAAGAGTGCCCTTCAGGAAACCAGTGACTAGCTCACGATTAGCATGCATTTTGACTCCATTCCAGCTGGAGTAGGAGACCATCAGGGTTGATACGCCCTTGATAATTGAAGAATAGTAGCCTTGCATGTGTATGCTAAGTAAGCCATGTCTGCTTATCACTGTGTTGTTCTCATTAATCCCTTTTGAAGTTCCACCATCACCCACATAGTGCTTGGCACAAGCTGCAACCTTTTGCCTGCATGAACCAGTGGCAGGAAACTGTGACAGTTGATTCGCTTATAGTTATTTAAATTATTGAACTTGCAGTGGAATTATAGGAAGTATGAAGTGAAGATAAAAAAGGCTCCAAAGTCACAAGAATCCACAAGGGACAGGGAATAGGATTGCAGACCAGCAAAAACCTCTGCCAGTGTAATAGTCGATATCTGACCTTTTCTTTTTTGCATTTTTGATGAACGACAAATCTGGTTTAATTCTTTATATTTAGCCTACCCCATACTGAATGTTTGTGGCAACCATTAATTCTTTCAACCTACCACAAAGCGCTGAAATAGTAGGTGTCATGAAGACTTCAGCTATTTGAAGATTATCTCGAATAAGAATATTAACATACAAATCTGTACAATCATAAAGAAATTCAAGGAGTTAGGCCATCCCAACTCTTGTCATACATCAAAAGTGGCAAATTTTGATTTTGTTATTGAAAGTAATTGCAGTTGGACTTGGACCTCCAATAAAGATCACACAAGATAAAGCAGTTGACTAAAATGGTAATAGATAAAAGCAATTGACTAAAATGGTAATTGATGTATCTCCTTTATTCAGCTATCTTGATAGATAAAATACTAAACGAAACCCAGGTCATTATTTTTCAGATAGAAGCTAAATAAAGGAAGAAAAAGAAATTGGGAAGTTCTTACTTTCCAGCCACATAGGGGACACCTTTTTGAGAGTTGGAAGGGATATCTCCTTGCAATCCTGGTACAATCTCGGTCATTGCCTTAACAATCATGGGATCTTCACTGTAGCTTTCATAGCACCGACCCCATCGGGGATCTCTGCAGACCTGTGTATTGAAACAAATAGCAGCTGTCTGAATTCTGCAATGTAATAATCGTATTTTCGCGGGTAGTAGTTTTTTGGAATAGAGATAATTACAGCAATACAAGGTGCAAAAACATATGGGATGCCTGTAGCTCTAACTTCAAGCGCAGTTGCTGCTCCAATCCTCTTAACTAGTTCAGGTTCCCTAAATGAAACAAAAGAGGCTCACCGAAAATTGTCAGAATTGAACCATATGATCACATGATTACCAAGAATGGCATGAAAACCACAACTTGGGTCTAAATTGTTTCTAAAGATCTCAAAGCCGGTGAGAGTGAATTCTAGTGAAAACTTTTTAACTCTTTTATAGATCCCCATTGCCAAGTTTCCAGCCATTGGTAAAATTGAAAGCTTAAAGATATAATCATTCCTGTGATAGACACTGTTTACTTGCCTGGTGGCTCCAAGTCCGATGTTATGAGGGAAAATCGTTGCATTGTAAACATTGTTGTGGCCATGAACAGCATCAATCCCATAAATCATCGGAATCCCAAGTCTGGTTGATAAAGATCCGTTTTGAAAGTTGTTTACCATGTTAATCCAAGTCTCTGCAGAAGCCTGCTTGGATGGAACGCTTCCTCCTCCACTCAATACACTTCCTGCGAAAGCGTTCAAGAAACAGAATGATCTATACTTGCCGTCCAAGATATTCAGAGCTCCTTTCAAATAAATGGGAAATCATTCATGCTCACCAATGAAGTACTTCTTCATCACGTCTGCAGATGCAACGCTGCGCTCGATCTGCGTCATTTGACCAATCTTTTCTTCAAGAGTCATACGACTGATCAAGTCATTAATTCGCGTGCCCAATGGCTGCTTTGGATCTTTGTACTTCATGTACTCTGCTTCTGCCATGGCCACCCAGATAAGGGCAAGCCCCATGAACCAGATGGATATACTAGCCATTTTCAAACCTGGAAAAGGCCTACCTGTTAGTTCTTGTTTCATGAACAAGATGGGAACTTTTTTCCTTGAGAAAATTAAAAAGAAAAGTGGATATAACGTGAAGGAAAAAACAACATTCCACACTTGCCAGAGCATATGTGAACCATGTTTCGAATCCTGTTTAATAACAGACATCATAAAGAGGTTCTTAAGAAGGGAAAGAAAAACAAATCATCATGACCTATCAACTATAACAACAGAACACCATTGCTTGAGAAAGACACAAGATGTGAGAAAGCTACCAACCGAATCTACAACAACTGTGGGAACAGTGAAAGTGGATAAGGAAAAGCTCAAGAAAGGAACAAACCACCAAGATGAAACAACATTATAAGATTCATGCCACCAACAAACAGTTCAGAAACTGCATTAGAGAAGCACAGCAAGAAGAAATGCATCCATGAAGAAACCAGATAAACACTGCATTGTACATCAAGAGCAGTGAGATACATGCTTGGAGATAAACATCACTAGTAAGAATCAATAGATAAAACGTGAGAGTTTTCAGTTCTGGTGCCATTTTCACATCACATAGCTTTAGTGTCACCTGTCAACCATTAAAACAGAGCACCCCACCCCTGAATAAAAATAAAACAACGAATCGGTAGTGCATGCATGTGACACGGTGCAGTTCTAAGAAAGAAATCACGACAGAGATAGAAAAGGAAGGCTTGACACTCACAGAGGAAGAAGAGAAGAATGTAACAGGCTCCGGAAGAAAAGCAGAGGTATTGTTGGAGAGAGTTAAGTCGAAGTGGAGAACGTGGGACTATATAACGTCCGGCTTCCCCTTCCGTGTCATATAATATTCGTTTATCTACCTTTTCCTTAATTATGGGTTTAAGTATAGTATCAAAATCATATTAACTATCTTTGGGTACAAAGTCGATGATTCTCTCGACTGTTTGTTTCTTAGGAAAATACAAGTGCACAAAAGAAAGTGTGGTCGCGGATTCCAAACTCGTCCTTTTGTTTCGTCACGTGAAATCATTCATCAGACGATTAATAGACTAACAGTAAGACTGTCATTATTATCATTATCAAGGTTTACTAATGTTCTCAGATCCATTACGTTCTAAATTTAGCGGTCACATAGGCTGCTAGAAAGTGTGGGACTGGAGTGGATACGTGAAAGCAACGCCATACCAAGTCATGATTTTTCATTTTTCTTATAATAGATATTAACACAATCAGATAAAATTATATACACACGTTGAGGTTGAGGGTCATCCCATCCATCCAGCTCACCATAAAGATCAAGTTCGTGGTCACTATCATTGACTAATCACGAACGTGAGGAAGCAACCATATCCTTTTTAGTTTGAATCTTACCAAATCAAGAAACTTAAACATTTAAAATTGTTTTTCGCTCTCTTATTTTCTTATGAACGATCTTGTTAGGAAAATAATTTTCTTCTGAATCACGAAAGGGTGAGGAGGGTGCATGTTTCAGAATTTGAGCATTCATACTCCTCCACCGACTACCCATCAAAAAATTGGTCCAACTATGCCCTCTTCTTCTTTCTTCAGTGTCCCTGTTAAGAATGAGTACAAAACTCTCATCGTCGGCCTGCCTCTTTTTTTTCTTCCGCTTGTTCCAAAAATGGTCAAAATAAGAAGTTGGATCCAATGTTTTTGTTCCTATTGAATTACCAGGTAAGTGTAAGCAATTTCAAGCGTACATATATCAAGTCATTCAATTTCATTAAAAGTAATTATATACATTTGATAGCATTTTCTTTTCACTGTTTATGACTTCATTATTTCGATTTCGGTTTTATCGGTTTGGTTTCTTTGTCCTGAGACTTGGAGTACTACTGTTATTATTTGATAGATATGTCTCAACTGTCACGTTGTAATTTGCACCTCATAACTTTTCTTGGGTATAGATTTGCAACTTGTAATGAAAAAAGACAACAATGTCATAGCCAAACGTGTCACAATTAAGCAATAAGCAAGCATATTGGATGGACTAATAATATGTCTGTTTAAGTAATGAGCAGCTCCTTTCTTACGGTACACGGACGACAACCCATTCATCGCATAATAGGAATAAAAAGGTACGTAAGAATTCAGATGATGTCCCAAGCGGTTCTATGTATTTTATAACATATATTGCATGTTTAGTTCATCACTCCCTTTCACTCCAATACATAATTGTTGCCTTAAATTGTTTAGTGATTAACGAACAATTTCCTTTGATGCCGGACAAAGGCAACACTGATTATTTCATGATAACATTCAACTTTGTCTTGCTTGTATGTTCGTCGGGTATAAATGGTTGTCTGACGGAGACTTAATACTTATCAAGAATGAACTAAAAACTGAGAGGCAATCAAGTAATATGAGATTTCCTTTTTTTTTTTTTTTGCTTGCCTTATAATTAATAAGGATATGTATATTGGACTTTTCTTTTCTTCTTATTATCATAAAGGATCGATAGAAAACATGCCTGATGCCTGACGGTGAGTCTAAAATTGTCCAAAAGATTTAATTCCAGCATTATAAAAAAGAAAGGAAGAGCAGGTTCAAATACTGAATTACTAATAAATAACATCATACTTCGTTTTTGTTCAACGATTTGACTATTCAATCGTAAAAACTCTTTAAGATTGCTCATCCTGATCTCTCGGTTTCGAGCTCGATTATTGTTGTGACACGAGGAGCTATAACTATAATTCTATACGATCCTTTTTCTGTCCTTTTTATCGACTCGCCTCCATTAAAAACTTCAGACCTCACACTCATTCTTAAAACACATAGACATTAGATCTTGAATGACTAAAGTTTGACATCTCGGCATGAAAGGAAGGCATAAGTTTTAAGGAGGCCTGCCAATGTATAAAAAACTTTTGTTTCAGAATTACAGTCTTGAATTGAAGATTTAGAATTTTTTGTTTCAAAATTCAAGTTTTGAATCAAGAGTTTCAAAAAAATTTAGACTAGACCATTATTAATTTTATAAAGCGATAATAAGTTAAAAATATCTAATTTAAAGTTTTTTTTAATTTAGTGCCAAACTTTTTTAAAAATTTTAATTTAGTAACTTTTTAAGTGTGTATAAATGAGCTCAAAATATTATTTTTACTAACGTAACAAATGTTATGTATATGTTTGTTTATTAGTCACATCAATAAAAATAATAATGTTTTGACTTAAGTTATATTAATTTTAGAAGGTTAGTCACTAAATTGAAAATTTCAGAAAATTTGGTACTAAATTAAAAAAATTCAAATATTTTACATACTTTAAAATCTATTATTTGTTTTAAAAATAAATAAATATTTTGTGAGATGCTTATTGATATGAAACTTATTAATAGAAGTAGTGAGATTTAATATTATTATAATATGACCAATAACTCTCCTATTGCGACAAGTTTGAATTAAGAAAAACAATAATAAAAACATAAATAATTATATGAATATCACTCTCATTAAAAAGAAAGAATCAAAGTTATAAGAGCCTATAGTTGATTTCTACTAGCAAACTAGATAAAATTGTTAATTATTAAAGAATATAGAATAACAGATTTTTTAAAGACAAGGATGAAGAAAGCTCTCTCTAGAGTAATTGGATTGAACAATAACATAAAATGGCTATTAGAATTATAAAAAAGTCTTTTATAGGTAAAAACTTTAGAAATAGTATCCTAAAAGGAAGTAATAAAATTTAATCTAAGTAGGAAACAAATCACTTTGAAAAGGTAAGTCAATCCTTATCTAAATACAAGTTCGAAATAAAAAAACTAATGAAAACACAAAATTGATGTTAGTTTAACTTCTAACGCTATTGTCGATTTTGTTTAAAAGGTTAATGCGTAAATATAATGACAAGTCTAACACCAGTTATAATTTGCGTAAACATAATGACAAGTCTAACACCGGTTATAAATTCAACTCTGATGCCAGTTTACTTTGTCCATCCCAAAACTAGCATAAAATCAACACTTGACACTAGTATGATTTCGACGTCAATTATATTCTATTTCTCAATCTTTAATAGGTTAATGTAATAGTAATGATAGGTATAGTTTATACTATGTTTTGGGTATTTTAGTGTGTTTATAGGTGTTTATTAGATGATTGTTGCATGTATAGGCTTATAATGTGTTAATGTGAGTGTTTATTTATATTCTAAGTGTTTGTGTAGATTGGAGCATGTTTTCAATCTTAGTTATATGTTTCTTAAGTTGTTTGATAAGTTTGTTAGTGTTTGGAAATCAGATAACTGAAGAACAAGAGAGTTGGACGTGCATGGAGCTACATGGGCAAGGTCACGATCGTGACTCCCATGTTACGATTGTGACAAAAGAAAATTACCCAGAGTCATGATCGTGACTCCAATGTCACGACTGTGATTGAGAGTAATTTCACAGAGTCATATGTCACGATTATGACAGAGGCTTCCCAAGAGCTACTTTTTCCATCTATTTTAGGGTTCGGGGGTATTTTTGGAACTGATCAAAAGGTGAAAATCCTAGTTATACCCCAAGACCCTCAGAGACTATTTAAGAACCTTATGAAGCCTAAAATCCATAAACTCCTTCTTGCAAAAGTGGATCAAACAGGGAAGATCGAGAAAGAGGTCCAAATTTTCAGTTTTTTAGATCAAGCTTCAAATAGAGTTTTTTTTTAATCTTTCTCCTTTGTTATTTTCATCATACTTTATGCGTAAACTGGATTTCCAAATGTCTATTATATTCATGATATTCTAATTTCCATATTAAGGGTTATTATGTAGTTATTTTGTGACTTTGATCTTTGTTGATTCAGTACAATATTATGGTTTTGTGTTAATTGTGCATGCATATACTTTGATAACAAATCAAGAAAGTGAGTCAAAAATAATCTAATTAAATTGTGCAACAAGAGTTGGCAGTTTAATAAGTCACGCGATTAACAAATTAATTATCATTGAAAGAGAGATCTTGTGTGAGAGCTTGATTATTCAATAGATAACTTTAAATCTAGTTGAAATGTTAGAAAAGTTTTGTGAATCGAGAGGTTGAAAAATTAAAAATTTTTGTATTCAATTAGGGTTAATCTAGTAGGGTTAATTGGTTAGGTCTTGAGAGAGAATAATAACCCTTAGGCCTTGTTTGGTTGAGGGGTTAGTAATGGAACGGGATGGAACGTAATACACTTCTATCGTTTGGTTGAGGGTTTCATAATGGAATGAAACAGATTGAGATGGAAACGGAGGGTTTCATATTACGTTCCATTCCATCGTAAATAGTAAAAATAAGAAATCTAGGATGAAACATAAACTAATAAATACATACTATCTAATATACTCTCAATAATTTTTCTTAATACCAGTTATTTCTTCTAACCCTAACCTCCTTTCTGTAACATCATGTTATTTAGGATAAGGTTAAAATAGTGCTTATAAGAGGTCATTGAGAAATTAGGAAGTATAATTCATACTTATGCATAATGT
>JANIIA010000002.1:15571244-15593267 GCA_027478495.1 Erythroxylum alaternifolium
TGGCGAGGGGAGGTAGGGATGTCAATTTCGGCTCGGTCCGGTCCGTTTTTGACCTGAGTTTGACAGGTTATGGGTGGGCTGCGGGCCGACCATGGTCGGCCCGACAAAACGACATCGTTTTGTCCAAAATGACACTGTTTTGTATTTTTTATATTAAAAAATATATAGACGGGCCGAGTTTGGCCCAGCCCGTCCTTGGCCCGCCGGGCTACGGGCTGGGCAATCCCAACCCACGCGGGCCATGGGCCGGCCCGCGGCTCGGCCCGGGCCCGGCCCGGCCCATTGCCATCCCTAAGGGGAGGTGAACCAAAGGTAACCCAGGGGAAAGGTTTTGAAATAGTAGCAATTATGAGTTCACACAGTTTATGTATTAATCTCAATAAAAACATAAAAATGCACTTTAATTTAATAAAATTTATTAATCAGAGAAATAGAATTACGGCCTCGTATACCCTAGCTAGTTCAAATATTTCATAAATGTATGAAATAAGAAGTGTTTGAGTATTTTTACTTAAAGATATATATCAACTTTTTTTTTTGCAATTAAATGATGTCCAAATTATCTAGATATATTTCGATTGATTCACATTAGTTGTTTAACTTTAGTTAGATAACATATAAATAAATCTTTATTCCTTATTCTAACCATTGTTTAGTGTTTTGTAACGTACAATCAAAAAATAGTACAAAACTAGCCCCCTTAGTATCGGTCGTCGATACCGGTAATTTCACATGGTACCAACCGGTATTTAAAATATCGGTTGAATACTGACCGTTGCTGTAAATTTCAAAAAGTTGAAGGACCATTTTGCAAAAAAAAAAAACACCCCACTATCTCTACAACTCTCTCATCTCACATTTTTCATTTCTCTCTCACTCCCTCTCTCAGGTCTCCTCTCTAATGACTCTCCACCACGTACTCGATATTACCCCACATCCCCACCATCTTCTCTTCCTCACGGTCACGACTCATTCACGCATAGCACACATCATCTCTTCCTCAATCATGTCTCTTGTGCGCACCACCGGCCACCCACTGCCCATCCACTCTTTAGCCACTACTTCAATTTCCAGCCTTCCGTTGCCAGTGTAGAGTGTAGAATATTTAGATCTAGAATTTCAATTTTCTAAATCTAGACCCAAACTTGACTGATCCAATTGACTTGTCCCAAACCAAACCGACCTGACTATTAATTGCATTTTTTTAATTTTTTGGGTGTGTTTTTTGCTTTGATTGCAATTGCATTATATTTGGTTGTGTATGCGTATTTTGTGATGGTTGGAATTGTTTGTGTAAGTTAGGAAATTTGGGTTTGGAATTGTTTGTATAAGTTGGTTCAATTTTAATGTCATTTAGACATTATCAATTTATGAAGATAATTAATGCATTGGAAAATTTAGATAAGAAACTAAGAATGTTGATTAATATTGGTGAATGAAAGATTGTTAAGTTAACGTTGGGACCTAGGATTTTAGTAATAATGTTGATTAAATTAGTTAAGAAAACAAAATAATTATAAACATTATAAATTGAATTGTATAAGTAAACAAAAATATTTCTTTATAGTTGAATTATAAGATTACATAAAATAAGTTGTTAACTTATAGTTGTGAGTTATTGTTGAAGTTGAATATGTTATAATTGTGAGTGTATATCTTTGATTTATGGTTGAATGATGTAATCATATAAAATGAGTTATATTATATAAGATGTATACGTGAACTATGTAATTGTGTGTGTTGAATACTTGAATTGCTGATTTTTAACTTATTAGTGAATTGTGTCGGATGAAATTGAATTGTGTATGATATAATCATACAAATGAGTTATATTATATAAAATGTATATATGTATTATATAAGTGTGTTAGTTTGAACTTTTGAGTTAAACAATACATATTTTGTGATAATAATTGCTAATGAAATTATGTATTCTTTATTTTGCTATATGTCTTCATTTATTTTTACAAATAAATAGAAGGAAGTTCAAGTACTCCTGATAATTCAACCGTTTTAGGAAGATACAATGATCTAGCTTGGACTCATACTGCATTAGTCCTCAGTATGAAGAAACATATCGTTTGCTTGTTTTGTAATAAGCATTTGAAAGGTGGAGGAATCACCAGATTAAAGAAGCATTTAGATGGGGTTAAAGGAGATATAGAACTTTGTAAAAAATGAGTCAAATGTGAAATGGGAAATGAAAATTTTGCTTGAAGAGTATCAGTACGAGAAAGATAGAAGGGAGAGATTAAATTATGAAATTGGTAAGCAAGTTCATCTATTGGTGTTTAGGATGTGACAGCACGTTGTAATGCTAGTCAAAATAAACTAGACCTAATATTATAGCAGTGGTGAGTCTAGGTCGATTCTACAGAGACTGTATGTAAAGTTGTTGAAATGAAATTAATCGATATTTAAGTTTTGGGGGGGTTTTGGTTTTAGAAATAAGACAATAAAATAAAACTAATCTAATGAAAACAAATTAAAGAAAATATACGAAAATTGGGTTCAATCTTGGCCTACATCCTAATTAAACATTTTTAATGATTTATTATTCTCAAACATCTCCTAGAGACTATTAATCGTAGGTTAATAATTAACCTGAGTTTTCTCTTAGGTAGTATTTAATCAAGATACAATCATTAATTAAACCTAACTACCCAATAACCTAGGATAGAATCTCTAGATTTAATTGGGTGGTAGCATTATAAATTAGGAAAATCGATTAATCAAGGCAATAACTATATAAGATGCATCATTTAACCTAGGTTATTTTATCCCTAATGATTACGAACCATTAATCGCTGCAAATAAATTTCAAATATAACAATTATGGATTATATTAATATTCTAGCAATGAGTTTGCAAATAAATGATCCAAATTGAAATTCATTTGTAATGAGTTTGCAAATAAATGATCCAATGAACGCATTAAAATCATCTTTATACAATACCCAATGGGTTTACACACAAATAATCGAATGATAACAAAAATAGGATTATCCATACACAAAACCCAATTTAATTAATATAGGATAACACAATAGATTTCTAAAGAGAGAAAGAAACAATAAAAACAAAGAAAGAGTGCTTAACCGGGTTGTCGGTGTCGATGTCACCTCTGAACTAGCGTCGGGAAGCTAGCCCTCTATGGATCTCCTCATGGTGGAGAGTTTGCCTCCATCTTCATGCTCTCCCGAAGCTCCTGAAGTTCCTGAACTCCTTCAACCAAAAACATCTCTTTTTTCTCCACCTTTCTTCAGTTGAAAGTTATAGCTAGAAAAACCTCTCCACTCTTGCTCACGCCTCCACCTTTCTGTCTTATTTTGTTAAAACCTATGCTCTCCCTCATGCAATTGTTATGATCTTTATTTCAAATGCATCTATTGAACGCATATGTTTACACACAACATGTAGACGTTGTCTATGTTGAAACGCAGACAACTATTCAAACGCAAACAACATTTGCGTGAAACTCAAATAGTTGCATTTTAATCCATTTTTTTCAGCTGCTAGCGCGTTGTTTTCTTCATAAACGGTTGCCATATTGCTTCTCTTTTATCTGTCCACCGTGCGTCTGTGTGTTGCTTCATGTTTTTCTTCCTTTTTAAGTGTAACATTCTTGCATGCAAAAACATGCAATTTTCATACACATGCAAGTTGATTTCCAGTAGCCCTCTTCCATGGGTTTTATGCTTTATCTTGTCTTCTCTTGCTCTAATTTTCTTCTTTTTATTCCATGAAGACAAGTGAATATTAATCTTTGAAAAATGACCCAAATATCGTACTTTCGACTCACTTTAACTTCTTTGCTTCCGAATTATACCTAAAATCACATATTATTCAAAGTAAATATCTTAAGCAATTTCATGTCAATAATCACTAAGTGTTATGGAATAATTTCATAATCAATTAAGCACTTATCAAGATGATAGTGGAAATGTTGAAGGTAATATTATTCCTACCTAACAAGAAGTGAATGTTGAATTTGTATCTAATATTAGGAAAGAATAGTTGCATTTTTTTGAACCATGGCAACTCCTGGAGCTCTTCCTTTAATTAGTAGTGTCCTACAATTAAGAGAAGTGGCTCATAATGTGGATATGACAATGGCTAGATGGTTTCAGTTATAGCATTTAATGCTTCCCAGTCTTATTATTATCAGCCTATGGTAGATGTTATAGCTTCTTACGATCTGGAATATAAAGCTCCTTTAACTAATACTACTGAGGTAAACTTTTGAGTAGCTCTATTTATGAAATTAAAAGTTATTTGGATGAAAGAAGAATGGTTTAGGAAACATATAGATGTTTAATAATATGTGATGGTTGGAAAAATGAGAGACATGAGCCTATTATTAATTTGTTAGTGTATTTTGCAAAGGACTCAATGTTTTTGAAGCCTATTGATGCATCTGGCCTTATTAGGAATGTTGATACTTTATTTGAAATATTTGATGAATTTATGAATAAAGTAGGGCCACAAAATATTGTTTAGTTCATTACTAACAATGATTCAACTTATAAAGCGATTGGAAGAAGATTACAAAACAACTATAATTCCTTTTTTGACTCCTTGTGTCGCACATTGCATTGAATTAATATTAGAAAATATAGGAGATTCTAGGTATTTTTCTACTATTGATGAGACTGTGTAAAAAGTAAAAAAGTTGACCAAGTTCATTTATAATCATGCATATTTCTTGAATTTAATAGGAAAGGATTTCACCGATGGTAGGAATTTGTGTCAGTCTACTACTACAAGATTTGTAAAAAATTTCTTGTCACTTTAATGTTTTATTATGATAAAGAAAGAGTTGTGACAGAAGTTTACAAGTGATAAATGAGTAGCATCTAAGCATGCTAGGTCTAAGCTGGATTGAAGATTTCCATAATTATACTTGAAGATACTAAATTTTTGTCCTAATGTTAATTTGTCATTTGAGTTTGTGAGCCTTTACTGAGGGTATTTTTGTTTAGCTAATAGTGATGAGAAGGCAATAATGGATTTTTTTAATGATGTCATAGAGGGGACGAAAGAAGCAATCAAGAACAATATGAAAAATAAGTCTTCTTTGTACACATCTTGTCTTACAATCATCAATAGGAGATGAAAAAGATAACTTTACTAGCTGTTGTTTACAGCTGAGAATTTTTGAATCCTATTGTCTATTTCAAACTAAGTTTCATAAAGAAGGTTGAAGTTAATGGGAGAATGATATTAACTATTACAGCAGTTGCTGCCTATAAGATGATGCAAGATCTCTTACCCTCATAATTAGAGGTCTGGGAAATTTGGGATGCTAATTGCTATTTTTCAAAGACAAAAACTTAATCTAGGTATATATTTTTCACTTTTGTTACTTGTTAAAAATTAATCATCATTTTATTTTTTTTATAATGCTACTTTTGTTATCTTAAAACTTACAATTTCTTAGTGGGACTAATTAAAAAGTGATATTCCAGAATTTCAAAGGTTTATAATTCAAATTCTAAGTCAATATATGAGTGCAACAGGTTATGAAAGGAACTAAAATATATTTGAATTCTTCCATTCCAAGAAAAGGAATAGATTGGAGTACAAATTATTGAATGACTTGGTATTTATTTGATACAATTTAAAGATTTGGAAAAGGTACATTATTATCATTATTAAGTTAGATATGATTTCGTATAATTTTTTAATAATTCAATTTTACTGTTTACTAGGACTCTTAATAGAAGAAGTAGTTCAGTAGATCCAATTTGCATTAATAATATTAAACTTTTGGAGGATTGGATATTTTAGGAACTGAGTTTGATAGATGAGAATGACTTGGAAGATAATCTTTGATAGGAAAGCATTGACATGTCATTTGGTGCAATGGGTTTGAATAATAATGATGGGGCTTCTTTTAATGATAAGAATTTTATACCAAATGTGAATTATGGTCAATGTAGTTATAACAAGTATGTCATATTAAATTGAATGAAGTTTCAGGTTTTTGTTTCTCTTCTTGTTTTAACTTTACTTATATTTGATGTATATGTTAAATTCTATATATGCAATGTAATTTTGAATATTTTTGTTTCAGATTTCACTTCTAGTTGGTTTTTCAGTACGAACTCTTGTTGTAAATTGTAATTATTAGAGAGTAACGAATTTTTATTATTCTTTTTATTTGATGTTTTTTATGTAATTATTATTTATTATATGATGAACTTGTAAAATTTTAAATATTTTGTATTGTTCTCAATTTTATATTTGTATAATGATTAAATAATCTTTTTTTATATTAACTGTAGTTATTATTTATTTATGAAATATGTGAAAATTAATGTTAATAAAAATAAATAAACTTTTACTGATTGAAAAGATACAAAAGAGGATCTCAATTTAGTGCAATAAAAGCCTCTCCTTATTTACTTATCAATTCAGTCTTGAACAACTTACACAGTTACTAGTCATCCCACCATATGATTCCTATTGATATTATCAAAACAATTGAGAAATTATCGATAAACTTCATATGTTGAGAGACTACAATAACAATTCTAAGGATAAGATTAAATAGAGTGATGTAACTATCCTTAAGAAGGAAGGAGGTTTGGGAATTATTCCCATTCGAATAGCCAGTAAAAAATGATGATCAATAGGTTATAAAGACTACTAGTGGATAAACAACCAGTCTGTGTTAAAAAGATGGATGAATATTACTTAAAGGGAATAATATTTGATTCGGTTAATAAAATACTAATTTTTTTGGACTTCAATATAGCTCATAAGATCTAGGAACAGTGTCAAGCGAGAGATTTTGTGAAAAATTAGTGATAGTGCCCTTATGAACTTTTGTTTAGATTCTTGGACAGACTTTGGTCCTCTGAGGGACATAAAAGCATTTAATCCCCTCCACTCAACTATTTATGAATCTTTCACTATTAAGGAAGTCCTCGTTAATAGGTTTAGTGGAATTGAAACGCTCCTTTACCCTAAATTTAAAACACCAAGTATCTTATCAAATAAATAGGTACCTTTAATGGCCTTTTTTCTAATTATTTATATAGAGTCATCCTTAGACCTCATATCCCTTTTGTCTCTTAGAATAAAATATTCTAGTTCAAGTAGTAAAATCCCATATCTTCAACCATCGTTTGGTTCACTATCAAAAGAGAACTTCATAATGCTGATAAGATTGGTAGGTTCTAAAACATATCTAATAGTTTCTCTCTTTACAGGGAAGAAGAGGAATCCATTAAACACCTTTTTTTTTAATGCTCCCACTTTAGATTTGTATGGAAAGGTATATCGGTATATTGAAAAAAGGTCATTTGTCATCCCCCCTTCCATCTAGCTAGAATGATATTATGAATTGGTTAAGCTAACTTTAAAATCTTTGTAATAGTGATTACATATTTTATAAAATCTACTTGAGGAACATAATTTACTCATTATAGAAGGAGAGAAATATGTGAGTATTTCATTATAAGTCTAAGAACAAAGCCCTTGTATTTAAATATTTACTCTCAAAGATAACGTGGCAATTTATAACCTAGAAAGATCCACTTATTATATAACTTGGACATCACATTACATTGGAATCTAATATAAATTAAGAAGCCCCTTAAAACTAAAGCTGCCACTGCTATATTTTCTAGTATTAAGGTTTATATATTTTAGTAACAAGTTGTTATCTCTTGGATATTTGAATAGTTAAGGCCTTGTTTGCTTGAGGGGTTAGTAATGGAATGAGATAAAAAGTAACACACTTTCATCGTTTAGTTGAGGGTTTCATAATGGAATGGAACGGAATGAGATGGAAGCAGAGGGTTTCATGTTACGTTTCATTCTATCCTAAACAGTGAAAATAAGAAACTTCCAATTTGGGGAGTTTAGAATGGAATGTAAACTAATAGATAAATACTATCTAATATACCCTTAATAATTTTTCTTAATACTAATTTTTTTGGTAAAAAATACCAATTGTTTGTTCTAACCCTAATCCCATTTTTCCCAAACTCATTTATTACCGTCCACAAGCTTATCACCCTCAATAATATTTTTATATTATTAATAAAAATTGTACATAATTAATAAAAATAATAAAATTTTTATTAATGAGAATAGAAAATATATAAATATTTTTTAATTGTTTGTATATATTTTTATATAAATAAAAATAAAAATAAATAATTTTTAAATATAAATCACATATAATAGAATAAAATTTATTAAATAATTAATAATAATATTTTTATATAATAAATAATAAAGTGTATATAATTAATAATAAAATAATAAAAATTTTATTCACGGTTGTGAAATATATAAAAAACTAGTCACAACCGTGACTTTTTAATTGGACATAATTTCTATTTTAAAATCATAATGTTAAATCTATTGCAACAACCATTTTAATATTAAGGGTATAATAGTCATTTATTATACATTTCATTCCATTCCTTCTATCTTCCAAACAAGGGTTCACTAAATTACATTATAAACCCTTCCATCCCTCCCAAACAACTTTTTACTATATTACATTCTATTCCATTATAAATCGTTTCGTTTCGTTCCATTCTGTTCTATTCCATTCCATTAATTAACATCCAACCAAACAGGAAAAAATCTAGGATCGACATATAATTGAATCAATAATCGTTAAGGGAACAAAATAACAAAAGAATAAATCCTGTTCATTCATTTTTTATCATCCTTAAATAATTGTGGCAACTCATTTCATAATTGTTATTTGTTTGATTTTATTTAATTATTTTAATTTTATGTTATTATTTCAATCAACTTATGTTTTATTTCCTTAAACAAAGTTAAGTTAGTTTTACATATTACTCATGAGATTGATACCTTTCAATACGACAACTTTACGATTTGTATATTTGCAGATATTGGAAGTTTTATTATATATATATAACTTGCTCAATAAGTAACATTGACTGTCTTCCGTGTGTCGCACTAGTTACACTTTACAATTGCATTCATTAGTTTGTTCCTTCACTTAAATCAACATTATAAGTCTAACTTCAACCTTTTGAAGTAGCAATTTTTCTTGCATTATATATAGATCCACCATTAGGTCGTTGAGAGCATCTTTAGCCTTCCTTTTGTTACTCTTATTAATGTTCCTCCAATATTCTTCAATATTTCTTGAAACTTTCTGGTACTTGAGTAGTAAATGCTTGATTTCTATCATTCTTTTTCTCTCTTCAAAATATATATTTTAAAATCTTCATATTTGTCTACGAAATTAAAAGGATATAAATTAACAACAATGAAGGTAGTATAAACACCATATGCACCTAATAAGAAAATTTTGTAAGTGTTGCTCATTCTCTCTACCACTTGAAATATCCCATCTCCCTTTGGCTATAACTTATATTTTCATTTTCTTATATGTCTCTCTTTTGCAAGTGTATCGTCACTCAATCTCCAAGTTTGAATATCACTAGTTATTCTACTGATTTATGGGAAGGAAACTATCAGCTGGCTAGTGAAAGTGAGGATGGGTAACCATTCAGATTACAAAGCACTTAAGATAAGCTAGCCTCAATGGTTTACCAAGTTTGGAGTGAAAGGAATTACATGATTTTCAGGCAACAAAGTAGAATGCAGAGCAAATTTTTCATGAGTTGACACTTCAAACTCGACTCAACCTCCTAGCTAGGGGAATTGTGGATAACTTAACTACCAGCCTAAGGAGGAGATTGGCATTGATCTTGTAATCTAGTTCGTTTTGTATTATACTAATAGAGTTGCATGCTTAGTTGTGTAAATAACCATTTATTAATGAAATCTTTTAGTTTTCAAAAACAAAAAGTTTGAATATCACTTTCTTCCCTTTGTTAGCTAGCTTAATATATTGTTAAGTATTCTTCTCAATGTTTGGCCTTACTTTTTTGTGAAGCTTCTTCACCAATATAGCTTTATTTTATCATCCAAAATGTCTCTTTCACCTAAAAAAATAAGCATAAGATCTAAATGAGATAATGAGTTAAATATGTAAATAATCTCAAATGGAGTAAATCCTGTAACACAATGGATAGTTTTATTGTAAGTAATTAAATAAAAGGCAAAGACTCTTTCTAAGTGTTAAGATTCCTACCAATAATAACACACAATAAAATCCCCAAAATCTTATTAACCACCTCAATTTGGCTAGTAGTATGTGGCTAGGAAGTTGTAGAAAGAATAGTTTAGTTCCCAACTTTTCCCAAAAAGTCTTCCAAAAGAAACTTAAATATCTCTATTTGATACAATTGTTATAGGAATTTCATATAATCTAATATTCTCCTTAAAAAAATTCATTAATGTCGGATGTATTATTAGTTTATTGATATGCAATAAAATGTACCATTTTAAACAACCTATCCACCATTATAAAGACTAAATCCTTACACTTCCTAAACCTAGTAACCTTAAAATAAAATCTGTCAAAAGATCTACTCATGGTTTACTAGGTATAGGTAAAGGGATATATAAGTCACATGGTTGCGTTCTAGATTTTACTTTCCTACAAGTAACATATCTCTCAAAAACCCTCTCTATACCTATCCTCATATGTGGAAAAAAGAAATACTATCTCAAACTCTCTAAAGATTTAAACTCTAAAATGTCCTATTAAACCTTCTCTATATGAAGTTCTTATAAACAACTCCCATAAAGGACTATGAGGCATATATAGTAGACTCTCTTTAAATAAGTACCCTTCATAACTATAGAAAGTTTCAAATGTAGAATCCTCACATGCTTTAAATACATTAATAATTAGGATCAACAATATATAAGTCTTTATTATGTTCAAAACCTATTAATTTAGGATTTACAATACTCAATTAAGCATGTCTCCTAAATAATGCATCGACTATTATATTTTTCTTACCTTACTTATACATTACTGTATAAGGAAAAGTACTAATGAACTCCACTTACTTGGTATGTCTCTTACTCAAGTTATTTTGACATTGGATATATTTCAAAGATTCATGATCTCTATGTATCACAAATTTCGTATGCTATAAGTAGTATTACCAAGTCTCTATAACTCTTACTAATGCGTACATATTTTTATCATAAGTTGGACAATTCAAAGTTACTCCACTAAACTTCTCACTAAAGTATGATATTGGTTTTCTATCTTGCACCAAAATAGCCCCAGTTCTTAAACCCAAAGCACCGTACTCAATCTCAAAGATATTGGAAAAGTTAGGTAAAGCTAAAAAAGGAGTTGAAATTAAATTTTCTTTTAATATTTAAGTTCTCTTAATTATCACCCCACTTAAATCTCAGTTATATATTAAAGTCTTTATCAAATCACATATAGAAACTAGCCAACCCATGTAACCTCCTAACATCTTCCATTATTTTAGGTTCATTCTCTAATAGCTCTCACTTTCTTCTTATCTAACTTATATTTCCCTTGCATTCACTATATAATTAAAAAATATAACCATTTCAGTGTAAAATGTACACTTATTCAAATTTGATATATAACTATTCTTACTTAAACTCATGTAAAATTTTTCCTAAATGCTCCACATGTCCATCCAAGTTCTTATACTATAGACAAGAATATCATCAAAGAACACAATTATAAATTTGCCTAAAAGTGCATATAAAATATGGTTTATTAACCTTATGAAAGTGCTAGGTACATCAGTTAAACTAAAAGGCATTACTAACTACTTATAAAATTCATGTTTAGTTTTAAATTTAGCATTTCATTCATGTCATTCTCAATTCCTAATTTGATATTACTTAGATTTTAAATCTATTTGAGTGCACCAAACAACTAATCACATATCATTTAACTTAGGGATAAGATGTCTATACTTCACAATAATTTTGTTAATTGAGTGATAATCCACAAGCATTCTTCATGATATATCATTCTTTGGTACAAGTACAACAGGAACAATATATGGTCTTAAGCTTTCTTTTATATAGCCCTTCTCTAAGAGCTCCTCCACTTACTTTTGTATCTTTTTTTGTCTCCTCCGAGTTTATTCTATATGTTAACTAGTTTGGAATCTGACCTTGTGGAATAAAATCAATTTAATGCTTAATGGTTCTTATAAGGGGGAATAAAATATCCTTTTGAAAGAGATCCTCAAATTCCTGGACATAACACCATTAAGCAAAGTAGCATTAGTATTAACATCATGAGAAAAGAAAGACTCTTTATAAATAATCAAAAGTATTTAACACTTGTCTAAGGATGCATATTTTGCATCCCTTACTCTTTTTACAAGCTCATGCCTTTCCTTATGGTTAACTTTTATTGTTGTGCTAAAAGTGTATGAAGCTTTTCTTAGTGTTTGCTCTCATTTTTTTGTATAATCTTTCTTGCTAACTTTGACAAATCCTACGTTGGTCTTCAGAAACTTGCTTTGATGACAATGGAGAAAAGGTGATTGATTTGTCATTCATGGTAAAAGAATATCTAAATTATACCCATAATTGTGTTCTTTGATGATATTCTTATCTATAGTATAAGAACTTGGATGGACATGTGGAGCATTTAGGAAAAATTTTACATGAGTTTAAGTAAGAATAGTTATATATCAAATTTGAATAAGTGTACATTTTACACTGAAATGTATGTCCCTAAAAGTATGTGTCCCTCTTATATGAAAACCATATCACACAATACTTTATAGATGTACCTCTTAATTAAAAAATAAATTAGCATTTGTTTTGTTATCCTAATATTCACACTCTCATTCAATCATTATAAGTTGTATGGTTTAGGGTGCTCCAACTTCTCCATTAACTCCACATTAACTACATTGGCATAACTCTATCCATCTATGATTATATTACGCACCTAATCCTTAATAACACATCTAGTATGAAAAAAGATGTTCTTGTTACTCATTCGCCTTATCTTATCCCACATGTATGCTCAATGAGCTCATCATGATCAACATCCTTCCTTTTTTAGGCCTTTTAAGATACTCATCATTACTAGCGTCTTGACGTCTTCCAAGCTAGGCATATCATCCTCTACCTCCTTGCTCATAAACACATATTTTCCATCCTCCCTTTATATTATTAAGCTCTTTTTTCAGATATTGTGAAGCCATATATCCTCTCTTTTGGAAGTTGAAGCACTTGATATCTTTATTTCTAGTTATTGAATTTGACTCGATCTTGATTGTTTCTCCTCTTGGTGCTTATAATTTCAACTTGATCACTTTATATTTAGGTTTTAGAACTTTATTGTCCCTTTTAATTTATGCCTTATTCTATGATGAAACATTTGTATTAAAAATATTACAATTGTTAAAATGCAAAATTTTAAATTGTCTTTTTACTTCATAGTCATTTGCACCGTATGCTTTAGCTCTACATAATGTTACAACTCAACAACAGTGAAAATTTCTTGATTTAGTCCACAAATAAAACAAGCTATTTTACCTTCGCATTTTCCCTATCAATGACAGCCTCCATCTCTCTGTGATACTCTTGAAACCTTGAGTTAATATTTGCATCCTTTAACAAACTCCTTATAGGAGGAACTTGGTATAAAGCATTTCCTCTTCACTATCATCATCTCTTCTCACATCCTAATAAGCAACTCTCTGGTTCTTTCTCCTAATGAGAATTTGATGATTTGACTAATTCACGACATAATCACTAAACTCGGTGGTTACCATCTTAATCTTTTTTTCTTTCCAAAAGTTATAGTAGTAAAAAATAGCTTAATATGCTTTTCCTACTCCAGATAAGTATTTTGGTCTATCTTTCTTACAAAGGATAGTATTGTCATATTAATGCTATCCATATTATTATCGATTTCAATCGTCACAAATTTCAATTTTCGCATATATCATAATACTATTAGTGGATAAACATTATGTTACATAGCTTAAAAAATAAATGTTCATTGATATTAATTTTCAATTATAGAAAACTCTCGTTCACATCGTTTAAGATTATGATAATAGTTTAACTTAAAAGTATCTTTTGTGGACAAACTAAAATAATGTGTAAAATTATATATCTATTTAAAAAAAAAGATATGAACAATAAGTTTGCCTATTGACATTCTTTTTATATTGCTTTAGATTCAAAAGCATTAACTTAATTTTTTAGAAGCAATTATGACATGAAATGTCGAGATAAAAATGGATTAGGCTAGAGTTGGCTTGACTTCCTCCAGACAGGGCAGGCACCTACCCATGACCTATCTTTATAAATGATAAAATATGACCCATTTTTATCTTTATGAAAAATAAAATAAAGTAGAACATATTCTTAATCTTATAAAGAACAAGAAAAAGGACTCATATTTTGTTTATTATTATTTTTTATGAGGACTCAAAAATAGATAAAAATAAGAACTTTTTTTCTTTACCCAAGACCTAGAAAATATTATGAACGATCCTGCCTTTGGAGTTACTCGAACTCATTTCAAAGCTCAATTGAGTTCAAATTACGGCTTAAATTTGTGCTGAAATTCGTTTGAACCGCTTAAAATAATATCGTTTAATAAAATTTTTTAAAAATAATGTCGCTTTTATAATGTGGTGTAAACTGTTTAGGTCATCAAATCAAACCTCTTGTTGTTTGATAGATCGAATTTAACCTGATAATTTTGAGTTATACCCAATCCAAGCCCTTTTAACAACCTTAATAAAAAAAAAGAACGTATATACCCGTGTAATTTATCATTTCCATCACCAAAATAAGCTACGATTTATTACTTCGTTCTCGATTCATAGTAAACCAAACTAATTTAATTAACGTCATAATCTACACCACACTAACGACCTACATGATTCGATCAGACAGAGATGGGAGCCTCCTGAAGAAGTTGAGAGCGGGTGATGGCATTCGATCTCGAAAAATCGGATGCCGGAAATAATAGAACCCAAATGCCATCGCCACCATTTTTGATGGTACCAAATAGAGTATCAAAGCCACCACAAAACATAATCCCACAAATATCCCTGTTGCACGTGGGTCCCTCCATGTTACCAATGCTTGCACTCTTTCACCTTGTGTCGCCACGTCACCCAATACTTTCTGCACACGTGCCCCCACCGTACGCAACTTATCGTATCTTGCTCTTACGATGTCCGCTGATCTGCTGCTCGGCACTGTATCGAACTCCTCGTCTAGCTCCTCACGATCAACAGTGTCCGCCAACGAAATCTTGGGATCAAAATGTGGAAGTAGTTCCCTTGATCGGAATCTATAGTTCCAAGCACCAATCACGAACACGTAGAATGCCAGTGTGGGCACTATTAAGTCAGGGAACCACACAAGCATCACCAGCAATGCATGCACGAGTACAGTGGACGTGGGGTTCTTCCACACTCGCGTGTCTTCTATCCACCGTACCATGTCGATCAGGCCAGCAATCAGGTTGATGATCCTAAACCAATTTGCACGTACTTTCCTCATGCTAAATGCGTGCGAGTCCAAGTCAAGCATGTAGAGCACTACTTCTCTCCGAAGAGGCGGCTCTGATCTGGACAAGTGCGTGGCTGTTATCTTAACTGCCGTGTTCCTCATTATTTCCTGCTGGATGATCCCAAGTGGCTTTATGTGATGCATCAACGGCAAAAGGGGCTGCGTGTACACGTGTAAGAAATCAATCGTGGGAGTTGCTCTTAAGAGCCTCACGGCCACCTCAATTTCACCCATCTGCTTGACCCCATTATTACTCAACACAATCAACGGGTATGAATTTTTGTACACTCTACCAGTTTCCAATGAAGAGATGCGTATCCTTACTTTTCCAATCCGGGTATCTGGACGTGTGGCAGCTTTGTCGCCCTCCATCTTAACTGCCTCTGAACTGTCAAAGACTCCAATGGTTAACACCGTGGACGGATCATAAACTTTCCACGTGTACTGCTCATTCCATCTAGGATCCAAGCTATCACACACAGTTCTTGTGCGTACCCATTTAGGACCATACTTGGCCGCACAGTAAGCATCCGTGCAACCTTTAGCTTGTACAGTTTTCATGGGTAATAGGTTCTTGCACCCAATGATACCCAACTCCACGGTGCCAACCGGTGGTTTCCAGAGCTGCCTCGCCGTGGGTCGGTAGTCACTGCACACGTGCGCCGCCTCATCCATCACGTGATATCCACCATCAAAACAAACTCTCAGCTGTACCCTCCCTCTGTACACAACTTTTTCACTGTTTGGATCTTCCAAACTGAACCATCGAGACGCCACTTTCCGGTCGTCCACCCGTCTCTCCACGGAGATGAGCGGCACGCTAACAACCCCCACTATTGCTTGTCCCTTTGGTTGTCGGGTTTCCAAGGTGAAGACTAAATGATCGCTTAACGGCTCTGCGGCTACGAAGAGTAAGTCTTCATTCCATGACGGAGTGCCGTTACGCGTGACGACGGATTTCGTTTTTTGCATTTGGAAGCCCAACTGGGCTTTCACTTGAAAAAAGACTTCTTTTGTCGACGTTGATGGTGAGATATCTTGGGCTTCCACTACCGTAGCTCTAATGTACCATAGCTTTGGAGAGAGGTAGACTTTGGCTCTGGAGTTGACATTGCCCGCTGCGTCGGTTTTCCAGGCATCGGGAAACGACTCATCAGCTTGTGTCCCGATCCACGTGGCAAGCATCAGGTCTCCTCTTTTGGCCCCACCTCCCTCCAGCCTGTACCATTGTGGGGCCAGCGGGCTGTCTGGAGGATCCCGTAGTGGGATCTCCGTTACGTCGAAACAAATTCCACCTAGGAAATTCTCTCCCCCCATGTCAGCACCAAGCGAGTCCCAAATCGAGACTTCTAGGATGGAGGACGACTCAGGTGCGTCGCGACCAAAGGCGAATGTCTGGTCCCACTCAAAATATGACGTCTTCCTGGACGGCTTGGATTGCACGCGGCAGCCGGAAACCACAATTCTTGCAACCGGACTGCCCTTGGTGGTGATGTACCGGGCTTTCACCACCCTGACGAACAAGTAATGCATCTTTTCAACTAGATCAAATGAAGATCGTTCGATTGAAATACTCTCCTGTGATTCAAGACCGAAGCTCGTGGTTGGGGCCAATGGCACTGGCCTTGTGATGGGATGTGGACCGCTCTTTCCTGCTACTTTGACTTTGGTCGTCGACATTATCTCCGGTGTATTTGATTCCCACTTATCAGTTATTGGCTCCAAAAAAATATCCTCATCAGCTTGCAAGGCGTCGTCAGTTGGGCCTCCTTGGCTTTCATCACTTGCTTCTTTTGGAGCTTCAGATGGTGGCGTTGGCTCGGACTCTTGTGGTTTCTCAGCTTTTACCGGTGCCGGTGATGTATCTGACGGAGGTGGAGCAGCTTCAGCCGTTGACTCTTCAGTTGGTGAATTTTCTGGTGGTTTTTCACTCTCTACCTTAGTGGTCGGCATGGGTTGTTGAGGTTCAGATTCTGGTTTTGGAGCTTCGGCTGTAGGCCGTGACTCAGCATTCGTCTCAACTTTAACTTCCACTTCTGACGCCGCAACTGGTGGTTCTTGTGGTGGCGGAGGCGACGGAACTTCATCTTGATAGTAGATCTTTAAACCAATCTGACCTTGTATAAAACTCAGGAGATACTTCTTTTCAAGAGTGTAATATATTAAAGCCTCTTCTCCTTTCTTCACAAACTGGGTCGAACTCAATCGGATCCTACCCAGATGGTTATGCCTTCCCGTGGGTCCGTAGTTCTTATCATGGTAAACATCAAGCTCAAGTGTGTCATCGAACACATTTGATGGCTTACCAACGTTGAACTCCAGAGTTTCGTTCCATGTTGGGTTTATGTCGCGTATGGCAGTGTGTGTACGCTTTCTTTGCCCATAGAAATCTATGACAACGTAAGGACTTGACGTTCCATGTCCATCTTTTGGCGAGAGGTTGTGAGCATCCACCACTTCAACTATTAGTTTCTGATTTCCTGACATTGTTTCTTTCTTCAGTTTCTCTTCCGTCTTATGCAATATTACATAGTTTCGCTGCTATTTGGAAGTACTGAACAAGAAAGGGTTTCCAAAGGAAATTATGAGAAGCGTGTTTTGAGGATACATATATAATATATGTGAACGAGTTGAAGATATCTATATATCTGATGTTTGGAGGTGGAGAAAAAGGAGTGTAGTGGGGTCTTAGTTGTTGACGAATGGGACAGAACATGGTGAGGTAAAGGAAAAAAACAAACATGAAGATGCTTAACTTGATGAGCAAGAACATCTTTAAGAACATACAATGTCTTTCCTGAAACAATTTTAGTTAGTAAGCTTTTTTACTTTGCTTGTTAAGAGATATACTTTCCCTTCTCTCTCTCTCTTTAATGACTCAAAGATTCCTTCATCCTAGCTTTTGCTTTTATAGCCGTCCCTTTTTACCAGTTTTATGGATTTGTATGGTGTATCAATGGTGCCAGGCAAATGGGCATGCAAGCTTTTCTCAAAGATGAAATCTTTTGTCACCGACCTACGAAGAACTTTGTCATCTCCTACATCTTTTCTTATCATTGACCATATAGAAATGAGTGATGTTCTATATTCAGTTTTAAATAATGGAAATAAAACTTAATTCGTAAAATGTAAAATTCTTGTTAAGAGTAAGTCAAGTAGTGTTAGCTTTAACTAAGTATTAACAGTATACCGTCGTGAGTCTTAATTTCAAGTACACGTCACAGTATCTTAGGAAGAATTGTTTTTTAAAAATATATTTAAACTCAAATATTATGCAGTAATAAAACAAGTTCATGCGAAAACAAATTCTTGTGCTTCATTCTCGTCCTAAGCAGAATCATATTTACATAAAAGTTAATACAACTTTGAGCTTAATATTATGTCTACTAACAAAGAAAGAATTAAATATCATGAAGTGAGGTTAGGAAGACTTCAAGATAGCATAACAAGTTTCATTAAGTAGAAGACATCCTCAATAAATTAATAGAAGCCGTGTTTTCAAATATAGAAAGATCTAATAGCAACAATAAATGGTTGAACACGCTGTAACAAAGACGAGTTTAGGAATAATACGAAAGTTGGACAACCTCTACTTTTATCCAAGATAGTCAATAATTTTGAGTTTTCAAAATATTCAGGAGATGACCCTGTAGAATGGTTCAGTAAAGTTCTTCACGTTCCAAGACACTGTTGAAACTCAAAAGGTGTCCTTAGTATGATTTCATCTTGAAGGTGAGGCGAACCAATAGTCAACATAGCCAAGACAAGTTTACAAAGAAGAAGGAAAGGACTTCGCATGGGTAATTTTTTTTAGGAAGAGGTTCGGTTTGGACCGACGTGAGGACTTTGATGAAGTTCTATCTAGAGAGAAGTAGGCAGGCTCTTTACGAGACTATTCCAAAGGCACCAGTGAAAATATTTATCGGGGCATCAAATTGAAAATTATAAAGGGTGTTTGATATTAATTTAGATTCGGGCTGTTTCAGGAAAATTTTTCTCAAAATTTGTATCCGGCTTGTTATTAATATAAGTAAGCTGTGAAAAACTTTAAAGTAGAGTTCCAAACTACCTAAAATATTGAAACAAAATTTTAAGTGAAGAAAACAATTTATTTGCTAAAGACAATCATAAACTACAAAAGGGAATTGGATATAGTAAAGATGAATTTGCAATATAAAGAAAGCTAAAAAAATAAAGATGATTGTTTTTTTTGGAGATTGATTTTTGTTGTATTGTGATTGTGATGGTCTTATGTTGTCCCCTATTTTCATAGTGTTGTTGAATTTATATTCCTCTCATCCTTAAGCAATTTTTTACTACAATTGCTCACTTTCTTACATTTTAGCTAATTATCTGCCATTATCTTCTAACTTCTATTTTATGGAATTCAGCTTCAAGTAACTTCTTTCCAGCTCACTTAACCATATTTTTGTTAACTACCTTCCACCATTTTCTCAACTCTATATCTTGAATTTCCACAAATTCAATATATTTCCTTTCACATCCTTGATTTTTTGTTATCCATGAATTATTTAGCTAAACAATAATGGAGCTTTCATTTTTGGGCTAGCTTCATTTCCTTTTTAGGTCATATGGGCTAATTTATTTTAGCTTATCAATAATTCCCTCTCCCCTTCCCACGTATATGTTTAGTTGAGCAAACTAAACATATGGTATAGGAATTCTTCTAGTTTTCTATAAGCTGGATTATGAATTCTATCTCAATGGTTTCATAGATTCTAGACTAAATTCTTGAGTTAGGCCAAGTAATGTTATCTGTAAAGTGTCTCCTAGATCCTAAATAGTCATTTACTTATAAGAAATATCGGATCTAAAGATTGCATTAAGATCTTTCAAATTTGAATTTGCTACTTCCCTATTCGTTATAGAAGATAAAAAACCTCCTCAAATTTCAACCTCTTAGTATTACCTTAAGATTTTACAGTTTCTTTATTATAAAATCTTCTTGTTACTTCTTCACTTTTCACCTTTTTTAGCTCTCAAATAATCTTTATCCTCTTTTCTGACTTCAATATTCTCCTCTTGCCACTTTTACGTCCATGACTTTTTTTTGCTATGCTTGTTCCTTTTCTTTAACAGACTTTGTTGAGGTGAATGCCACACATGTATTATTTTTTTTCTTCTGATTTTGGCACTTTCTAAAAGATCCTTTCGATTTCTTCTAACTTCACTTCTTTTTCCAGGTTAAACTTGATGTAGTTTCTATTCCATATAATCCTTTTACATCCTCCATAAGGATTGAGTAAATAATTCTCAAACTCTAATTTTTTTAAGCTGCTAGCTCTAACATTTGAATTCCTATTTTTAGTATTGTAGAAACCTTTCCTTGCTTCGACCATAAATACAGTTTGCTTCTCACTATTGGTACTCCTCCACGTATTGATTCTTCTCACCCACACTGAAGTAAGTAATTCAATTTTTTCTCTAAAATTCGCTTAAGTTTTAGTGCCCCTAAATCCCTTAAATCTTGCTCAGAAATGTAGATCAATGGGCTAAATATTTAGATAGGTTTTACATGTCCTATCATTTAGCCTGGAAGAGATATGACCTTCTGTAACTAATAGCCCTTTTTGAGAATTCCATAGAGTATCAACCAAACCTTGTGTTTGCAATTCTAAAATTCTAGAATCCTTCATATAACTTCTTTATATTTCCTTTTAGTTACGCTTCTATTTCATTAAAATATATTTTCTTTTTAACTGGGTTACTTGTAATTGAGGAAGATTATATTTGCTTAATTGGAGAAACCCCAAGTTCAAATTTTGGTGCTTTTAAATGTTCATCTTATTCTCGATTGACAAACACTTATGCTTCTTTAAGAAATCTAATTTCTAAAGAAGAACATGTCAAATTTATTTGGGTTTTTCACTAAACCAATTTATATTTTATCATGTTAATAACAAAACCTAGTTTGGAATTCTTTCCTTTTTATAAAGCGGTAGCTTTTGGTAAGTTCTTTGCTTTATGCTCTGTTTTCTTGGGGTTTCTCTGCAAAAAGTTAGGGAGATGCCTCTCTAATCTCCCCTTACAATGACTTAACCTATATGTCTGGTTTGTCTAGCTTTGGACTTTGCTTATTTCCCCTAACTTAGAGAAAGAAAAGGCTTTCCTTTTTTAACTAGATTTCCTAATTTTCTTTTCCTTTGTTTATCCACCAGTTTCTATAATAAAATCTCCTAAGGGCATATTCAATACTCGATTGTCTCTAAAGTCTAGGTCTATGTCTCTAAAGTCTAGGTCTATAGATTAGTTGAATCCTTTCGAAGAATTCTTCGAAGTTCCTTATTGGTTAAAAATGTTTAAGATTTCTTAATCCTCTTAGTTGGTCGTTTACCAAAAAAATATTTCTCATTTATACCAATTTTAGAGATTTCATTTTTGGTGTTGATAGGCCAACCCCTTTATTACAATTCTGGATTTTAAAATGTATCTCCCTTACCTTTGGAATAGGCTACTCGACCTCTATCTGGGAATTCCTCTTGCGATACATTTTTTGGACTACTCAGTAAGAATTCCTCTCAAAATAAGCGCTATATGTAACATCCCATCACCAATGGGAATGGTAAAATAGGAATTTGGACTAGTTTA
>JANIIA010000002.1:15625262-15641351 GCA_027478495.1 Erythroxylum alaternifolium
TTTTTACGTTCTATTAATGTCCAATCTTAATAGAACAATGACTAGGAACATTTAGGAATAATACATAAATGCAATATAAATCTCATTATAATTTTATTTGTAATGTACAATTATCCCATGGACTTTATCATATATATATAAACATGTATAAGATAAAGAATGCCTTTAAATAATTTGTCACTAAACTACAATCAAAGCGATTGGCTGTAGGGAATAAACTAACAGGTGAGTCTTGTAGATGAAAACTTCATAATTAGGGTGCTTGCAAGTGCTTTGTGTGAAGTTTTGAACTACTCATCAACAACCTTTAGTAGAGCATGAACATTGCCATGTTGTTCTATGGAACTACGAATGCCAACAAAAATTTTGGTTTTAATGAACATCACACTTAGGCGATTATATCGCTCCTAATGTTCATAAAGTGCAATTTCAACTGCTGGCCTCCTTTACCTTAGGTAGTTC
Source organism: Erythroxylum alaternifolium (assembly GCA_027478495.1). Classification (NCBI taxonomy): domain Eukaryota; kingdom Viridiplantae; phylum Streptophyta; class Magnoliopsida; order Malpighiales; family Erythroxylaceae; genus Erythroxylum; species Erythroxylum alaternifolium. The sequence continues at coordinate 15,625,725 of JANIIA010000002.1, forward strand.
GTCCTTCCGGATAGCATAATCAATGTCCATCTACCCTAGATGAGGAAGAATTCTCTCCTTCCAATCTTATAGTTTTCATCCCTTAATTCGAAAATTTCACAACTTATATAAGAGAAACTAACAGTTTGAATAGCTGCATAAATTAAACATGCATGCTGCTTACAATAAATTGAGGCTAGCAAAATATATATATGTATTACCAATGTAAAACATATCTTAAAAGACATAAATTAAATGACATAAAAATTGCTTGTGGGCTAAATTTTTAATTCAAACAAAGTTATGCTAAACTTTATGATAAAACTATCAAATTATATACCAATTTTTAATACCCGTGGGTAAATTAGGAAAAAAATTGATATTTCATCCTAAGTAATTATTCAAATATAATAAAAATTCCTGTAGGATAAAATTTATTATACTAAAATAATTAATTACAATTAAAAGTCTACACTTTATGTGATTAATTACATAAATATATAATTTATATATAATTATGGTTGTTGTGGCTAAGCCCTAATAATTAATCACTAAAACTTTTTATTTATAATGATATTCACAATGCAAAATATAGATATGATAGCCATAGGAAAAATTGTTTCATGTTGAACATTTATTCAAAAATAATATCAACACATAATATATAGAAACATAAGCGAATAGTTCAGATGGCTGAGGCTTACCAAGCTCTCTCACGAGGGCTCTGGTTCTAAGTCCCAACTACAGCATAGCATAGCATCTTACACATAAAACAACATATCATCTGGTTTCTTCTTCAATCTCTAATTGGGTCATTTTGACCCGGTTTATGACCCGTCAGATTCTCAATAAAATTAGACAACAAAAACACATTTTTTAATTATAGAAACACTTTCAAAACTCTTAATAGAAGATTTATACCTTTAAAAGAAAAACATCCAAAAACAACTCTAAGTTGAAAGTTTTTTAATCTGGAAAATTATTCAAGGCAATGAATGCCTGAAGTACATGTCATTATTCTAGTATTAGTTTATACTTTCTCATGTGTTATTATTACAAACAAAAAAAAGAATGATCCTAACTTATGTGTTAATTATCGAGTACTAAATAAAATCACAGTAAAAGACAAGCATCATATTCATGCAGTAGACGAGTTGTTTGATGAACTTGGAGGTCCAACTATCACCAAATTCAAATACATAAAGATGATATTTTGAAAACTATTTTAAAAAGAAATAAAGGTCAACCTCCTCTCATGCTACTTATTCTTTTAAGGTTGATTAAGTAGATAACGGATTGTTTGATAGAGACAAAATGCTGCAACTTGTATGGGACAATCTTCTAGTTGCAATGAAGCTACAAAATTATGAGAATCATAGGGAGCGAGAATTTGCAGTAGGTAATTGGATTTTCCTACGTCTTCAACCTCGTAAGCAAATTTGTGTGAGAGTTCGGTCTTTTATAATCTCCTCACTTTTTTGAGCCTTGTAAGGTGTTACGATGTATTGGTTTAGTTGCTCATTATTTGGACTTGCTTGTCAACTCTATAATACATCCGAATTTTCTTTTTTTTTTTCGTAGAAGAAACTAAGTGAGAATGATGTGGTGCAACAACTTTGCAAGGAATATTCTTCCAATAGTGAAATCAAAATCAAACCTCAAAGTATCCTAGATATAATGTGTCACAAAAATTCTATTACTGAAGTGTTGGTCCACACTTTGATTAGTCGATGGTCTTCTTAAAGGTGTTATTTTAGCTAGTTAGTTGTCGTACTTTTCCTGTGTACCTTTCAGAATCTCCAGTGGGATAATAGTATTCTAAAGAAATAGAGAATAATAGGAATTTTGAATATTAAGAATTTAGAATTGCTATAAATAAAAATATTGGTTAGTCTTAATTATATTTAGAAAATTAATATTATTTTGTTTTCATAAATATAATAGGAGATTTATATTGCTTTTTAAATTATTTTCCTTTTAGAAATTCTATGCTTAACAATTTACTGCTTTTGACTCTTTTTCTCAAAAAATCATAATACAATTCAAAGCTTTTGCCCTATTTAAAGATTGATCCCTGAAATAGCCAAATCCCTATCTCTTGCCTTTAATATTATGTTTGGTTTTATTTAATTTCTTTAAAATATAACTTAAGTGTCAGATTTGAATGGCAGCAAATAAGTTGTCAGAGGTGAAATTTTTTTCAAATTTATAATAAATTTTTTTCGTTGATTTCAATGGTGGCAATTATGTACCTTTATTAAAATATAATTAACTTTGTTAAGGGTGATAAAATAGTTTGATCAAACTCAGTCTCGGGCTATCGAGTTTGGCCTAAATTGATTGAATTTTGAATCGAATTTAAGCTAATATTAATAAATCTATTAATTTTTTTACGTAATATTAATAAATTTTCAATCTTTATCTTTACAAATTTCACCGATCTTCAAAATATTTAATTTGCATCAGAGATTTGGGATACATTTCAATTTAAAATTAAAATATGTTTATTTTTACACTACCGATTAGCCTATGATGGCAAATTCTATTCGAACCTCAGCAGCCGAATCGAACTAGAAGGAAACAACTAATGTAGATGCGAATACTATCATGCAGTGGTTGATAAGTCTCAATACACATCTCCTGTTCAAATCCAATGGAATGCAAACGTGCCTCTAGTACAATACGAATTGAGAACATCATTCCATGTATAAGATAGGTAAAATAAAATCAAGTTCGTTCATAACCCTTTGCTTTCCAACCGTACGTTTAACCGCACTGTTACTATTTTTTATTACGACTGGAATCATCAAATTTAACTCCTAAAATATATATGTGATATTATACATGTTATCTGCCTGGGAAGAACATTATATTATAAAGTTGGGCAAAGACCCTTTGGTGCTCATAATGTATATACACAATTCCTCTTTCTCTTTTGCGGAGAAAAGCTTTTAAGTAAATACCTCGAGAGTTCCACCCACGCCCATTCTTAACATTTTATAAGCTAAGGATAAAGTAAAAAGAAGAACCCTCATAAATTAAAAATATATAAATTTGTAAATTTTAAATATATATTTTAATTATTAAAATTTAAAATCTATATTTAAGTGACTTAACTCATAAATTTACATATTTTTCAATTTTTGCTCTTTTTAATAAATATATTTGTTAACTTTTTAATTTTTAACTCTTTTAATAAATAAAATTTTTAATTTTTAACTCTTTTAATAAATAGGCCTATAAATCTGGCATGAGCTACTTAACTAACATCCCTATTTTCTAACACTTTGAAGAATATTGTGTAATTACGGACATTCGAACACAAACACTTTGGACCACCCCTGCAAGCAATAGGTCATAATTACCAACTGCTAAGGACAACATTCGTTTCTTTATTATTATTAGTACTATTATTTATTAAGATTACTATTATTTACTAAAGGTTGTACATAGAGCTAATTTTTATAAAGAGAATTAAATGGAGTTCAGTGAATAATAATATTATTAAAATAATTAGTAGTAGTAACAGTAGTAATAATAATAAAATAAAAATAAAAATTAATGTACTCCAAAGCCCCTGCTTTGTAAGGGTTGAAGGAGGGTCATCAATTTACACAACTTTTCCTTTATAATTTTTACAGAAAAACTGTTTTTGTAATTCAAACATATGACCGAAAGGAACAACTTTTGTTCTAAGGCTTTCCCTCAATGATAATAATAATAATTATTATTATTATTTCCTTCTTATAATACTCTATACATGGGGTATTAAAAGCAGAGTTAACGTAAACCGAGCTTTAACAAATTACTAGTTTACTTTTGATGATCTTCTAATCAAAAAATAGAGAGATCATCTTCATAAATTTAGTACTTGAAGTAATTTACAAATGATTCAACATGATACTACTTTGCAAGATATCTTGTTGGAATTCACTTCCCACTTTACTCATAATGGTGGGAAAGTTTTGATGATTACCAAAAACTCCAATATATTCAAGCAACATCTATTGGCACCTATTTTTTTTGACATTATCCATGAGAAATTCATTAGAGATTTTCAGCTCATTGATAACCAAAATCGACAAGAATACTAAGGTGAAGTATTGTTCGCTAAATAGAAGAGATATCCAAAAACATTTTCTATCGTACGATGAAAAGTTATTATCTGTTTAATCGATTCAATAATGTCAATCTTCATTATATATTCATTGTATAACTTTTAGATGAAATTCAACTTGAATTCTAAAGGACCATTATAACTTTATGACAAGAAACGAGAGACATACCTCTTGATAAAATTTATCGACTTGCATTAGTCTTTCTTGATAAACTTTGTGATTATTAAGAATTTTTTAAGAAAATGATTAAAGGTGGTCTTCTTCTTAAAAGGCTTTCAAAAAGAAGATCTAAGTGTAAACAGAAAAAAGATTGGGTATAACTTACAAAAAAGAAATCTCAGTACAAGATATTCTCCTACGGACACTCTCAATGATCCCAAGCTTATACTGAAGGTTATCAGAAATCATTCCGAAGAAACAAACGACGCAAATCTGTTCATTTCTTTAAAAGAAGCATATCGTTGTTTAATTCATGATAAATCAGGACATTTTTCTCGACAATATCTCAATAAGACAAAAAGAGATTTAAAATTGTTCGAATCTCATGCCAATTCATGATAACAGTAACATTGAAGATGTCATTGAATAGCAAATCAGTACGGATGAAGAAACTAAATTTGTTGTACCTATTATTCCTCCGAAGATGAGTTTGACTCACCTAACGACTTAGTAGAAGAAGATGTTGACACTGAAGATGATGCTTTATATATGCTACAGCAATCATGCTCTAGTCTATCACTATTCCTCACCCTTATGTCGTACCTAGTTGCTATAATAGGATAAATATGATAAGCCTATGAAAGCTATTGGATATGGATACTAGATCTTGTCGTAGTGTTACGAAGCTCAGCATTTAACCCGCCGAAGTTTAGATATCTCATGACAAATATTTTACTATTGCTCTTAACAACTCATTTAAAATTAAGCTTATTGCAAATAAAAAAAATTAAGATAAGAATTTTTCTTAATTGTATTTTACAGAATAAAGTTTTTGGTAATCAGGGCCTAAATATTTGAATTGACATAAATGTCTATTGCAAGGTGTCTCCTCTACAAATCTTATATGATGATATCAAATGTCTGGCTAATTTCAGTAATATGTTTGAATTCAGTCAGGTGCCTCTTCAATATCAAAAATTACAATATCAAATTTTAGAGCCTTGTCCTGATAATCATGCACATTTCTCACATCTTCATCCTCTCTAAAAGAATTCACATTTCTTCATCTAGTTATCCTTAAAAAATAACGAGGATATTAATCTTACCAAAGCGACTACAAATGATTTTCCTTGTTATAATAATCTGTACATGGGGTATTAAGAGTAGGGCTAACGTAAACTGAACTGCAACAAATTACTGGTTTAGAAATTAGATGGGTATATATTGTCGGTAGATTTACAGCGATAAAGATTACAGCTTAACGAGGAGCCTTTGAGCGCACTCGAAAAATAAAATAGCGATAGGTTTGAACAGGAAACCATGAATGTGACGTGTGCTTGCATGCCTGATAAGGAACAACATCATGCTCTTGCCTGAACAAACATTATACATACTTATATGTCTTACATGGTTTGTCTCAGAATCTCCGCAATTATATATGGCTTTAGAAAAATGGAAATAGAAAACATTTATTCTGACCAGAGCCAGAGAGAAGTAGGCACAATCATAGGCCACAGCCACACAGCAGAAAAAATAACAAATGAGAGGATATTAATTAGTTATGCAGTAACAGTCCGAAAATCAGCACTACAACAGTAACAAAATGAGATGATGTATACCTATATTCACATTCACAGCTCGATACATAATCTTAAATATTTATAAAAGCAAAGGCCTTGTGAATCAGTTCAAGTTCATTGAGAGGAACATTATAGATCAAGTTTAGAAAGATTTTCATGTTCAACTGTTTTGTGACGGTACTGAAAGTCTGGCTCTGAAACTTACCTGTTCAAGAAAATCTCATAAACTTGGCACTATAAATATATATCTACTCTCGCGTCGCGAGAAGATATTGTTCTTCCGAGTAGAACTGAAACTTTATGGTGTACATATAAGAAAGCACTCAACAGAGATAAGAGTAGTGACAACTACTTTTTGCATAGGTAGATCTTCAAGATGGTATTAGCTTCTAAAACCTTGTGCTTCAGTTTTTATGGCAGTTTATTGAAGAGAAAGTATACTTACCTTTGACATGAGAGAGATTTGAGATGTTTGTATGGGCGAGGAAAAGTTTGGTGTGAGGAATGAAGCCTGGTCCGAGATCAGTCCTCGAGCTATGTTATAATACGTAAGCTTTTGAAGCAAGAAGGAAATCAGGAATATTGTCTATCACAGCTCTCTCTTTCTGTGTTACATACTTACCATGTATAATCTCACAGAAACAGAGCCACGGATACAGAAACTCAGGAATACGATATGCAAGTAGGAAAATAGACCCTAAAATTAAAAACCCTACACTCTCTCTAACCGGGCTTCAAGTATAGCAACCAGAAAACCCAGGTTACGGCATCTACTTCTAAAAGAAACATACCTACTATAGTATACTAGAGAAGAGGATCTTGGATCAAACTTCATTCCAAACACCCCTTTTCCTTCTTTCAAGGATTCTCTTTGTCTCCGCAACTGATCTAGCTCATGATTCAGTAATCAAAACCATTACAAGGCTGCTAGTATTCATCATGTTTTTCATGTCTTCTCTCTCTCTCTCTCTTTCTCTCTCTCAAACACAGATAAATGCACAGTAGAAAAGAAAGCACGGCAGGGCATGATATATAACAAAAGTAGGTGAGACAAAGGAAGGAAATGGAAGGCAGAGAAAATATAAACAAAGATGGAAATGTGGAAAAGCACATGATAGACAGGTCATTGCAAAAATAAAGTGGTGAAAAGGCTGGTGGGTTATGGAGAGATGATATTGTCTTCTTCTAATAAGGAGTTCATAAATTATGTAGCTATTAGGAAGGAAAAGAAAGTGTGGGGTTATGGAGGCTTTTACTGTCTGTTTCTGAATAAGAGCTCAACTTTAGCACTGAAAATTACGAGGGAAGACCAAGAGTACTGAAGAAGAGGTAGCTAGGGACATGGGCCTCCAGAACATTTGCTATTTGTTTATACTTTACTATGTATTCTATTATTGTTTTCTTGGTGGTACAGTACAATAGCAAGAAAACTAAAAGCCGCAACAACAATAAAGAAGATATCTCCATCATGAACAAAAAGGGGGTCACCCATTGCCTAGATCAAAGCATGATTTGTGCACTCATTGTTTTTGTAAGTAACCTAAAACCACAGATAGACACACACACACAGAAGTGCTCAACTGGCAAAGGCTTGGGTGGTGTGGTGCCTGCCATGCTGGCAACCTGCAGGTTGGGGGTTCGAATCTTGGGGACAACCTTTAAGATTTGGGCTCCTTGTATGGTGAGATCAGTAGGTAAGCTTAAGTCTCTGGTCAGTTGAGGCACATCCCGCGATTTACATCCTCCACCAATCCCGAGGGCACGGAGGGTAGGGGCTCCTAATGTTGGAGTTCAACATTTTATAGAGGAGTCGATTAAACACGCCTGATATTGCTTAAATCATTTCCTACTCAAGGAATCTCAGTGGCATCCTCTCTCTCCCCCTCTCTCTGTACGTATGTATGTATAAAATAATTCCCAAAGGCTATATAGCGTGTTTTTGGGAGTGAACCAATGAGGGTGCATCATATATATGTGTTAAGAGTTTGTTTCAAATTGCAGAAGATAATTTATAAGTTACGGTAATTCCTAAATTAGTAATGTTCTCTTATTAGATTTTTTTCTTATGTTATGATTTCGTTTGTAAATGTTTGCAATAAGAATTCAGTGACTTTGCATTATATATATATAGGATGTCATTTCTAAACTATTATGCGTGTCCTTGCAATTGTAATTTCTGATCCTTCTAATTTCATTATCTTCCCATATATTCTTTACTTCGTTGTACATCCGCTGTTTTCTAATTGGTGTGGAAGCCTTGATTGCCCGGTTAGGGCAGTGACTTCTCGGTTGTTGCGGTGTATTTTAGTTGTATTCCCGTGTAATTACTATTTCGAGGAAAATATTAGATGTTGCATCACCTTTTGGTTGTTTTATAGTGGTCTTTTTTAATAGCCAGGTCTTGAATATAATGGTCTTGTTAAATTTAATACAAAGCAGCACATATGCAAGGAAGGTGGCTAACATGGCAATATTGAAGGTGAACCCACGAAGTCTGAATTCTTCTTGAATGTGTCCATAACTAGGGTTTGATTATTCTGGTTCCACTTGATGTGTAACTGTACATATTGACGAAGAAGTTAGCTAATTTCATTAGGGAATAAGCAAAAATCTGTTAGACTTGTACTTTGAATAGCAAATTGATTTCCAACGAAAACGAGCAAATAAGTATATGTATATCGTTCACAGTAGTGGATGTTCTTTTATAATGGTCTCGAATCTAATATATATAATAATTCACAAATCACATATTTGGTATCTAATGATCTATGAACCTATTAACATTCAGTATTTGGTATTTTTTTAATGTAAAAATAACGAGAAAAAAATGAAAACAAAAATGAAAAAGAAACACAAACGTAACTTTACATTCAACTTTGATCGAGGCAACAATCAAGCTTCATAAAGAGATGGCTGTTTGGAGACAAGTGGATTAAATTACTAACATTTAGTAACTCTAGATAGTTGGATTGCTCTTCTAAGGATCAATAGTGTTCTTAAAGTGGTTTATCACATTCAGAGCCCCATAAAAAATGGATGAAGCATCTCTAACTTCACTCTTCAGTTCTTGTTAAATTAAAGGCATGCAGCTTCTCTTCCAAAGGAGCCACTACATTTTCCAATCCATGTTTTACTTTTCCTCTCATGCTTACACATTAATGTTTACATGGTTAGAATTTCTTCTTTTTCTTGTTTTGATTGTAAAAGCAAAAAGGAGAGAAAGCTCGTTTGTTCTCGAGATGTTTGACTGACAGTGTCTCCACTTTAAGGGCCCTGAGAGATCTATGGCTACAAAATTTGTGCTCGCGTCGCCTTCTAAGTCCTCTTTGGTGCGTCCTGTCAACTTGTATAGTGCAATTTTCTATGATTATCTATCAAAATAAAGTCTTGACAGCTACTAGAATATAAATATGTGGCATCCAAATGCAGTTGAATTACCATTGACATTTTTTCTTTTCAAATAATACACACATACCATTGCTTTAGGCCTCTGTGTTCCTTATCATCGTCATTTTCGTAGTAATGCTATTAATGACTGATCAGATTAACTAAGCATTATTGATCCGATACCTACACGAATAGCATGACTAAGACTTATGATTTTAGAGTTTGGCTATCAAATTTGCTTGACTCTAACAGCGCATATTATATGATACGAATTAAAGTATTATATCATGATTAGTGTTAGACCATTAAGTCCTAATTGCGGAATCGTGAGAGTATTGGAAAGTCTTGACTAATGTTTGACATTGGGGCCAACATAAAAAAGCAAACGCTTGTGAGTAGGTAAAGAAAATAGAAATTGTCGATAAGTTGCAATGCATTGGTGTAAATTAGTGAAAATCTTCGACAAGATATAAAATTCAAATGTGATACTAGAAGATTGCTTAAGATAGACCTTGAGTTGAAGGTTAGCTGGATAATATGCATAAGGGAGACATATGAGAGCTCTAAGGATTAATGTGTGCTCAAATGAACAGCCCATGATTGATGGACTTCGTATGGATAACTATTGAACTAGACCAGTGTGCTATGAAAAGCTTTGAACTTCTGACTCATCATTAATAGATAGAGGGCAAAGGGAGATCTTAGATGATGTGGTGAATAAGATCATAGTAAATATATATTAGCTCTAGAAGACAAAGGCCATTACCCGAAGATAGCATAGTTCTTAATGGATGTGGATGTATCATTCTTATTTAAATGTAATCTCTTATCTTGTTAATTGTAATTTAGCTAAATCTTATTAGATAAAGACCTATTCAGATGGGGGTGTCCAACAATTGGTTAGTGTCACGTGTCAATAGAGTGGAGACACTCATAGGACCAATTCCTTAAGAGCGTACTTCCTACTCTTCTCGGTTCAAGATTTTGAAGGCACAAATCCAACAATTGCAACATCAAATAGTTGACTAATGAAGGCACAAGAGGATTCTAGATTGGAAATCACGATCCTATGGCATGTCATTACAATATAGAATATCTGACATGCCGAAAGTACTTTGGTAAAGGTGCAAGAGTCCTAAGTTTTTAATGTAAATGGAGTGCCAAAGAGCCCAAACTTTTTTTGCAGGTTATGAAGCAATACTTTATAGTGACAAAGGTGTCTAATTTAGAGAAGATGTCAATCATGACTATATATACATTGGAGGATGCAAAGTTGTAGTGGAGAATGAGAACCTCTAACAATATCATTATGGGTAGACCTCCCATTGACACTTTGGAGAAAATGAATAAGGAGTTGACAAACCAATTTCTCCCTAAAAACACTTCATGGCTCATGAGAGAAGCCTTGAAGTGCTTAAAGCAAGACAATTCAGTACGAGAGTATGTGAAAAAATTCACATCTTTAATGTTGGACGTGTAGAACATATCAAAGAAAGATAAGTTGTTCAATTTCATAAGTGACTTGCAAGGTTGGGCACAAATGAGCTTCAAAGGCTGAACGTGAAAGGCTTCGCAAGTGCGATAGTTGTTGCGAATGCCTTGGTGGATTTTCAAATGCTACCATCAATTCAAACTATCAATGAGGGTAAGAAGATTGATGAGACACGAAATGACTCAAAGAAACAGAAAGGAAGGTATTTGAATCTTCTCAATGCAAGTCCAGGAATAAACAAAACTAGATTTGCTTGTTTCATTTATAAGAGAGATTGCATTTTGCTTATGAATGCCCAAAACAGAAAGTGGGTAAGGAGCTAATGAATTTTATGACTTGATGGAAAAAGTCTACCTCAATAATTATGCTTTATTAGGTACAACGAGCCTTGTGAAGGAACATTCGAACAAAAGCAAGAATAAACCCGACAGAGAGGAAATATGGTACATTGGAGATGTGTCAATGACTAAGGAGTCTTTAAGGGAACTACATTCAAAGGAGTGCCTATGGATTATTTCAACAAGAGCATTGAGTTAATAGAGGTGGTTTTTAGACTTTTAAGTACTAATTATGGAATCGTGCAAGCATGAGGGAGCCTTGACTAATGTTTGACACTTGGGGCAACAAAAAAAGTAAAGACTTATGATTAAGCAAGGAAAATGGGCATTGTTGATGAGTTGACATGCATTGGTGCACATTGACAAAAATCTTTAACAAGATGCAAGATTCAGATGTGAGACCAAACGATAACTTGAAGGTTAGCTAGATCATATATATGAGGGAGATATATAAGAGCTCTAAGGACTTAATTTGTGCTTAAATAGACGGATCGTGACTAATGAGCTTGATATGGTTAAAAATTGGACTGAACCAGTGTGCTATAAAAGGCTTTAGGCTTGGATGACTTGTCACTAATGGATAAAGATCAAGGGAAATCTTGGATGATATTGCGGATAAGATCATAGTAGATATATATCAGCTCTAAAAGATTAAAACTAAGAGGATCATCTGAAGATAGTAGAATTCTTCACAAATATGAATGTATCATTTCTACTTAAATGTAATTTCTTATCTTGTTAGTTGTGATATAACTAAATTCTATTAGATAGAGACTTATTTGGATGGAGATGTCATCCCATTAGTTACTATGAGATAGAGGTGATTTAGTTAGTTAAGTTCTATTATGATTTTGAATTGTAAAGTTAGAGGTGCCTATAAATCAAGGTTTTAAAAACTGAACTGAACCGGCCTGTTTAACCGAAAAAGTTTGAATCGGCTGGTGATTCAGTTCGGTTTCACCTAATAACTTTTATATATTAAAACCTTCCGGTTTATTAGAGAACCGACCAGTTTTTTTATTGAACCAGTCCAACCGGTTAGGTACAAAACTGCAAATATTCTTTATTGTTCATTTCATTGAATCTTTCTAGGCTTGTCCTCCTCTCCACCGCCTTCTCTTCGATCTTGTCTTCCCTGTCTCTAATTGCCTCCATGGAAGAAGAAATTAAGCTCCTCTCACAAGTAAATTTTGTTTGATTACTTCCTAATCGCCATTTAAGCTATCGTTTCAATTATCATAGCTATCTTCTTATTGTGTTTCTCTTCTGCAAGTTCTGAAGTAGAAATAAACAAGAAGATGAGCAAAGTTGAAAGAAAAATGTCAGATTGGGGTCCAGTGTTTGTTGCAGTGGTTTTGTTTGTGTTGTTGACTCCTGGGCTCTTGTTCCAGTTGCCAAGTCGTAACCGGTGCGTCGATTTTGGCAACTTTCAGACTTGTGGTGCTGCAGTTTTGGTCCACGCAATCCTATACTTTGCTCTCATTTGCGTCTTCTTGCTTGCTGTTAGAGTTCACCTCTACCTTGGTTAATGATAAAACCAAGGAGTAATTATATTACTTCTAAACTTTAATTTTTTAGGGGGTCTTTGCTGATTTATTAGATCTCTATCCATCTCAGGGATTCTCTTTATGAAAAAGATTTTTCCATATATTCATGCGTATTCTTTGAACTTGGAGTTGCAAATGGTAGGTCAAAATTGTAAAATGTTATGTCAAGAATATATTGGTGGATATCTCTTTCAATAAAATGGCAGGTCTCTGTGCTTTATGCTTTCTAAAGCAGGTATGATCCAACCACCTATTCTCATGTCTAGAATATGTATGGATATGTAGTCAAAATATTTGTAATACCCATCATAGGTTGAGAAGAAGCAAGATGGGAGGTATGGGTGTTTTAGACAGTGTCGGTACAAAGTTATTAATGTGTGGGAATAGATGGTGATATGGAAGGTTTAGAACTTTCTTACATCTGTTTAACATGACCTCCTTAGTCTTGCTTCTGCATGCTGTGATAACAATTTGTTGGATGCTTTTCTGGCACAATTGTAAGAACTTTCTTTGTAAAAATTGCGAGAAGATATGATTTAATCATGTCAAAGCACTAACGTAAATTTTTATAGAAAAAATGTGAAGAAGTTTGCTAATTATCAATTCTTTACATCTCTGTTCTTTCTTTTTGTTTTACCATTTGTGATTGTCTCTTTAACTGAATAGGGATTGGTCATCTTTGGAGGTTACAAATTCTTTACTAGAGGTAAGAAGGAAGAGGTAATTAGGTTTTGATTCCTCTATTCTCAACTCGTGGATTTGGAGAGCAACATAGTAAAATAATATGCAGAGCACAAAATATTTTTACCATTTATTTGGTTTAACAACAAGAATATTCCATTTAAATTGGAACGCATTGTGAAATTTATAGCAAACTAAGTTGATTCCTACGGTACTGAAAATAACATGGTTACATTAGCAAAGCTTGAGGCATTGTCATTCGAATTGTTCACTTGATTCTATGCCTTCTTCTAAATATGATTTTAGTTCTAAGTATAAAGCGCTGGAGAGTGATATGATTTTCTAGTTGAAGATAAAGTCTTACCTGCATTATTCTTTTAGTTTCTAAAAGGTTACAACTTACTGCAGATTCCAGTTTCCAGTTATTCTATGCTTTTCTCTATTTTATTCAAAAGCCCAGTGTTGTTTATGTTCTTTTAAGCATTTCATGTTCTTGAATTTATTTTACGTGCTGAATATATAAGCTCCTCTTAAATTTTCACTGATACTTTACTTTATACCTAACTGGAGCGTTGGTAAGAGGAATATGAAACTCTTTAAGCTTTTCGTGTTATCTTTATTTTACTTCTCAGCAGTTGGGTAGCTTCCTTCACAAGACATTTTAGCATTACTTAAGAAAAGTATCAATTATGATCCTACTGGTCATATACTTGAATCATGGAATAACAAGTCCGTTGATTTCAATGGTTGTCCTGCCTCTTAGAATGGTATAGTCTGCAATGGTGGAAATGTTATCTTAAAACTACAATTCAAAAACCTGGAATCATTTTCTTGAAAATGTAAAAGTGGGTAATATTTTCTTGTTGGTTAAGGGCTGGGTAGGTTTCAATTCCACTACTGTTGAAGTTATGATAGTGGCCCCTTGAATCTTATGTTAATTAATTCACAATTAGGCTTTAAATTTGCCATGTATTTGAGTTATCATATTTGATTTTCATATGATTACTAGTTTAGATTTTTACTTCTTTAGCAGTATCATATCTTTGCATAAGGTATACTTGGTCAACAAAATCTGAAGTTGCTCAAAGTTGCACTATATGCAGCAAATCTTGTATGCAAAATTTATGAATGAAACTTCTTGCACTGAAGATATCTTAATGGAAAATGTTCTGAACACTTTTTCTTGTGCTGATACCTATCCACATCATACTTCAGATATCTTGTAATATAACATCAAAAGAAATGGCAAACGTGATGTGCTATAACTATCTGAGAGGTCCAGATAGTTACTTCAGGAACCCATATGATCATGGCTTTAAAAAAACTGTTCAGACTTCTTGATCAACAACTACAACGAAGATGTAGAATATGTTGAAGATTCATTAGATTCAGAGGGTATAGGTTTGATGCGTATGACAAGGAATACAAATTTGCAAAACGGAGATGCACATTCGCATCAAGGTAATGGCCATGGTAATGGCCATGTTGTTATTAATGTAGATTCATGGAAGAAAATGCAGGACTGTCGTGCTCATTCTTTCCATTACAGCCATAATAAACACACGAAGTCAAAAAGTGCCCCTTTAGGGTTGGGACCTAGTCTTGGTCGGAACAGTGCCCAGAATGTTGCAACTTCATAATGATTTGTGTTGTTCGTAACTTTTATAAGCTTTTGACTCTAACTTTTGTTTCTATAAGACTAATTTTCTTACAAAGAGTTTATACCCTCCCTAAGCTACTTGTAAAATAACAATACGCTAAGCAAGTTTGATAATTATTTTAATGTTTGATAAATTTGGACCTTAATTTTAAATTTTTAATTTGAGCCTTAATTTATTTTATAATTAATTGAAAATAAATTTTTTTAAGTTTGAAAATTATTTAATAATTATATTTTAAATTAGAAATACTTAGTTTAAGTTTTCTGTAATATTTAAAACTTTATTTCATATCAATTTCTGTAATATTTATAACTCTATTTCATATCAATTTCTGTGATATTTAAAACTTTATTTCATATCAATTTCTGGTTTTGATAGTTGGGTTATATATTCTTTCAGCTATTCAATTTGTTAATCTAAAACACCAAAATTGAAAACTAGCAATATTTTGGTTAGGTTATATGAAGTGGAGCAATTGTTGGAGCAAAGTTTAATAAGTGAGTTACATCTGTTGGTCTTTTGTGTATCCATTCTGGTCTTCTTTATTACAATTGATAATGAGAATTATTTAATTTGTATATTTTTGCCCTGATAATAGTATACCTAATTATTTTTTTATACTTTTTAGGTTAAATTATAATGGAGAATATGGAATCATCCTCTACTCGAAGTAAGTCCGATCCAG
>JANIIA010000002.1:15670330-15683042 GCA_027478495.1 Erythroxylum alaternifolium
TTTAGTTACTCATCCTTTGGTGAGTAAGAAAAAGACTAAGATTAGTAAGTTTTTTTTTTATTAATTTTGGGGTGTATTGGGGTAAGGGTTTGAGAATGTGCGTAAATACTAGTGAGTTGAGTGTTAAGAGTAAACACTTGTAAGTGTTGTTTTTCTCCCTAATAAAAAGAGTATGCAGTAGTCCCGAAGACGTAGGCACAATTTGGCCAAACTTTGTTATCAAATTTTGTGTTGTCTATTGACATTCTAGTTGCGTGGAAATAGTTGAATTTCCTAATATGAAATTGGGCGTATGGCATCGATCCAAGCAAGAATCTTCGCATGGAAATAGAGAACTGGAAGTGACAAAACTTTCAAGACATTTACGATTTTTCTTGGGGCATATAGAGTTCTCGCATGGACTAAGACTACATAAATCGTCAAACAATCCTTCTCTACCACTGGAGCCGAACCGACGGCTCATATCCTCTCAATCATAAACAGTCAATTTCAACAATTCCCCATTATTCAACGTTGAATTCAATCCAAGTCATTGCCAATCCCAATCATATTGACATTAGATATATGCCTGTCAAATGAAAAAATTCCACTAATCAACAGTTTCAATCTGCTTCTTAGATGATAATATATATTCGTGCAAAATTGGCATGTGAAGGAGGCAGGAAATATCACATCATCAGAAAGCAAATTTTCATTACCATTTGAAATCAATGCTGCAGTCCACAAAATTACAAGGGAGCAGACGCTTGCATAATAACCAAAATCGAAAGAATATTGAATACTAGACACATGTCAAATTGATACAGATTGATGATATCAAACTGCGGGTGCATACAGAGAATACAAGGAGTAGGATACAATATTATCTAAGCCTAGGACTCAAAACTCTACATCCCTTTCTACAAATTCTGTCGCTGGAAGAACTGCGGTTGGATCAGTAAGTTCATCATAAATGATGTGATGAATGCAACTTTAGAAGAAACCAAATTCTGACTTAAACAGCAATTGGAGGTTCCTGAGTCAACAAATGAAGTCAGAATTATTCAATTAGCAAATTTAGCAACAAAATCTTTTAACCTAATTGACTTTGGTCAAGTCTATGTTGGCACTATAAAAAGAAAATTTGCGTATCAAAAAAATGATAGATATTTACAAATGCTATCAATATCAACAGCAATGATAATAGGGGTAGCAGGGTTAGTGTAACTGTATGCCAAAAAATTGTAGGATGTGGGTTCAAAATAATCATCGGCCTCATAAAAGCCTCAAAGGTTCATTTAGGATTTAATCATCCAAGATGAGTTTTCAATTTCCATATGCATCAAACATATAATCAGACCCAGAGAAACTATCTATTTCTCATAAACAAACATATCATAGCATTAGTGCAACCAGAAAAACATACCTTCGATGTCAGGTTTGAAACAGCCAAACTGAACTTTTCCTTTGTTTTCGTACCGGCAACCTGCCCAGCCCTTGCAACTTTACTAAAGGCACCATTGAGCCAAGCTGTTCCAGCAGTCACATATCTGTCAAGGAACAAAGCAATTCATCACTTCATATACTTCCCTTTGCATTGGAAGTAATGTCAAATCAGCAATCAGCAACCGTTAAAGAGAATCGTCAAAATGTAAATGAAGATATTTTCAGTTTCAAGCAACTAGTGAAGGAAAAACTAGATAGAAAATTAGATAAATTGCTAAATATCACATCACTTCATTGTACTTCTCAAGAAATATGCTTGTATCCAATTTTAGGACATAGATCTAGAAAGCAAACATTTAAAGATGCTTAAACCTGTCAGCAAGTAAAATACACTCCCAAAACAAAATCCCATAAGACGAATCAAATAGGAAGCCTTGGTGACTAGATCATAAAAATGTTTCTTAAAAGCAGTTTGGACTCAAAATAAATCCCAGCTGCAACTACGAGTTGGACAGGTGTATTTTATAAATCAACAGCAGTTGGCAGTTGACAACTGTTGATGTTAAGCGTACTCCAAAAGGCTCTCCTATGCAAATCAACTAAGTAATCAGACAGTAATTTAGACCTGAAAAGTACAAGATTTGTATTTTTGGTTCTTACAACTATTCCTAGTCCCAAGTAAAACATTGACATCTCCAGGAATGTCATAAATTGATTGACTGTTGTACCAAGTCTTTAACATACTGAATATAAAAACAAAGTTTTCCAAAGCATGTATCGCTTAAAGATTCATCACTTGAATCAAACAGAAATGCAAAAGGATGAACTAACATAAAAGTTCCTGAGATTAAAGGTCAAAGTAAGATTACTGAACTTAAATGATGCTGCAACAAAAAAGCAAAAGATCAATCTCATAAAACAGATTCAACCTGCTAGATTTAACAGCCGATCCTGTGTCATTTATTTTCTTCTCTGCTGCAAATATTGCTGCCATAGTTTTATCGGAAACATGAAATCTTTGATCAACAATCTTCACTTTCTCGTTCACAGCTGAAATTCCAATTGTTAATTTCTCTGACAAGCCAACTCGGCGGTCAAAGGACATTACTTTAGCAGATGCGCTAGCAGTTAAGCGATGTTTCTCATCAAATGCCTTGGCCTTGTTCACTGCATCTTGGCGAATGGCTGAACCTTTTGCCAGCACAGTTGTAACCAACTCTTGTGCTCTATTTACATAAAGTCTTCCACTCTGGGGTGGGCTAGTCTTAACCTGCAAAAATAAAGATTACAGTCAAACCGTAAGTCTGAGGTTATAAATTTGAGAAGTGATGCAATGAATCCAGCATCACTAGAGATACTGAAGGAGTCAAGATATATTGGTAGAGGCCTTTATTTTTACTTGCAGACAATAATGGAACAGACTGTTTATGCATTCACAAAAATAATAGCTATGAATATCTTCTCCCAAATCTCCTCTAGTCACTGCCCAAGTTTTTGGTTCATGCATATAGCAGCAGGAAATGGGAATATTTTCAGAATTTTGTCAAGTCTGCTAGATTCCTTGAAAAACACTATGAACTTAGTACAGATACTTGTGAATCTCTCTTTTGCTGGCTAGATCTGATAGACGTCTCACTTGAACCGTTCAAAAAAAAGTATAGAAAAAATAAATAAATCTTAAATTTTAAACATGAATTCAAGAATATCTTTTTCCTAAAGGTATCAAACTGTACTAACCTGTCATTTGCATTTTAGTGTTATTTTGGAAGAAAAATGGAGGCAGAAAGAGAAGTTTTATCAGGGATAGAGTAAAAAAAAAGAAAAAAACCTTAGTACAAATACTTTTTGCATAATTTGGGTTAATGACTACCATGGATTGTACAGGTCAAGAGAACATTAAATGTAGAGAAGGATTGATTAGCAATGGTGTTTTTGGCTACCTCATCATTTGGTGAAAAGGTATCAGCATTTGTGACAGATACTGCATTGTCCTCTCTCCTAACGTCCTCCATAAATTACAAATGATAATATCAATATTAGATAAAGATTATTTGCCAGGAGGAAAATGCAGAAACATTTCATAACTTACTTGCAGCTCGCACTTCGTTACGTAATTTTCTGCAGGAATTATACTAACTATCTGGTCTACTATTGTAGCTCCCTGCAAAATATCCATACACGTTTAACTTCTACAGTTTTGACATGCATAATTATTGATAATATCCAATACAAACAAATAACTGTAGTTTAAAAAATTCAATAATCCTTTGACGAGGCACCAATACAAGAGACTGCTTCTAAATGTGGACCTCCAAGATTTACAATATGTTCTTATTCCAGCGTTATTAAACATTTTACCCCTACAAAAAAATATCACAGGTATCTGAAATCCAGTTCAGCTAGATTGCAAGAAAATGCAACGTAATAAAGTTTGTCATCCTTTATTTCAAACTTCAAACACACCCCAAAAGAAGTCTTACAAGATATTCATTAAATAAGAAAAGAAATATGAAGAAAGAAAAAAAAGTCAAGCTGCTAATCTATGATAGACAACAGAGAAAGGAAAGTGGGAGGCTGAAGGAAGGTATACAGTTAAAGATAAACCCACCAATTGCTTAAGCTCGGAGCTAAAACATAAGATATTTAGAATTCGCTTATAGTCCATTCAACAAACCAAAAAGCACAACCCAAACTTATTTTCAGGATTGCAAAAAGTTTCAAGTAGACGACAAATAACATAAGAAAGAACCAAAAGGGGAAAAAAAATTGAAATGCACACTCACTGATAACAACAAGGCAATCTCCAACGCTCTAGGATCTTTGAACGTAACAAATGCAATGTTAGATTGCCCATCCCTGCAACAACGCATAAAACGTCAATGAAAAATGTATCAGCATCATAACATAGCTAATATAAAATTAAAACTCCAACTTCATTTTCCCTTTATCCAAAAACTACATTTTAACTTCAGTTCCTCCCTCCCTTTTCTGCACTTAACTAGCGAAAACTGGAAAAAGAATATTCAACTTAACGTTTCCCGAAAGATACCAAAAAAAGAGGAACAATTACTACTAGTTTTAACGGAAAAAAAATAAATCCTGGTAGGATCCAAATGCAGCTACCAAAACAAAACATAGAAATGCAACACAAGATCCAGCACTTCCTGAATTTATTCGCAGTTTCTTGGCAGCCAAACAAACAGCAAGCCCATTACATAGCAATTTCACAGATAAAGTAACATGCATAAACGTAAGCGAACAGAAAAAAAATCAAACGCACCGTAGGATCTGAATATGTTCGATTTCTCCAGAAAAAGAGAAAAACTCGTGAATTTCTCTTTCGCGGGCTAGATCTGATACATGACTCACTTGAACCGTTCTCGTCTTCAAAAAAAAAGTACATAAAAAATAAATAAATCTTAAATTTTAAACATGAATTCACGAATATATTTTTCCTAAAAGTATCAAACCGTACTAACCTCAGTCACCAGCATTTTAGAGTTATTTTGGAAGAAAAATGGAGGCAGAAAGAGAGGAGTTTTATCAGGGATAGAGTAAAGGGCATTACAGGAAAAAGAAAGCGGGGAGCTGACGGGAACTGTACTTAAAAGAGAAGAATATGAGGCGGCATTAAATGACCTTGGGTTTGTTCCCGATTGTCTATTTTACCCTTTCTTAGACATATGAATTACGAAATGTCAAATGTTTCACTAGTGTCCTTTTCCCGTTGGCTGTTGTAAATTGGACAAACGGGATTGGATGTAAATTATAATAATTCGAATAATCATTGTACGATAAGGGAATTCGTTGGCTATAACTACACACGGTGAAGAAGCTAAGTTACATTGCGTTTTGTGGGTAGAAAGAAGTCAGCACGGTTCACGGGAAGAAAAGACAAGACGCCTAAAACACAAAAACAATTATTCACTACTTTCCCTAACACAAGCAACAGATGATGTATTACTTCTTATAATAAATAAAAGCAAATCCGTAAAATTTAGCGCAAGTGTCCGTGAAATGAAACATGAAATGTAATTGGCAGTGTGATAAGTTACATTGAATGCGACAGCTTGACTCCACTGTGTGATAATGAGAAATCTTGTTCTAAGACGTAGATGAGAAGGGTAAAAGGGACAGCCAAAGATAAGACCAAATGGTTTAATGAATGTTATTCTTGTCTTGGTCAACTATGCAACACAAGGCATGACATTATTATAGAACTGTCACTTAGAATGCTGGATAGGATCTGTGTTGGGCTATTGTTTTGCTTTCTTCTTTTTTTCACAAATGTATTTTATACGGTATACCCACGTGGGTCCATGTCCAGCTGTCTAAAGGGTATTGTTTTGCTTTCTTCTTTTTTTCCACAAATGTCTTTTACGGTATATCCACGTGAGGCCATGTCCTGCTGTCTATTCTTAAAAAAATGTTGAACTCTAATATTAGGAGCCCCTATCTCCCGTGTCTTTGGAATTGGTGGAGGATGTAAATTGCGGGATGTGCCTCAACTGACCAGGGACTTAAGCTTACCCACTAATCTCACTATATAAAGGGCCTAAATCTTAAAAGTTGCTCCCAAAATTTGAACCTCCACTTTACAAATCGCCAGTATGACAGGCACCACATCCAGCTGTCTATTCCTGTTTCCGTCTTGGTGTAGACGAATGAGTCAACAACCAATGGAATTGCATTTTCAATGCTAAATACGACAATGGACTAATTCAACATGTTTTTCTTTTATAGTAACAACATTGTTTCTATGGTTTCAAATACAGTGTCTTGTTGATTGATCTCGCTGTTTTCTTATAGGCGGATATATATATATATATATATATATCCCAGCATTAAGATGCTTATCAATCATTTGCTCTCAAAATACTCGTTGACTGCAATTTGTTTTGGTTTCTCCTGTAAAAAGAGAATTCTACGTATAGTAAAAGAGTTAGTGTTATTCATGATAAGGGTAAGACCATATAATATTCTAAAGTTTATATTTTTATCGTTTTACCCACTAAACCTATGTAAATAAGATAGACTTAATGTCAATTCCGTAATTTTCATGATAATTGACGATAAAATAAAAGTCTGTATATATATAACTGAAGTAGAGTTAACTTTTTAGAAGTTTGACAGGTGATAATTCCTGTATTTATTACATAGATATCTTAAGGCATATAGATATTGTGATCTCATTGAATAACTATTAATATTAAGTGATTGGAAGGTTAAAAAATATTATAAAGTGCTAAATTTAGTGGTATTATAATTAACGTATATACGTAAATATAAATGATATATATAATTTTAATTTTTAAGGACATATATATATATGCACTATAACGATTTATAATAATTTCTCTATTTATTATGTAATACAGTCTCTCAATAAAAGTTTAAAAATTACTTTAATTTAGACATATCTTTTCAAATTACAAGTCTACATTTAATTTCCTTTATATATAATAGAAAAGATTATTATTATAAATTAAATATGAAAATTATAATTTTATTATTTCCAAAAATTTATAATATAGCAAACATGTACTTTTTATTTCTATATCGTGTAATTAATTATACATAATCTAATTCATTAAAATTGTATACAAGAATTACATTTTGATATATTATTTAAGTTTGCATAGTCTGAGAGGAGAGGAAGTCTAGAAAGTATTTATGAAAAGCAATGTTAAAGAGTGTAGTGAATTACATTTGACAAAGCTCACAAGCTGGGGATACTTATGCTTAGCTTCGACTGTAGTGTACTGTATAATAAATAACACTGTGTACACCGTCGATTACTGCTTTGAACGTCTAACAAATAACATAAAAATGACTTTGAAATTCAGAATTTTCACCTTGTCGTAAGATAGTATTGTGAATCCTTCCTATTTGGAAGAACAGTTGACATATCATTTTAAATTACTTTTATATAATATTAATGTGATAAGAATTTTGAAGTATTCACTTTATTTCTATTTAAAATATCTTATTAAGGATAAAATGGAAATGACAAAATTTATATAAGGGGTCAGAAATTTTTTGGCAAATTATAAGTTACAATAGACAGGAAAGAGACTATTCTAGAGAGTGAAGAAAAAAAGAAAGAAAAAAAATGTGTAGGAGAATTTTCTCTAAATATAATCAACGATCAAATAATTTTTCGTTAGCGTAAAATTTAGTATGTCATTCTTGAAATTTACCTCTTCATATTCAT
Source organism: Erythroxylum alaternifolium (assembly GCA_027478495.1). NCBI lineage: Eukaryota > Viridiplantae > Streptophyta > Magnoliopsida > Malpighiales > Erythroxylaceae > Erythroxylum > Erythroxylum alaternifolium. The sequence continues at coordinate 15,677,970 of JANIIA010000002.1, forward strand.
TGATCAAATTTTCGTTTTGAACTCTCTAAGCTAGTATTCCTTGTCTAGATCTCTTTGTATACAAAATTTATACTTGCGACCCATTTAGAAGGTGATTGTTTAGAGTTATTATGTTAATGTTCATCATTAAGGATTGTATTTGCCTTTAGTTAAGCTTTGGAGGAACAATTCATTGAATCCACTTATTTCTTGTTGATTAATAAAAATTTTGGTACCATTTGTAAACGATCCCATAGTTTTTTCTCTACACCGAGCTTTTCATGTAAATTCTTATATCTCTTTGTACGGTGGACTGATTTTATTTCACTTTTATTGTTTTGATTCTTTATTGGTATTAATTATCCATTTACCAATATAACCCAACAAAAGATTGTAGTTCTTTTCTGCTTCTAGTTCTTACTTTTATATATTGTGGTCCCTTTCCTCAACACATTGGTATCAAAGCTTTGTTTTACAATTAGTATAGATTGTTATGATGGTTAAGAAAGAAGATAAGAGTGATATACATGGAATAATTTATTTAAACTTTATGAATTACTCCATGTGAAAAACCAAAATGGAATACATTCTTCATATAAAAGATTTATATGAGCTAATTTTGTAACAAGCAATACCAATCAATGTTTTAGAAAGTGATTGAAAAATTTTGAACCCAAATGCCATTAGAACAATTAGATAATTTGTTGATACGAGTGTCCTCCATCATATTGCCGATGACATAAATGATTCTAAATTATGGGGGAAACTCAAGGCCATGTTTAAAAGAAAGAATGCTTGAACAAATTACCATTCATGAGGAAACTTAGCACGTTTAAATGATTTTTAAAGCTTGATTAATCAATTGTCTTCTATGAAAATGTCTCTTAATGATGAGTTACAGGCTTTGCTAATACTTTGCCTATTGCCAGAAAATTAGGACACCCTTGTTGTGTTGTTTAACAATTTTGCTCTAGGGAGCAAGTTGACAATAGAGATTGCCAAAGCTAGAATACTAAACGGAGAGACTTGAAGAAAAGAGATAAGTGCCTTCCACCACTTTGAGGTTAATATAACCCAAGAATCTAACATGAAGTAGAAACAAGAGTTGAAAACCCCACAATAGACAAGTTTAGGGGAAGATCGAAATCTAAAAGTAAGATCACGTGCAACTACTATGATAGGCCAGGACAAATCCAAAAATATTAAGAAAAGAGAAAAATGATTTGTTTAAGGAGAAGAATGAAAGAGATGACAAAATACCATAACAATTAGATGACAAAACACCATAACAATTGCTATTAGTTATGAATAATTGTTTTTTATTAGTGCCTAAGAGTACTTAAACCTCACCTGTGATGATTACCCCTTGGTGGCTAATTTAGGTGCCAAATATCATCTCACTTTACATTGAGAGTACTTCTCATCCTATAATAGTAGTGACTATGGCTTTATGAGAATGAAGAATGATGCTTATCTAAGATTGTGGGCATAGAGTAATCCATTTATCAGCATGTGTGCTTAATAAAGATGGCTTCTCTCTAGAAAATTGAAATAGAAAAATGGAAATTCTCAAAGGGGGGCTTAATAGTGGCCGAAGTAACTGAGTAGAAATCCTTGTATATGATGCAAGCTAAGTGGTATTAAGGAGATGCCAATGTGATTGATAATTCCTCTGATAAGTTATGGAACAAAAGACTTGGTCACGTAAGTGAAAGGGGTATGAAATTCCTTACTAAGAAACAATTCTTGCTTGATGTATAACTTATATTGATTGTTTAGTTGGAAAACATCATAGGGTATCATTTTGTTCTCATCCCTCATCTAGAAGAAAACATCTATTAGATCTTGTGCATACTAAATATTTTAGTTATGAATGTGAACTCATATACAGTGCATTATATTTTGTTACTTTTATTAATTAATTCTCTGGAAAATTTTAAATTTTTATGTTGAAAACTAAAAATTAGGTATTATCAACATTTAAAGAGTTCCAAGCCAGACTTGAGATAAAAATAGGACAGAAGCTCAAGTATGTTATAGTTAACAAAATGAAGAATAAAGTGAGCCATTTGAGGCACAATACAAAGCCCAAGATATCAAGCTTGAGAAGACACCTTAGTTAAATGAGGTAGTAAAGAGAGTAAATAGAACCATTAAAGAAAGAATTTGATGTGTGCTCTCTTAAACGAAGCTATCGAATTCCTATTGAACAAAGTCAATGCAAATAGTGGCATACCTCATCAATCAATCTCCTTCAAGTCCAATTATTGGTGATGTTACAAAGAGATTGTATACCGATAGAGATGTTTCTTACAAGCATATGAGAGTCTTTAAATGTTTAACATATATTCACATTCCCAAAGCTGAAGGATCCAAGTTTGAAAGTAATTCAAACATATATATCTTCCTTGGGTACTCAGAAGATGAAATTGGATACAAATTATGGAATTTAGTTAGTAAAAAAGTGGTCAAAAGTTGAGATGTTTTATTTATTCAAGATAAGACCGTTAAAGGTTATAAGAAGCCACAATAACCACAGTCTTCTCTACCTTTCATAGTTAATCGAGATCCACTTTTTATGGATGTTATCCAAAGAAAACAACAACAAAATGTCCAGGACGATGGTCATGATGACAATGATGGTAATAATGAAAAATAAAGACCCACTACTATAAGAGCCCACTACACAATTAAAACTTTAATTTAAGAAGTCCACTAGATAGAGACAATCTTCTTCTAAATATCTAGCTACTAACTATACTCTATTGAGTGATGAGGGAGAGCTAGAGAACTGTAAGGAAGCTATACTAGATATTCACAGTAAGGGATGGCACAATGCTATATCAGAAAAGATGAAGTCTTTGTATAAGAACCATACTTATAAATTGGTAAAAGTTGTCTAAGGACAAAAGAGCACTCAAGAATAAATGGGTGTTCAAATTAAACACTAGAGAAGATGGCTCTCCATCTTTGTACAAAGTAAGGATTATTGTAAAAGGCTTTGACCAAAAGAAATGTGCTGAGTTTGATGAGATTTTCTCTTTAGTCGTGAAGATGTCATTAGACGATAGTGAAATGAATTCTTAGGTATCTTAAAGGTATTTTTAGACTGTGTTTATGCTTTGGTCTTAGACTACCTGTGTTAGATGGCTACACAAAAGTTGATAAATCAAGGGATATGGATTTGAGCAAGTCTACTTCTTAGTGCTTATTAACATTTATAATGGGAGTTATATCTTAGCAATCAAAGTTAAAAAAAGTGTGTTACTCTACAGACTACTAAGTCAGAGTATATATCAATCATTAAAGTTGGTAAAGAGATAATATAGATGAGAGATTTTCTTGAGGAGTTAGGTTTGAACTAACAGAAATTCCTACACCACTATAACAATTAAAGTGTTATCCACCCTACCAATGATGTTGCTTATCATTTTAGGGCAAAACATAATCAAAAGAGGTTCCATTAGATTTGAGAAATGGTAGAAGCCAAGTTATTTGATCCTATAAAAATTCACATTGATCATATGTATTATGACAACAATGACTATGGGGAACTTGTTAGTGATATAGATGATATGGTAAATGATGCGACTAGGAGAAAAAGAAAATACCTTGTTTATGATGAAAATTTTTTTAAGCTTTACATTGAATTAGTGATGATTTTTCTTAATCATTTGTAATTTAAGCTTGAAGTTAGTTTTTTATTCATCAAAACAAAGAGAGTTGTCATGTTTACTAAAAATAAGCCTAAATTTATCCAAGATAAATGTATGACAGAGAATTGCCCTTGGTATATATATATATATTTGTATAAACCCTATTACAGTCACGAGTGTCCCTATTACAAATTCTAAGATGAATATTAACATCTTATTTGACTTGTTGATGGATAAGCTTAAAAGGGAGCCATTTTTTAAGAATGATGATATCAGATTTTATATTAAGGATTGTTTTGGTGTTGAAGTATCTATGAGTATGGTGAGAAGTGCAAAGAAAACAAATTAGAAAGTGTTGTACTCAACATTGAAGAGGAGTTTGGGAATCTTTAATCTTATGCTGAAGTCATTAAGCAAACCAACCCACGTAGCACAGTTAAAATGACAATGTCTCGGTCTATTCCATCATCTTCACCTTTTTTTTTGAAAGAATGTACATATGTTTAGAAGCTGTTAAATATAGGCTTAGGCATAGGTGTACGTATTATCTTGGCTTAGATGGATGTTGGCTTAAGACCATAACTAAAGGTGAACTTCTATGTGCTGTGAGAAGAGATGGAAACAATCAAATGTTTCCTATTGCTTGGGCTATGGTTGAAGATGAGACTACTGTCACCTAGAAGCGGTTCATTGAAAGACTACAATAAGATTTACCTTACTTGGACTCTAGAATTGCTTGGACTATAATGATAGACCAACAAAAGGTAAAAGTTTCACATCAAATTGTTTTTACTTTTATTTTTCTACTATTTATGTACCTACTGTAATTGTTATTGGGCATGTGAATCCAATTTAAGAAAGTCAAACTGCATCTTCAAAGAGAAAGGAGAAAATGTAAACAGAAATGTGTTTGTTAGTGTTTTATGTAGTGAATAATTGATGATACTTATATCCATCAATTTTGTGATATTTGCGTACTAAACAATGATTGATAGGTTGGATATCTATTGAATGTCATTAGGCAGTTGTTATTAATGTAAAGATCTTGTTGACATTTACATGTTGTTATATGAATGAATGAAATGACATGCAATTTCAGTCAGAATAGCTTTTTCTTTTCTTTTAGAGTTTTTTCTTTTTTTCAAGTTCATGAATGCTAGATGATGAACTTGTAGGCTCAAAATAGATTTGTAGGCTCAATTGCATTTAGACACTGCAAAGGAGATTAGCAAATCTTTTTATATAGCACGGTAGACCTGTGAAGGAAGGAAAAATGGTATCATTTAGTTGAATTGAACGAGATTATGTGAAGATAACCATTACTCTAACTTCAGACATTAACCTAAAAAATTCATCTGCTACTATTAAGATAACACCAAAAATGTAACACCCCACTCCCGCCGGACCCGAACCCGATATCGATGGTGATACCCGAATC
>JANIIA010000002.1:15787040-15800753 GCA_027478495.1 Erythroxylum alaternifolium
AGTTCTTGACCAAAAGTTGTTTCACCTTATACAACATGGTTAAGACATTTGACATGAGCAATATATCATCCTTATGCCGTAATAGGAAGATACTTCTGCTCTCCTTGATCTAGTACAAGCATCTCTTAACTTTATTTTCCATGAAGCTGAAAGAGGTCATAACCTCATCAACTGTAAGGTTTCACTTTCAGGAGGTTTGATGTAACTCATATGTTGATTTGCATAACATGCAAACCATGTCAATTCCTTCTGGATCCTGAAATCGTTCAGGTTATGTACCATAAGGTCTTTATTCAGGAAGGTGGTTTCGACAACTATCTGATGTAACTCTTGATCATCATGTGCTGCAATTGCCATAATCACTCAAAATGTATCCTACTAGGGTACTTGAGAAAAGTAACAATGAAGTTAACATTTCTCTTTGAGTGAACCATCAAGTAATTGGGCTAGTCCATGAACCGATAAACTTTATCCTGAAGTCCTTTAGGTCTTAAACTTTATACTGACAATTTTGCAGTTATGCTACAAAATCAACTAGCTTCCTGACCTTACTATGCTTCATGGCTTGTATCTCATCAGTCATTGCAACCCACCACAATTCCGTTGCGGGTACAGAAACAGCTTCTGTAAAAATAACTAGATTCTTAATATGTCTAATATCATAGTCCTGTTCACCTAATAGACTATGACATCAACTGGGATAACAGGTTATCTCACTCCAATGGATCTTCTGAACTGCATTAGATCTTATACCCTCAGGAACCACTGTATAAACAGGTATAGGTTCCTGTTCCTGTACAGGCATGATACAAAGATCTAAATCCATTGGATCTCACTGTATGAGCAACGGGTACATAACAACTGTAGTATCCATCATGTTATCATCCTAAGGGCCAAAAGGCCCACCATCATCATAGACATTGTATTCCAGATACTTAACTGTTAGTGATTCCACTATTCTGTTCCCTCATTCTCTACAGTAGAATCTGCAACCTTTAGAGTGGTCAGGATCTCTCACTAAATAGCAATGAACATGATGAGCACGCAATTTTTCTTTATAAGGATTATACCATCTCGGTAGGGCAGCCTCATACACTAATATGTGTGAGATTGGTTTTCACACTTCTAGATATTCAGGTAGATCAGTCTTGTTCTGCATTGACTTTTTCAAGTCCTTTAGGGTGCAATTATGCCTTTTGGCAACACACTATTTGCACAAGACTGCCTGGTATAGTGAATCAAATCACTATGCCACCCAATTCCTTATATCTGGCAAACGGATCTTTTCAAATCTTGAACACCTTATTTGCCATGATATTCTCCTCCACGGTCAAATCTGACATTCTACATGAATTTTCTCAATTAGTTCTCTTAACCTTCAGTCTTTAAGCGAGAACACATAACTGTATGGAAATAATCATGAAAAATGTCAGAATACTTTAGAATTGCATAATGCAATTGTATAAGGTCTTCTGATATCCTTATGTATCAGACTCAACAGGTCAGAAATGTAAGTTGACCTCAATATCCTTATTAGTCAACTCACCCCTGTAATAGTTGATACATGGTTCCAGACTATCATAGTCTAGAATTGAGAGAATGCCCTCCTTATTCAGTCTCTCAATCCTAGCTCTGGAAATGTGGCTTAAACTTTTATGTCACACCATGTATGACTTTTCCTTTATCAGGGTCCTTGACTTTATGACTTGTTCAGCAAGATATCAAGAAGCATATATCTAATTCGGGGTAAGACACGTTCTATACAAACCATATGACAAGAAAGTCATACCAATATGTTTTGCATCAAACACAACTGTACAACAGAAGTATTAAATGCAAAACGTCAACTTCCTTTGTCCAAAATTGATCCAAGGATCATATATAGAATGTGTCATGTAATAACCTAGATGAACCTTGCTGCAAGATTCAATGCATACATCCCCTATAGACATTACTTCCATTTCCTTACTGCTGTCAACTATCAGTCCCTCCTTTCAGTCTTTATTTGGCTTTATCCCGAATATGAACCCCTTGCACCGTGGAAATACCTTAATCAGATACTCCACTATATAGTCACCAAATACTTAATGCGACTATCGCAATTAGATTCATAATTGACAAGCCAAGAAGTTATCTGACAGTCACAGTCTTTCCTTCTATGCCTTATACTGCTGGCTTCCTTATGTCCCTAGGACCTTCACCAACACTGAATTGACCAGCATCAGCATGTGGAGAAGATTCAGTCTTTCTACCTTTAATCTTAATGTGCTTGATCTTTGCCTTCCATTTAGTTGCTTCAAGGACTGTAGGAGTAACAAACTTAAGGTTCTCCCCTTTAGCAACGCAATGGAAAATCAAAGCATTAAAGTGCCATTTCTCATCCTGCCAATAATGTGTCTTCACCAGATTACTTAACTCTGAAGGGAGCGTATTCAGAGTCTGGTGCCTTATGAAGACACTAGGAAAAGGAATGTCTAGCATCTTCGATCTCCTGTGAAGATGAATCATTCTTGACATATACTCCTCACTCCCCTTTTTTTCTGTATGCTTTATGGAGATCAATTCTTTAGTCAAGGCACTTGTCTCAATACTAGATGAGATTGTGTGCCTCAAGGAGACATTTGCAAGAAATGACTTTGCTATGTCTGTGTCCAGAAGTTCACTAAACAGATGGTTAGGTTCAGATTTCTTAATAGTCATCAGACATGATATGTCCGACCAATCCTTAGCTTAACAGGCTGCTTTATGAGCTTTTGAGCTCATGGACATAGGTGGAGATGACCTATTTGTCTGTATGGTCATATCAACCTCAACTATTTCCATAGCATTCATTACATCCTCTGCCTACTTCTTGTATTGAAACCGGTTAGGGTTTCAATGGTGACATTGATTTTACTGACCGAAAAGGTGACTTTTTACAACTTTGATTAAATCAGCACAAATGTAGGATAACGGCGATATTAAAAGCAATTAAATAGTATCTTTCCCGAAAATTCGATCACAAATATTATGAAACACCTTTGGGTTGAATACATAGTATATGCAATTAGACATCTAACATAAAAAGCGATCAGAGTACAAACCGTTAACTCGCACGATACTACCACCTTTTGGTGAATAGATTATTTAAACAACAGTTTTCCTCCATCTAATGCCTTTATGCTCATCTCAAAATGTTACGTAAGGCCAACACCTTTGGGCAGAATAGCCAAACATAAAGTCAGAGACATCCCCAAACATGCAAGTAAAACAATCCAAAATACTGACTTGAAAGGCCACTTTGGTGACTACATTCTTATCAGTATCCCAGAAAGTCCACTAACACAAGGGATACATCTTCATGTTATCTTCACATTCTTTATGGGCATACGGTATATGACAATGTAACTTCAATAAATGCAAAACCCCGAATGCACGGTCTCATTGTCACACACCTGTGCTGAAGACATTCTCTGAAAACCTCATTTGAGACTTTCTTAACAGAAAAATCTCAGTAGAGTGACTATCATGCCTCACTTGATACCGAACCAACCACCCGAGTCACAAAAACCTCATGTATCTCCCTTATGGCAAGTTCGTTGTACGAAAATTCACTAAAAAATAGCTTTAGAATGTCTAAATTCCTTTTCCAACTAGCATAATGAGATCCTGGACCCTGAATATGAGACCTGAGACACGACAATTTGAAGTATCTGTCTCATGTGATGTTCGGAGCATGAAAATGTACTTGAAATCTGATCCGGAATACCTTAATTCCTTTTTCTAGAGTTAAACTTTACTTTATTACTAATGTAATAAATCCAGAAAATTGGAAAAAAATCACTTTATAAATTTTCCGAACCCGAAAACTGACCCAAAACACTCCAGGGCGTCCTCACGGGAAATCTGAAATTTTTGTGTTTTTTTTTGTCATTGTTCAATTTCCGTACGGCTGGCGTCATCATAACATCAGCCTCTGTGTGGCCCGCCACGTCAGTGCGCGTGGCGGGTGAGGCGTGTGCGCTGCACGCGTGCGTGCCGACACGTACCTGATGCGTCTGGTACGTGCGAGGCACGCGCCCACACGCGCATAGACTCGCGGGCAGCAGCCCACGCGTGCGTCTCACGTGCGACACACGTCGCGCAATGGGCGACGCTACCTGTGCGCCACGCGGCGATGCGCGATTGGCGAGTGCGACGCACGCGCCCTCCGCACCGCCTCACTCCCGCTACTGTAGCGGGGTCGGCGGCGTGAGCCGCCGTGCGGGGGCAATTTCTAGCGATCCAGATCCCCGTTTTTTGCTCCGTTTGGCCCATTTTGACCCGTTTTTCGTGGCAAATCCGATTTAAACCACTTCCATGTAATTCTTTTGGGCCAAAAAACTAGGAGTGAAGCGAAAACGAGGAGAGAGAAGCAAGAGAGATGGAAAACTAAAAATCTTCATTTTGGCTAATCCAGTCACGTAACCGCTCTGATACCACATGTAACGCGTAGAGCAAGCTTTATTATGCACCCAGGATCGGACGTGAAAGGATTAAAAGTGAAGATAATGCGAAATACCTGATTTGGTTCCATCCGATCTTTAAGAGCCTTTTCTAGTTGCCAAACGAGCTCGAATCTCCTCGAGACCTATATAGGAAACGTTCACCGGCTTGAGATCTAGGTCTTTCTGTAGTTTTCTTAACACAAGGGCGCTCTTAACGGGTCAGAGCTCTGGATGCCAGTGAAAATTACTTAAGTAACTATAGGAGACCCCCTTTATATATATGAGCTTCCATATCGGGCTTCCCCATCACAAGGCGATACGGTCCAGGTCCATACTGAAACAGATCCATTTTTTACCCGAATTTTGACCCATTAATTTATATCATTTATTGGGCCACTTTATTATCTTTATCTGGATCAAATTATGTAACTTAACCAATAATTTAGTTAAAAACTGAATTACAATTAATAACTGTCCACTGAATGGGAAATTGACAAAATTGCCTTTAGGGGTAAAAATGTCTAACACTGATTTGAGTGACACATTGACGGATCGCATGGTACGAATGAACTGTTTTTTATGCATATGTGGTTTAAGGCAGTTGGAAAACTAAAATTTCATCTTATATCTGGTGTTTTTAGATTGTTTGAGATGACTTGTTTTAATGTACGATAACATATATTCTTTTAACAAAAGCGCGCACAGATCTATGATGACAAAATGCTGAAGTACATTTGCAGGTCCTGAATGATGCTAACCTCACCAATGCCGCTCTTGTTAAATCAGTACTTACTCGAAGTGACCTTGGAGGTGCTGTTATAGAAGGAGCTGATTTTAGTGGTGCGGTTTTGGACCTTCCCCAGAAACAGGTTTTTTTACATAATATATCTATTAAGGTTTCACCTCAGCGATCTGATAAGAAGTGTTTCTCGCATTCAATTCCTATCATGCTACTCAAGAGTCATTATTTGGTTCTTGTAAGTGTGATATGTTACTAGCTAGTTCAATTTAATTTAAGTGTTCCCTAGCATCAGCCAGAAACTGAGAGAATTAGACTTTGAGCTTTAGGATAAAAACTACTGTTCTTATTCAGCAAGTTCGGCTTTATTCTTCTGACCTATGGCTTGGAAAGTGGAAAGGAACTAGACCAACTAATTGGAGTGTTAACATTCACTCAATGGCAACTACTATTAAGCTTCATTGGCTGCCTTTCGTACTTAAGGCAATAATATGCTCATTCTACCATATAAAACAACTTATATGCATGATGGACCTAGGCACAGCAGAAGAGGAAATTTAATTTAAAGAGAGCTGAGATTGATAAGGAAAATTGGATTAACTTTGACTTATGACCTGGAGAGCCAATAAAGAAATTAAATTTAAATTTGACCTTGTCTCCCCTGTTTGCTTTCTAGGTCTGTTATGTTGCTCTGTCATTGTAATTCAGCTTTCTAGCTGGATCAATTTCGTATTTAGATCCCTGATCATCAAACAAAAGTAAATATTTTCATCTATGATGTTGGCCATGATGAGCGAAGTCAAGATATGCTGGCAAGAATAATTATATGTATGGCTTGGGTGTTGAAAAATGCCTCCTTGAGTTGAATATCCTCGTGAAAAACATGTAGGATGATCCGTGTTGTGGGTGCCTGGAGACTTGAGCACTATGCAAGCTTGTTAATCAGAATTGAAGTTCATCAATATGTAATTCTTTCTAATAATTGACTTTGATGAGAAATAATTGTTCACAAGAACTCCCTCTATGAGACTGCATTAAAGTGGTTCAATTTTGGGTTGTTCTGGGTAGTCCATGATTTTTTTTAGGAACATGGAAATTGGTCTAGATTTGTAACTGTTATGGAAAGATGGGAAATTTGTCATGAGCAAGTTTATGGTTCTGTTGAAGTTATATGGTTTTCAGTGCAGCCCTATTTTTGCGATTGGCGTGTATTGGTTGTTCAACTGTTATGAAACTCTGTTTCTGATGGAACAATGAAATATCTGGAAAACTTTTAATGGGACGTTTTTCCCAATGCAGAATTGTTGTGTTGACATAAAAAAATACTGTATCTGCTGTTACGAGCTTATTATGCAGCTTCAATAATGCGGACAGAATGTATACGTTAGAAAGTATCTAGCCTTGAATTTGCCTTTCTGTGCACTACTTGCTTCTGGCCTTGAAAGTAACCCTCTAAATTTGCTCTTGAATACTAAAAACTTGAACCGAGCAACTCTCAGAGTTGCTAGATCATGAAGTTGTCCATTCCTCATTATTACAATTCTGCATAAGCGTATCTTTGTTGATCATTCTGGATTGCTGGCTGTTAATCTTTCAAATTCAACAGGCAAGGTTGCTTAGAATGGTTCAAGGATATTTTCTGTTACATAAACCACAAATTGGGATCTTGAATATGCCTCTAAATGTCTATCTTTATGGAAACAAGTTGGTTTTTTTCCTTGGTCTATGATATTGACTTTAAGGTTGTATTCAGGCTCTCTGCAAGTACGCAAATGGCACAAATCCTATCACTGGAGTGAGCACTAGAGTAAGCTTAGGTTGTGGAAATAAGAGGAGAAACGCTTATGGTAGTCCATCTTCTCTTCTGTTGAGTGCCCCACCTCAGAAACTGCTTTATCGTGACGGCTTCTGCGATGAAGGAACTGGTCTGTATGATGCTAAATATTTATACGGAGATGATAGAAACATCAAATACCCATGTACATGGCTGCACAGAATATTGAATCAACAGCTTTTTGGCTTCTTATGAATCACCAAATTTTTGAAGTTTAAAGGAGAAGTAGCAAGCATATCATTTACTTTCCTAATTTTTCTGCTATTACTGGTCTCGGAATTTTCTAACCCCCTGATAATTACGAAGATGGATTTACATTATTGACGGAATCCTTGTTTTGGCAATTTTACATCCGTCCTACTGGCAAATTTTGTATCATCATGCGCTTTGTCTATTATAAGCTAAAGTTTAAATGAACAAATCTTTTATACATCGTAATAAAATCAACTTAAATTTATCACAAGATTACTATTATCAATGTTTTAAAAACTAAACTTATTCGACCAGTCCAATAATAAAAACTTTAAAATAATCAACTTTTTAAGTCGATTTTTAATATTTTACTTTGAATTAGTTTAATAATTTTTATGGTTAAAACCTGATTGGTCATTTTTTATAAACTAAAGTAGAACAATTAATTTTTATTTAATAATCTCTTTTTTAATTAAACTTTAAAATTTTCAATTAACAACGATAATATTTCTTGATCATTTTTAAATTATTAAATTATATTTAATTTTTAATCAGTTTTATTATTGTTTAATATCGGTTGAACTTTTTAAACTGAAAGAAAAACATTGACTATTACTAATATTATTATTAGTAAAAGGATTAATTTTTAATTCCATGTTTATTTTTTGTAAAATTATCTCAAGAATTGAATTATATAATCAAATAATATACCATTTTTTCTGAAAAGTTTTGAGTTTGGTGATATTCATATTTATCTAGTGGTATGTACCGGATACTTGATAAAAATAATAAATAGAAAATTAATAATAATAATAATAATAATAATAATAATAATAATAATAATAATAAGGATATTTTAATCTTTTGTTGGCTATTCCTTTGTTATTTTAAGTTTGTATTTTTAAACTAAACATTGACATAGAAATTCTTTAACAGTAAACTAAATAAATTAATACTCATTTTATTATATTCTTAAGAACAACTATTCTATTTTTTATCTATTTCATTCTAGTCCTCTGTGTTGGCTTTAAACGATTGGCTTATGTTATGTTTCAACTTGGTTGTTTCACGTGTTATGTAAAATTTGTTCATGATTGTTGACTATTGTTGAAAAATGTTTCTGGGAGAGCTGAAGTAGAATAAAATATCTAGGCAAACATGACATGAGAAAATATATATTAAATGACCAACCCTCCGGGTTGATTTGTATAAAAACCATTAATGAGAAGGTAAGATTAAAAAAAAAGTGAATGAAGTTTAAATGGTAGTACGTTCATTAATCCACTAATTTCAATTTTCCGTTGTTTCATATGAAGTTTGATAATTAACTAATTTAACTTTGATATTCTCCCTTACATTTAACGGTGATTATTATTTTAATTTAAACAACTTTTATGATGATAATAATTTATAATAATTTACTACCTTTGTAGTTGTTGATATTCCAATTCCTCGAAAATACTACTTTTCAGATTCTCTCCAACTGTAAGTTACCTTGTTTTTTTTTTTTTTGATTATATACTTACACATAAATTTCATCTACCAGAAAACAAGCTCAAGTTAGTTCATATTAATTTATTCTTGGTTGTAGTGATCGCCAAGCCTTATTGCTGTCCGTAGACTCCTGCCGTCCCCATATTCGATCGGCTGAAATTGTCCGCCGTCCTTGGCCGTCAAATTCACCAATTATAATATTAACCCTCAGACTATTAACCCCACACAAACTCTATAAATATGTGTTAGAAGACCGTGATTGTAGTAAGCAGTACTAGTGCCTTTGTGTTCTAAACAGCCTTCAAAATACAATCACAAGAGCTGATTTCTTGCGATCATTCACAGAGTACTCATGGCTTCTCCAAGTGTATACGTTGTGGTACTTGCACTAATTGCTGCCATTACTGGGGTATCGACTGAAGCTAAAGAGTTTGTAGTTGGGGATGAAACTGGTTGGACCATCAACTTTGATTACAAAACTTGGGCAATGGGCAAGGACTTCCGGGTTGGAGACAAACTCAGTAAGTAAATAACTTCCTTTTTAATGCATTAACAATATAAGTATTGGTTAAAAATCACCAAACAAGATTTTTTCTTTCTTTCCATATCAAATTTTAATTATTTCCACTACATGTAAACGGTGGGTGGCAGTATTCAAGTATCCAGTTGGCAAGCACACTGTGATTCCAGTGAACGGAACAGAATTTCAGAATTGCATAAAACCAGCAGCAACACAGCCCTTAACGACAGGGAATGACACAATAATACTGAAAACAGCAGGAAACAAATGGTACATTTGCGGCGTAGCACAGCACTGTGCGCAAGGTGCCCAAAAGCTGGCTATCACAGTTAAACCTTCATGGAGCTGGTTAGAACCACCAAGCATGGCACCTTCACCTTCTTATCATATTAATGCGCCATGGGCAGTCCCTAAGAAGAGACCTTTTATCGAACGCTACTTTACTCGCGGGTGATCTTACTATACTAGTTCCTTCCCGTACACCAACTTCTTCATTTTGATGATGACGTTGACGATGGGATGCACCAAATGTCTGTTTTAGTTTGTCCACAATAAAGTTGTTTGAGTTGGCTAGAAATTGGCTTAAGAGCTTCTTGGTCACGCTTATTTTAGTTATTTAAGTATCCTTTCGTAATATTCTTTTCATTGCTGCAGTATCAGTGCCCGCAACAGATAAAAGAAAGATTGTATCTTTGGCTTGGTTCCACTCTTTATGCTCTTAAGTTTTGAGTTTCATTTTGTATGTTGACACATAAAATTTATAGAAGATGTCACTTCAAATGATTGTACTTGGAATCTACGAGGATTGTAGTAAGAGGCCAGCCAAGGGATACATAAGCAAGTTTATAGGCTAAACCCATCTGCTATCCACAGAGAGGTTAGGATTGGCGTTATTTGTTAAATTACAAAATTAGCTATTTAATAAAGTTTATACTAACTCAAATATATCCAAGATGAATAGAAATATTTTGCAATTGCATTCACGAGTTTTCATAATTTTGAAAGAAAAGAGAAGTTCTATAATGTTGTCTATTAAAAATTTTATTCATGAATGTAACTCATACAATAATTTGTACATTTAATTTAAAGTTTTAATTCTCACGACCTAAAAATATTATAAATACAAAAAGGAAGAAAAAAAAGAAAATTCTTGTTTTACTATATATTATGGAAAAGAAACATCTTAATTTACAAAGATCATAATCCTTATAAAGTTGTTTCTTCTTCGAGAAACAACTCCTTCCTATGCTCTCTATCCTTCTCTTCAATTGTACTTTTTTTTCTAAATAAAACTATCTTAGATAAAAGTTTGGCTAGCAATTAGTAAATATTGAAAATAAACAACATGGTAAATAGTAAAATATAATATTTTAAATAATTATTTTTAAATTATGTGATAACTATAAATTATTAAATATTAGTTATGTAATATTCATCTTAATTATTTAAAAATATTTTTTTACTCAACTCTTTACTTATTATTTTAATAACAAAAATTAAATATAAACTTCACTGTGACATTTTTACTAAATTACAAGTTAGATCTTGATATTTTAGAGCAATTAAATAAATTTAACAACTAAAAATAAAATATAATTTCAATACAAATTTAAATATAATGAATATTTGTTTATTATATATTATCTTAATATTAATGTAATATAAAATTAATATTTTATTTGAAATTTAAGTTTTAGTCTTTAATGTAATATAAAATTAATATTTTTATTTGAAATTTAAGTTTTAGTCTTTAATAAATTTTTATAAAAATAATTAAATATATTTTTAATTTTATTTAATTTTTAATGAATTCTAATTAACCTAATTTTATCTCAATAAATCCTGATTAACCTAATTCAGCTTAAACACCGGTACTCCTCATCATCTCGTTTAACGCGCGCGACAGCTCCACCATGAAAGATCGTCATCATCAGCTAGTTCTACTTATCCAGTAACAGGAGTAATTGATGGAGCATTCAAGAGTCACTATCTTGTTAGTGTCATTGTGGGCTTTAAAGATGTTCAAAGGAGTTCTTTACTGGGCACCACAGAGTCAATCATGCCAAGCATCAAAGCATTTTAGTCTTGCTGCCAACAACATCGGCGACGCTCGAACTACGACAGGTGTTCAACGTCAAAGAGGAATCTTGCTCATCCCAAACATAATAGAAGCGGGTACTGCTACTTCTTTGCTAAGCAGCATGCAAAATTGAAGCCCCTCCACGGGGGGAAGGATAAAGAGATCAGTAGGATGATTGGTGGACTCTGGAATAAGCTAAAAGATTAAGAAATATATTGTTCTAATTTTATTGATTCAGGGTATATAATAATCTATATCTCTCCCCCCATTGTTGCTCTTTGGCGTTGGTTTTGAGTAATTCAAAAGTTCATGGTGGTCGATACCGATACTTTCACGGTGGAGCCGTCGGATGCGGTTCTCGGAGCCAAACGATGACAATTAAGGAAGTGAGAGTTTAAGGTTAATTAGCTTAATAAAAATTTATTGAGATAAAATTAGATTAATTAGAGTTGATAATAATTAAATAAAATTTGAAAATAAAATTTTATTGTGCCAAGTGAAGCAATAAATTTATACTCTAATTAAATTAAATAAAAAATTTATGTTTATTCAAAATTTATTTTAAATAACGATAAGATTTAAATTTATATTTTTATAAGAACATTTAAGTTAAATTTGCACTTTTAACCTTATTTTGATTAGGCTTCAACTTTTAAAAAGTAAATTTAATTCAAAATGTTTGATTACAATTTCTTTCTTATATTTGTAATTTTCAGTTTTTGTAATGGATAAGAAGAATTGAAAATAAAAATATGTTTAATTTTATATCATGTTTTTCAGATTATTCATATTATAAGATTAATTTTTAATGTTAAATTTTAATTTAATTCATTTCTGAATATTATTTCAAAATTATTTATTTTTAATTTAATTGTATTGGATATTTTTATTTTTATTTTATAATTATTAAAATAATAAAAATATCTAATACAATTAAAATAATTGATTGACATAAATAATTGAAATAGTTTTAAATACTTAAAATGTTTTACACATGAAATATAAAAAACTAAACTTTCTTTCTAAAATTACAAGTCTTGCAGCCAATCAACTTTAATTCAAACGCGAAATAAAAGTTGAGGTCATAATTTCTACATATATTTATCCATGTGACTAACTTTTGTTCTTCACCTAATTTATTGAAAAAGCTCTATATATATGCGTGCGTGTATACAAGCGTTGATTTATAAGATTTGATAACGCCTTAATCTTAACACGTGTTTTCGTTAGCAAAGTGGTATCAAAGCTTATAAGTTATCTACGAGGTCCTTGTTTCGAATCGCCCCAATAACCCGGAGCTTTCGCTTGGACTTAGTAGATCTGAGATAGTATGGGCTGCTCCAGCAACCTGCCTTCGGTATAGTAATGATCTTGCTCCCGCAGAAACGTGGTGGATTTATAAGATTTGATAACGCCTTAACCCTAACACGTATTTTCGTTAGCAAAGACATATATATATATATACACACACACACAAGACCAAATCAACATAGATAAAATTACTTTCGTTCAAATTATTTGTACAAGCTAAAAATCGGAACTTTCTTGGAGAAACTCAATAAACAAAACCAAGATTCGGATACAAGACCATACTATATATTTTTTTTCAATCTACTTGGACCCAGCAGCTTAAGTCCACAACTTTCTTCACATGCTCTTCCATTGTATCCGTCATTTCAGCAACTTTAAGTCCCTTAACTTTCTTCGCACACTCTTCCTTTTCCTTTGTAACAATATCCCTCGTTCATTCCCGCCAGAAGCAGTTGATGAAGTGGTGGTAGTAGTTGAAGAAGACATCTTGAATTCAGAATGGGACCTAACTTTGTTATGGGCATGTTGTATCGTTGGCCTCATTGTGTAATTCCACTTGCAAATGCCCTTATCCTTCAAGGCCTCCACTGCACCAACAATCCTAGCTTTACCAGAATTGATTGCACCCCATGAAAAGTGCTGAATAATTTATAGCTTTGGTTTGGAAAGCTCCATCCAACAAAATCTGCAACAGTTACTTCTTCAGATACACGAATAGAAGCACAACTCACCAGCTCTTTGAGAGATATTACAACTCAAAAGTTCAAGATATATAGTTAGCGGCTACGACTTGAACATTTTCGCTTAAGTGACAAAGTTTAAAGTTTTAAAATTTAAATGAAACTATTCTCTATAATCATCTCCACATCCAATTATATTTTCTTTATCGTTTTCAATTTTAAATGTAGCATCTCATTTCCATATAACAGGTCGGACCAGAAAAACGGGTATACGAGAAGACCAATCAGAGAAATTAGGACAACACATCTCTTGATTTTTGCACATGAAAATATCTGTACATGCATTCGTGACATTTTCCCGGTATAAGTGTGAATAAATAGTGATTTTTGAAAAATA
>JANIIA010000002.1:15807757-15824172 GCA_027478495.1 Erythroxylum alaternifolium
ACGTAGCGCTCCGTTATCTTGGGATATGTGTCGGAATGACCTACGGGCGTTCCGGTACGTACTCTAGGGTAATGGGGTGTTACAAACCGTGATCGAATCACAGGTGCAGTAGAAAACAAAATTTCACGGATTCCAAGCGGATCCCGATAATTGAATAAACTTGAATAAAACATAAAACGATTTAGAAATCATACCTTATTCGCTTTCCTGTTAAAAAATCTTTGAAAACTTTTTTCAATTAATCAATCACGAGTTGTTCAGATATTCAGCCTCTGATAGTATCCACAGAGTAATTCTCAACTGATTTGAAGGGGAGAAAACAAAAAGTGCTAGCTTCTAAAAAGCTCTTCCCTTTAAATAGAAAAAATCATAAGTCTTTTATTAAAATTAAATCTCTTTAATGATAATTAAAATCACATTCTAATTCTAATTCTAATTAATTTAATTTTAATATAATCAAATATCTCATATTTGTTCCTCAAAGTTTCTTAAACTTTATAATTAAGTCCAACTTAATTAAATTAATTTTCTTTCACAAATTGCTCTTTGATGTGTGACCCATTAAGTTTATAATAAATTGAAAATGATTATAAATTATAATTTTAATTGACAATTAGAATTAGAATCAGATAAATTTTAATTCTCCAATTAAATAATTTATAATCATAAATCATGATTGACAATTGGCAATATGTCATGATAACCCAAATATCAGAAATGTCAAAGTGATTGACTTAACCTGTCCATGCATGGCTATGAAGTATAATTTAATCCTTTCGTCATTCAATATTTTAAATGCACAAAGTATGGATAGAGTTTCTACTCTTATCATCCAATCATATTCATTCTTGTTAATTAGTAATTGATTTATAATTGAAATTTGAAAAAAACTTTTCAAATGTCAATTCACTCTGGCTAGAGAATTCCACAAGTCATTACTAATCAAGAAAAGTAGAATATTCTCTCTAATTACTTTAAAGTGACGCATACTATATTGATTTACTCAACTATCTATATATGGTTCATACTGTATCCAGTTACTACTGACTAAATTATCCTAGAATAATTCATAAGTAGCATCAAATCACGGGAATTCCCACACTAGATACCTTGGTGATCTCAAGTCTGAGGATCAATTATACAACCATCATTATGAGATAATCTATAGACAAATAAGTAATATTCCGTCTGAAATTCTCATAATCGGGTCAGTTCAGTGACTTATTATCTAATAATCACCCACACATTAGTTTAAGTATCTCTATACTTTAATTTATGAGATCACTTACTTTCTTCATAAGAAAGAAAGATAATGTGTGCTAGTTTTACCGTTTCAACAATATCTCGTCTTAATGAAACTACAACTAGGGACATTTAGAAATAATACATAAGTGTAAATTGAATTTCATAATTATGATCTCATAATAATTTCAATTACACAGTAATTATTCCAATGATTTTACCTTTAGTATTAAAACATAAAATATTAATTAAATTAATACATAAAGATAAATAATGCCTTTTTAGTAATTCAAAAAAATGTCATACGTTAATTTTCATCCAATTGATTGGCTACAAGAGCATAAACTAACAGAAACATAAGGAAGAGTAATTAAACCATTATCAAAGGATTCTCAAATAGAATGACAATCGACCTCAGTATGCTTTGTACACTCAAGATACATAGGATTTGTTACAATCTAAATAGCACTGGTATTGTCTTAATGAAAACGAGTAGGATCAGATTGTTGGTACCCCAATTCAGAGAGAAGACCACGTAACTAAGTAACTTTTGAACATGTGGCAGATATGGCACGATATTCTGCCTCAATTGAGGATTTAGAGACCAGTTCTTGTTTCTTACATTTCCAGGAAATCAAAGCATTACCCAAGTACCACCCTGTGGTAAAGCAGTAAATATCAGGACAACACGCCCAATCAGCATCACTATAAGCAACCAAATTTTATGAAGAACTAGCTGGAAAAAATAGACCACGATGAGGAGTACCATAAAGATAGTGAATAATTCACTTTACAGTAACCATATGTAAATTCCTTGGAGAAGTCATATATTGACTCTTTAAGTTAACAGTAAATGATATATTTAGTCTAGTGATAGTCAAGTATAATAGACTCCTAACAAGATGTCGATACAATGTTGGATCTTTAATAAGCTCATCCTCATCTTTGCGATATTTGACATTTAGTTTTATGGGAGTATCGACTGAAGTAGTATTATGTAATCCAGCTAACTAAATGATATCTTTAAGATACTTGTGTTGATTTACAAAAATTCCTTTGTTGCTTCTGTGGATTTCCAACCTCAAAAAATAGGCTAGAAAGCTAAGATCTTTCATGTGAAAACAAGCATGTAGAGAAGCTTTCAGTTAGCGAATATTGGCAATGTCAGTACCAGTAATTAGAATATCATCTACGTATACAAGAAAGAGAACAATTCCATAAGGAGTCTTGCATAAAAATAGTGAAGGATCATATTGACTTTGCATAAAGGATAGATCAAGAAGAGTTTGTCTGAATTTTGTAAACCAAGCATAAGGAATCTATTTAAGCCCATATAAAGAACGTTTCAAGAGGCATACCTTTGTGGCAGCAACTTGTAAACCAGGTGGAGAACCTATGTAAGTATCCTCTTTAAGATCCCTATGGAGAAATGCATTTTTAACATCCATCTGATGAATAGGCCAGTCTTAAGAAGTTGCTAGAGCTAAGATTTTACAGATTGTAGTTATTTTGGCAACAGAAGCAAATGTTTCTTTGTAATCGAGCCCACATTTTTGCCTATTTTTGAGTGCCACTAAATGAGCCTTACACCGATCAAGAGACCCGTTAGATTGAAGTTTAACAGTAAAGACCCATTTACAACTAATAGGAGTAATATCAGACAGACAAGTGATAATGTTGCAAGTCTTATTTAGCTACAAAGAATCAAGCTCCTCTATAATAGCTTGTCGCCAACATTCATGTTTTATAGCTTCTGAGTATGAAGGCGATAAAATAATAGAGGACAATGTAGTAACCATGGATTTATGATTTTCAAATCTCTTAGGAGAATAACCATACTTATCCGGAGGATGCAAGCTACAAGAGGAACGTCTTAGTGGTGGTGGTTCAATGGCAAAGGATGGTGGCAAAGAAGTCACAGGAGATGACAGTAGCAAACCTATTTCAGGGATTTGTGGACGAGCTAGTTGAACCTCTTCTCTATTTCTACATGTGTAAACAATACCAAACTGAAAATGTGTGATAGGGGAAAGAGAGTTTTGATGAAAGGTAAGGGCTTGATCCTCAAAGGTAGGAAGAAGAGAATGTGTAGAGGCATTGGAATTGACATCAGATGTAGGATAGAAATGTTGTTGGTCTAAGAAAACAACATTACAAGAAACACGTATCCTTTGAGTGATGGGATCAAAACATATATACCCCTTTTGATGTGGTGCAATTCCAAGAAAAGCACATTGATAGATTAAGAGGAGAGTTTAGCACATTTGATAGATTAAGGGGAGAGTTTAGTAAGTTTATGAGGAGATAGAAGAACGAAGCAAATGCATCCAAATGTGTGGAGGTGATTATAGCTAGGTTGTTATTGATGGAGAAAGTAGTATGGTGTTTGAATGTTAAGTGTAGATGAAGGAAGACGATTTATTAGATGGACAGAAGTTGTAAGAGTTTCAACCAAAAATTTTGGGGGAACACAATACTTAATTAGTAAGGAACAAACCACCTTAAGAAGGTGTCAATTTTTGCGTTCAGCAATGCCATTTTGCTGAGGTGTATAAGGACAACTCTGTTGAGAAAGAATACCTTTTTGCTAAAGGAACTCTTGGAATTTTTGAGACATATATTCCCCACCGGAGTCGGAACAAAAAACTTTGATGTTTTTGGAAAACTAATTTTTGATCATGGCTAAGAACTTTTGGAAAAGCATCAAAAACTTCAAATTTAGGTCACAAAAAATATATCCAAGTAAATTGACTGATATTGTCAATAAGTGTCACAAAATATTTATACTGAGCATGAGAACTAACAGGTGAAATTCCCTAAACATTACAATGGATTAAATCAAAGCAATGAGAGGCAAATGTATCCCAAGAGGGAAATGTAAGTGTTTTACCTTTACCCAATTTGCAGCTAGAACAATAAAAAATCACATCGTTAGATGAGATTTTATTTCCTAACACACCAGATTTCAATAAATATAAAAGAGTCCTATCATTTGGATGGCCTAACTTGACATGCCATGATTTAAATTCAGGCTGGATAGAACAAGAAAGAAACGAAGACACATTCAAAAACTTGGTTGGTTCATCAAGATGGAGAGAAAAGAGTCAGGCCCATTTAGGTCCTTTAGCTACTGTCTTCCCTGACACCAGCTCCTGGACAACACAACTAGAAGAAGAAAAGGTAATTTTGTAATTATTCTCTACCATTTGTCCAACAGAAAGCAGATTAGCAGATAAATTAGGAGCAATAAAGACATTCTTCACAGATGGAAAGGCAGAAATATCACCAGTAGCAGCAATAGGAATTTAATTCCCACTAGCAATCTCAATTTTCAAGTTTCCATGATATTGTTTGACATTAAGCAGATTATCAAATGATGGAGTCATATGATTTGAAGCAACCGAGTCAAAAAGCCATATTTTAGATAAGGATTTTTTTTACCAGTAAGACCGAAAGTAGAAAGAGTCGAGACAATCATCTGCTGAACATTTTCTTGCATAAGAGGTGGAATTGGCTATTAAGGAGCAGCAATTTTTGAAGTGTTTTCCATCACTACATTAGCAGTTGAGGCGTGAAAAACACGAGGATTACGATTTTATGGATGCCTCCTACATTCAAAAATAATATGTCCCTTAACTTTATAATAGTTGCAAAACTTTTGGGAACATTGATTTACAATGTGGCCAAATCCCTTATAGCTGTAGCATTGAGTATTGGTCATATTTCAAACCCGCTATTTGCCTTGTGTAGCATATGCAACATTAAGAACATTATTGGAATTCCCTTGTTGCTCTAAAGTAGCCTGTGATATGTGACGTTGTTCTTCCTGAAGGAGTTCATTCAAACAATCATATTCCAGTTGAAACCTCCTGGATGAGCTATTCTGATCATACACTTTCTTTAGATAATCCACCATCTCTTTAGTTGTCTTATATGGTCTTAGATTGATGAAAATAGAAGGATCCATGGTTTGCAACAACCAGCTCTTGACATGAGCATCATTTGTTGCCCACTCAGTAGCTTTGGTTGGATAGTAGGCTTACCATCCGTGCCATCAGTAATCCCCCATAATTCTTTCCCCTGAACATAAATCTGAAACTAAAATTCCCACGTAAAGTAGTTCTTGCTAGAAAACTTGATACAAGCTATCTCTGATTTTTTCCATGAATACAATGTCAAGAGAAGTACCAAAATGCCTCACAATAGATGAACCAAGAACCAGAACCAACAAGAAAAAATTCACAAAGAATTTGAAGAACAAGAAAGCCTAAAGGGCACCGATACCATAACAAAGCAAAAATAACATAATAAGATTTTTGTGGAAATTCGACACCTTCCTCTAAGCTTTCCTTCCATTTATGTAGTAATTTGTACAATATATTATATCCCTTAATTACAATAAACCAACTCCCTAATAATATTCCTAATTGCAATAGATCCTATTCTAGGAAAGTATATATTTACAGCAAATAATAGCACTAACCGTATCTTGACAACTATATTTGACAAATATTATGTGGCTATGTGTGCAACGAAGCAAATATATACATGATATGGGTAAGGAGAATGGTGTGCTTGTCAATGCATCTTAGCATCATCTCATTGGTCCCTCTTTGCCTCTAATTTTCATAGGGGAAAATTCATTTTGGTAAGTTAATATGAAGATAGAAAGCATCAGTGTAAAACTTACAAAGAGCTCGAAGCATCTTCAAATCAAAGCTTTTAAGTTAATTCTTCATGACCAATTTTGCTTGCTGAAGAACCATCAGTTTCAAACTAACAAGCATATCTTGCAATAAACTTCAGTTCTGAGCAACAGTGGAAATCACGAAGTAGGTACAAACGCTAATTAGGTAACTGTATAATTAGTATGAATTTCAAAACTGGGAGTTCCCATTACCACAGAATTTGGAAGAATGAAAATACTTTCTAACTAGCCCTCTCTTCAACTTGAAAGACTAACTATGTAAAAATTTCCATCTATTATTTTCTATAATCTTATAATAAGTGGAATTAATTGTTAGTGATTTTGTTAATTGCACAGTTATTAATTATGAGCTTTTATAAAATTAAGGTTAAGAAAATCAAAATTGATCCAAATTAACAATAATAAAGAAGCCCAATAAAGGATTTGGTTAAATGGGCTAAAGTCCAATAAAAAAAAGGGTCCTAATTAGTGTGGGTTGATTATATATTGGGTCTATGATGGAGAGGCCCAATAAAGTTACTATAAATAGCTACTAAGGTCTCCTGCAACCTGCTTAAGTAAGTTCGTAGATGTTTAGTTTTTCTGATCTGTTAAGAGGCTCACGCATAATGGTATAAAGATACAGAACTTTTATAAAGATTGATCGAAAGTTTCAGGATCTTATTTAAATGTTGAGGTTCAAACAGTTTATGAGCTTGTTCATCAGGCAATGGTTAACAAAACAAGTATTTTCTTCACATTTTCTTTTTTAATACAAGTTCATGGATAATCCTGGGTCCATTATTAAAGTCTTGTTATAACTAACACGTAGTATCAAAGTGGTTCCATGATTGTATGAGTTTGAATGGAGATTTTTCGAATTTCTCTTTAAAGAAATCAGAGAAATTAATATGTTTTGGCTTATGTAAATTGCATATTTTTTTTGAATTAATGTTGAAGAAGCATTGAGTGAAAGAAACACACTGGTGCTGGAAAGGGCCACGTTGAAGAAGCACATTGGTGCTTCTAGGACGCGCTCATCATCTAGCACACGTGTGCAAAAGCCAGAACTAGACATGTGTGTGGTGCTTGTGGCATATATGCATAAAGGCGGTTAGTTCATTTATTTATATTGCGTTTGAGGTCTATAAGCCAAAGAAGGTGACACATCTGTGCACGTTGGTGCTTGTAATGTACGAGCTAGTGCAGCATTCATAATGTTGACATCAGTTGCTAATGTGAGCACATTATAGGATAAAAAATCTCAAATTTCATAAAATGGTCCCTTAAGTTATTTTGGATCAATTTTTAGGGTCTTTTGAATTTATAAAGTGAGATTTTTAAACTTTATGGATTTATTACATTGGTAATAAATAAGGTTTAACTTCAAAAAAATCAAATATAATTATTAAAGTCATTATTGAGTGAATTTTATGCAATAGACTTGAGATAAAAAAGATACATATGGTTTTATTATCTCATATAGTGTATTTATTGTTTGGAATCACATGATTATCACTCTTATTGAGATTTTCTTTGTGATGAATTATAAAATGAAGTTTGTTCATAATGTGTTCAACACTAATATGTCATAATGAGTTTGTGCATAAGAATTTTGTATTTTTGAATGGTAAATTGTATATATTTTATGCCCATACAAAAGAATATGGGAATAACATATAGGTGTGTCCCTTATACTTGTAAATCCATTTGGATAATAATGAGAATGGAGTCACCACAGTGACCTTTTAATTTAATATTTGAATTGTTCTACTTGCATGTTTAAGGATGTCTTTGGTCTTGTGTTCAATTATTTTGCCTATTAGTGTTAGCCTTATATGAGACTTTGAGTTGTGTATAAAGGCATAAGATGGAGGAACCATTGTTTGGGTGATCTATTCACCCACAGGTGGTAAAATCATAAAAGCTAATGGTGTGAACTCTGATTACTTTTATGTGGAGGTCTAATCTACATGTATTATGTATTCAACCTAAAGGTGTTTCATAATATGTGTGATAAGATGCTCACTACATATACTAGTTTATGTCTTTGAATATCGATGTTAACTTATATTTGTGTTGATCATTTACATTATCAATTTTGCAGTCACCTTCTTTGTAAATAATAATAGTGTCATAATTAAAACCCTCATTGGTTTCAATTTTAAGAAATGGAAGTAAGATGTGAAATTTTCATTGGAGATGGTAGACATATACATGGCTATAGTCGAGGATAGGCCATTTACTCCTACATCTATTAGTTTATAGGCTGAGAGAACAACATATGCAACCTGGGAAAGGTCAAATAGGATGTGTTATTTGACTATGAAAAGATCCATTCCAAACTATGTGCTAAGTGAACTTCCACACAAAAAATATAGCAAGGGATTTCTAAAATAATGTCTTACAGAGATAATGTATCTTCTAATGTTAAAATAGGAACCTTATTAAAGGAATTGTATTTTCTGAGATATACAGGAGTAGAAGGAGTACATAATTAGGATGGTCCACCTTTGGACTAAGCTAAGGCCGTTAAATATTAATATTCCTGATGGTTGTATAGTTAACTAAGCTCTTAATACACTTCCATCATAGTTTGGTATCTTGGTTACCATATATAATTCTTAGGATGGACATAAATGCATTGATCAATTGTTGTGTTACTGAAGAAAAGAAGCTAAAGAATATAGCTCATAAAACCTCAATAGCAACCAAGGGAAAGGTAAAGGTAAAACCTCATAAATTTAAAGGTAAGAAAACTAAATTCCCTCCGCATGTAGATGTTGGCCAATCTAGTGTTGTTAGGGGTTATAAGGATGTGTAAAAAGTATGAAGTGTTTCTTATGTAAGAAGACGAGATATAAAAAGCTAGACTACCATAAGTATAAAACCTAGAAAGAATGGTAAGATCTATCAGGTAACTCTTTAGGGTGTGACGGGCAGTGTGAACAGGGTCCGGGTATATAGATGTTCAGTCAACTGCTACGGCTCTACGCATTTTGTATGATACATAAGTCTAATCTTACTATAACCATATCAAGTTCTTGGTGGCTAGATAGTGGAACTTCTAATCATATAGTTTCCACAATGTAGGGATTCATACAAAAGAGAAAGCCTAATAAGGAGGAGAAAAATTTGATGGTGGGCAATAACGAAGAAGTTGATGTAATCACTGTAGGGGAAGTTTGTTTGAACCTTAATACAATGTTCAAGCTTGTCTTAATGACACGTTTTATATACCATCATTTAGACAAATTTTGGTCTCTATATTTGTTTCAGATAAAGAAGGTTATAGTTTTGTCATTGAAAATTTTGTTGTAAAGTTATCTTTCAATGAAAAATATATTGGTACTGCCTTCTTGTCATATGGATAATATACAATGTGTTTTGCCCCTAATGAGATGTATTCTTCTTCATATATTTTCAAACAAGTCACTAGAAAGAGAACCCTGAAAAAAGAGAAGTCATCCATGCTGTGGCATAAAAGGTTGGGTCACATTTTTAAAGATAGAGTTGAGATATTGGTTAAGGATAATATTCTCCTAACTCTAAATTATGATTATCTAGAAACATGTGTTGACTATTGTAGAGGTAAGTTGACCAAAATAAAGAAAAAGGGGTCAACTCGTGCTTTTGACTTATTAGAACTCATAAATACAAATGTATGTAGACCTTATAAAGTTAAATTTTATAATTCAAGATATTTTTTGACATTTATTGATGACTATTCCTATGATGGATATTTGTTCTTTCTTAAAGACAAGGCTTTTGACTTATTAGAACTTATAAATACGGATATATGTAGACCTTATAAAGTTAAATTATGTAATTCAAGATATTTTTTGACATTTATTGATGACTATTCCTATTGTGGATATATGTTCTTACTTAAAGATAAGTATGAATTTCTTGAGAATTCAAGATTTTTAAGGCTAAAGTTGAGAACCAATTAGGAAGGTCAATTAAGATTGTCAAATCTGACTTTGGAGGTAAATATTATGGTAGACATGGCATTTCAGGATAAGAAAAAGGTCTATTTACCAAATATGTAGAATCATGTCGAATAATGGCTTAGTTTACTATATTAGGTAGTTTTGAGCAAAACAGTGTAGCCAAAAGGCATAATCGCACCTTAAAGGACATGATGAGTTTAATGCAAAGTAGGATTAATTTACCTAATTACCTGTAAGGTGAAGCCATAAAGACTACCTTATATATACTTAATAGAGTCCAATGCAAATTAGTTTCGAAGATGCCTTTTGAAATCTTGAAGGGGTAAAAGCTTAGCCTCACTCATATTCATATAGGGGACTGTCCTATTGAGGAATATTTGTATAATCCTTATAAAGATAAGTTGTATTCTTGTTTCACTCATTATTATGTTGTTAGATATCCTGATCACTCTTAAAGATACAAATTTTACTATAGAAATGAAGGATTTAGAATAGTAGAATAACAAATAACTAAGTTTCTAGAGTATAATGTCTGTGATGAGGGAGGTCATTCTTATTCTTAAGATGATAGAAGGATGTATATTATAATTATTTCATATCCATCACTCATACAGTCAGAACTAATGGGTCAAGGTCTTAGTACCATACTAGTTCAGGGACAGGAACCTATACTTGTACAAGCTAGAGGTTCTTGAGGCATAAAAGCATACTAAATTAGTTTAATTAAGAAGATCCATTAAAATGATAAGACCTCCTATCTCATCTGATTACATAGTCTATTTAGGTGAACAAGATTATGATATTGGACATGTAGTAGATCTAGTGACTTTTACAGAAGTTGTTTCTGAACCTCTCTGAACCTCATGCAGATTTGTGGTGGGATGCAATCCATGAAGTATAAAAAGGTATGAGAGCTTATGTATTTACCTCATAACAATAAACCTATCAGTTGTAAATTGATTTATAAGACAAAAAAGGACTCTCAGGGTAAAGTTGAGTGGTTCAAAGTCCCTTTGATTGCCAGAGGGTTTACTCAAAGAGAAAAGATTGGCTTTAATGTTACCTTTTCTCCTATATCCTCTAAGGATGCATTTAGAGTGATTATGTGAAGAGGTTTATATGAAACAACCTAAAGGATTTCATGATCAAGACAAAGCTTGCAACATCCCGTTACCCATGTGGAGACTAGAATAGACTATATGAGAGATTATTAAGAAATTAGAAAGTGCATTTTGATGCTCATGCATAATATGACATGCACATATACGTGATTATTGAATTTTGCACATGAAAATAATTGTACATGCATTCTTTGACATTCTAGGTATAACTGTTATAAATGTGATTTTATTGAGAATTGAGGTTTATTTGTATTGAAAATTAATTTGGAGTGTATATTTGTTGATTTATAATTTTTGGAGAATTTAGGAAAAATTTTTGAAAATGTGGGGTATTATTGGAATTGATAAATGGAAATTGAAATAAGAATCAGTGATATTGAAGATTTTTATAGATGACTTTATAATTATTAAGAAAATGATATTGAAAATTTTAGAGACATTTGGAGTAATGCTGAGGCTCACTAGACTAGTTTCTTTAGAAAAACTAGTTAAAGCCTTAAAAGTTAGATAAGTGACAAGTGTCACTTGTCTAGTTCAAGTTTCACTATTCAATTACTTTGTAAATGACTAAGTCATGTTCTTTTATCCTCGAAAGACTAAGTTACTTCTTGACTTACCATCTTCTTCGTAGCTTTCTCCTTCAAGCTTTTTCTTCATTGAGTTTTGATTCACCAAAGTTTCTTTTTTTCTTTACCAAACCTTCAAGTTTTGTTGTCTCTTTATTTTGCCTCAAGAAAAACCTAACATAAACCACCTTCATGATGGTGTACGTGGGTGCATGAGAGTTAGGGATTCTTAGAGTTTTTGAAGATTTTGGAGTTTTATCAAGTAAGTATCTTGTTAATCCTTTAGAGTTGTTAGATTATGAAACAAAAATGGTGATTTGTTGACATTTCATAATCGTAAGAAAAATAGACATTTTTCATGTTAGCCGTGAATATAGTATGAAAATGTGGATTTGTTGATTTTTCGGTTTTGATGGTCGATATGTTATAAGGTAGTGTGGAAATGATTTTTTGAGATGTTTTAGAGGTAGAATGATCTTCATAATGGTGTTAGGATGAGTATAGAAAATTGTTAATGAATGGTATATGCACATGTTCCGTTTTGAGTAAATGATCAAAAATAGATCATAGATTGGTTTGTGAATGATATTGAGTTAAGAATGAAGAGTAACGAAGTAGGAAAAATGATCTTTGTACAAGTTGTATTAGGTGTAAAATCTGAAAAAAATTGGAAGATCAGTGTTGGAAAATGTAACAGTAATATATTCATTGAATTTTCTTCTGTGTTTTGAGGATCTAAATGTCATGGGATAGCAGTAAAATCATTTTTGGAGTTGAAAGATCCATGAAAATATGTATGTGAAGAGTGTAGAAAGGTTTATGTATGCTCTGTTTTAAATTTTTCAGAACTTATTCTTCAGCTTTTATTTATTAGGAGTCACAACACCGTTGCATTCTCACGGGCATGAGAAACAAAATCACACCCGTGATTGTGTGCTTCATTTCTCTCTCATGGGCAAGTCACACCCATGACTGTTTGCTTCATCTCTCTCTCTCACACGGGTGTGAGAGAGAAGAGTCACGACGGTGACTTTTGCCCAAATGGATCGCGACCCGAGAGGCTTAAGCGAGTGATTTGGCTTTTATTGAACATGCTTCGGTATTTTAATGATATCTTGATCTGTAGTTATTCAATTAGGATGATTTTTAATTTGGAGTAAACTAGAGACATAGGTCTATACGTTTTATGAAGAAATTTAATTTTAATTCTATCTCCAAAATTTTCAAAATCTGACTTGAAATTGAGTTTTGACTGAGGCTGTAGTATTACCCGAGACAGAAATCATATCTTGTTGATATTGAATAAACTATATTGATAGATGCCGATTTAGACAAAGGTTTCTTCACAAAAGTTGTAGTTTACTCTCTTATATTTCATTTGATATAAAGTTCATAATTTTTAAATATGGTAATTGAGAGATATGAGTTGTACAATTTGACGGCATGACCATGTACAAGCCAAAATTTCAATGTACTCAATCTATAGTATTCTGAGCATAACCTATAGAATAATGAACCAAATTGAATGATCTTAGTTTCATTATAAACTTAAGAGATAGGAGAAAAATTTACTAGAAGAAACTATCCTCAAATTACTTCATTTTCTTGGTCAAAAAGAACATGGAAAGTTGACTCAAAAGTTGCTGT
This sequence comes from Erythroxylum alaternifolium, assembly GCA_027478495.1. Lineage (NCBI taxonomy): Eukaryota > Viridiplantae > Streptophyta > Magnoliopsida > Malpighiales > Erythroxylaceae > Erythroxylum > Erythroxylum alaternifolium. The sequence goes on from JANIIA010000002.1 coordinate 15,820,974, forward strand.
AGAAAAAATTTGAATTAACCAAGGAGTTATGAATTTTGATTTTATTAAGGTATTAACCAAAAGTATAAATGATACCTATTTGAGTTTGGAAATATGAATGTTTACATGACAAGAATAATAGAGCAATCCCTGGGATTGTTATAAATATGCATTGTGCATATTTCATATACATACATGTGCATTAACAAACACTTATAATTGTGCAAAAGTGTGATATATGTATATTGCTTGATATAGAGGAGCAATTAGAACATCAACATCCAGACGTTGCCAAAACTTTGAGGTAATAGCTTCGGGAGCAATCAGTGAGTAACCTAGATCGTTTCATGCAATTAGTTTTTTGCTTTAGACTATGTTTTGAATGATAATATGAATGTTATTTAATTTTGTTGATGCCGGACAATGAAGGTCCGAGACTTGATGCTTGAATGTGATATTGAAGTACTACTTGTATGTGACTGTGACAAACTAAATGCTTCTTGACATGATTGATTGATTTGAGAGATGCATTCCATATATGAATGCATGATCAGATAATGAGAGTTGTGACCCGAGTAGCCACCGAAAACGAGCCTAAAGCTCCAAATGTGATTAAGAGCCAAAGGCTCACTATGTAAAATGAGCCTTGTATCCCCAACAAATAAAGGATAGTATAAATGAGCCCGATAGCCACAATGGATACGAGACAGTTTAGGCACTCAGTCACAACAACGTAATATTTGGAAAAGAGTCACACGAGCATTTAATATACATTTTAATAAGTATGTGTGATTGTTTGAAATGCAAAATTATCTTACTCTTAAGTGAGAATGTGATATGTGATAATTTATGCAAAATGCAAATATGTGAATTATATGTTATATATGTGATGTGTTGCATAAATAGAGTGAACCATCGATGATGGTTACCTTATTAAGTTTGCAAAAACCACCAAAATTGCAACGTTGATTTTTTAGGACCGAGAGACAACTTTAGCTACTAAGAGACACTACAAGGAGTATAGTCTTATACTTTTGGGGAAAAAGAAGAAATGGCTCAAAGGTCGGTCAGCTGAGATTGGAAGATTAGATAGATCTTTTTATGTATTTCCTCTTTCATATAGTGTATTTTGTATTAGGATATGATGATGTTCATACTCAAACGATATTGAAAATTGTTAATGTAAATATTTGGTTTTATGAAATAAAAGGAGAAATTTGGGTTTTAAGATATGGTGTTTTTCATTATGATGTCTTATAAGAAAATAAAGAATGATGATGCCATGTTAAGTGAATGTTGTGAATGAACGTAGCACACTACTATCATAGGTTATGTACTGGAATGTTCTCAGGGTGTTCCGGTATGTACCCCATGGTATGAGGCGTTACATTTTATCAATCTCTGACTTTCGTTAATTTCAACTTGAATATAAATGCATTCTTTCAGACGAACACGCGAAATACTTGTATGCCTTCATTATTATTCATTTAAGGGACCTTAGGCTGCGTTTGGATCTGCGTTGCGGTGGGGATAACTACTTATCTACCACTGTTTCCAAACGCGATCACATGTTTGGATTTGCGGGAGAACAAACGAAGGTTAGAGGAAAGTGCAATGCCACAGCAGAAATCGATAAGCAGAAAGAGGGTTGGGATAGGAAAGTGCTTATGTAGTAGAAATTCTACTTTCCATTAATAACCTTCTGATAATTGTTATTGCAGTGGCGGTTGATAACCTACTAAAATCAACCTGTTGAAATGATAAGTACTTATTCTCAACAAGTACTTATTTGTTTGGGATTACTATTTTGGTAACTGCTGAAACGAGAAAATAGGTATTTGTAACTGCGGTTATGGTTGCTAAAAAGAGACAAAATAACTAAAAAGCCCATTGATTTAATAAACCATTAATTGTTGTATAAATAATTAAAAATATATTATTTGTCATATAAATTTAAAATTATAAATAATAAAATATTAAATTTAAAAAGAAAATATAAATAAAATAAAATATTTCATAAAAATTATATTATTAGTCATATAAATTTAAATTTATAAATAATAAAATATTAAATTAAAATAAGAAAATATAAATAAAATAAATTTAGTAAATAAAATATTTCATAAAAATTATATTATTAGTCATATAAATTCAAATTATAAATAAGAAAATATTAAATTAAAATAATAAAATATAAATAAAATAAATTCAGCAAATTAAATATTTCATAAAACATATATTATTAGTCATATAAATTCAAATTATAAATATTAAATTATTAAATTAAAATAAGCAAAATATAAATTTTTATTAGTTGAGGGTATAATGGAAAATAATAATTATCAGAAAATTATTAATGGAAAGTAGAATTTCTATAATAAAAGCACTTTCCTGCAGTGGCACTGCACTTTCCTCCAACTTCTGGTTGTTCGCGCCGCATATCTAAACATGTCACTGCGTTTGAAAACTGTGGTGGATAAATACTTATCCTCACCGTACCACATATCCAAACACACCCTAAGCAGAAACTTATTTGATTGAAATAGCCCTCAGCCCAACCAGATTCACAGGGGCAAGATTCGACCCAACTTGAACAAATTTGGCACGTTTTGACCCGATTTATTTTGATCCAACCCGACTTGATTAGGCTCAAGTTGAGTAGACCTGAAAGTAACCTAGCCCATTGCTTGGAGAAGGCCCGTTCGAATTCTATCTTGTACCCGGTTCTTCCATCAAGTTACGAGATCGTTTATACCAAGTGCCTGTTTGATTGAGCTTTTGGATGGTGAATAAGTACTTTTTTCTACAACAAAAGTTTTTTTAAGAAAAATGAATGCTTGGCTGTAAAATAAAAAAGCACTTTTTTAGTAGATATAACTTTTTTAGCAACTAAAATACAGCTTTTTAAGAACTCAAATTTGGAGCTTCTCAAAAAAGCACTTTTTCAAGTAGATTTTTCATATCAACTGATGAGCCTATTTTTTAATCCCTTTTACCCTTATGTTTTACATATAATTCCCACAATACTTACAAACATATCTTCACGTTTATTTTGATATTTATATAATATTATTTGACTTTTTTATATGTTTTAATATTTATTTTTGATATTAATTTTACTTATGTTATAATCCATACAAAAGATTTGGTTAGATATATTTTCATTTATGTTTTATATGGTTTAAAATTATATAATAATTAATATATTGTGCTTTGCATA
>JANIIA010000002.1:15859208-15875120 GCA_027478495.1 Erythroxylum alaternifolium
CATGAGATGTGGTAATTTACCACACCTGGACCCGTTTCTTTGATCCGACCCGTTCTCTGGAAACGGGATGTTACATAGACGTTGTAAAAACTGATAATCAAGCCCAGAGATAACTCAGCTCCTCTAGTTGATGAATTTGTAATAAACGTAGTAAAAATTGATAATCAAGCCCACAGTATGGGATTAGAAGGGCTTGAGCCAGTAAAGATGGTAAGGGTGACAGAAGGATGTTGCGGGGCTGAGAAGGATATTGGTGCAAAGGGCAGGCTGAGAATGTAACATCCTGTTATCCAATTTTAAGGGTTAAAACCCTAGAATACTGTACATGAGAGATTATTAAGAAGTTATAAAGTGCATTTCATATTCATGCATAATATAACATACACACACATGTGAATATTAATTTTGCACACATTAAAATGATTGTACATACATTCATTGATATTCTCCAGGTATAATTGATTTATAAATGTGATTTTTGACATGAATTTTGTTTTATATGTATTGAAAATTGAATTGGGTTCTACAAGTATTGATGTAGAAGTTTTGGTGAAGTTTAGGAAATTTTTTGAAATTATGAGAAATTTTGGACTAGAAAATATGTCAAGTAGCAAGACAATTGACAAATAGTAGTAAAGATAAGTGATGGATGTTGATGCAAATAATTGGCAAATGACATTAGGATTTGTTGATAACCTATATTGAAATTTAGAGACACCAGGAGTATAAATTGGAGTTAAATGGACTAGTTATTAAAAAGGGGTTTAAATGGGAACACAGGAAGGTAACAAGTGGCAGTGACAAATGTCACTACCACTTACCACTTATCTCTTACAATTTCTCATTTTGCAAGACACTCTTCTTATTATCTTTCATTTTTAACTCTTGTTTTCATCTTCTTCGTGGCTTTCTCTTCTTCTTCACAATTTTGATTTACCAAACCTTCATCAACGTTACACTTTGCTATTATCTATCAATTGCTACTTCCATCTTGTTGTCTCCTTCATTTTCCACAAAGAAAACCTAACCTATTCCACCTTCGAGATGTTGATCGTGTGACATAAGAAGTTAGGGCTTCTTTGTGTTTTTTTTTTAAGAATTTGGAGTTTATCAAGTAAGCAGCTTGTTAATCTTCATAGGTAGTGTTAAATGAAACTAATATGATGGATGATTGGAGATTGATGATTTGATCTTGAAAGTTATTTGTGTTTTAATGTGGTTGTAATAATAAAGGAATTATGTTTTAAACTTTAGTGTGTAAATGTTTATGAAGTGGTGAGGCATATATGTGAAAATCGTGAGTGATGAAATGAGCACCTAAATGTCTTACTTTTGCATATAAGATGATTAACCTTTCATAAGTGGATGTAGAGAAGATTTTAAGATAAAAAGATCATTAAAAGTGGTGTGGAAAGAAGTGCAGAAATTCTGACTTGTAATTTGATGTTTATTTTCTATTTTCTTGGTATGTTACATGTATCTCTTTGATTGTTATAGAGATGAACTAACATGAATCTAGAGCTAAAAATTAGGAGTACTAGGGGGTCTTGAAATGAGATGAATTAAGGAGATAGTTAAGAATGAAATGTAGGTGAAAAATGAAGTAGAACATGTGTAGAAAATTGATGAAGAAAGTGTATATGAATATGTTCTGTTTTTGAGGTTATAATCCAGCATGGATTTTGATTGTACATGGATGATATTGAACTGAATATGGGGTATAAATGAAGAGGTTATTAACTTGAAATGATGAATTTTGAAAATGAATTGTTTGATACTTTTGAATGAGATATTATGGAAAAAGGATGGGATTTCATGAATAATGAGATTTAGTTGAAAATGATGAATTAAATGAGTAAAGGTTTGAGAGTTTAATGCAATTGAATTGGTGGTTAAATTAGTATGAAATGATGTTGTATTAGAGGAAGTGAATTTTGGAAAATTGGTGTGAAATTGATGTTAGAATATATGTTGAATTCGTGTGAAAGGAGGAAGAAAGTACAGGGCACGATCGTGGCCTTCACCCCACAATCGTGGATTGACCAGAAAATATTTCTGTCATAATTGTGGTAAGAGCACCACAATCGTGGCTAGCTCCAAGAGTTCCTGTTATGATCGTGATAGGGACACCACAATCATGGCTAGACCCATGGAGAAAAAGAGTTGTCTTTTGAGTGAAGTATGAATCAATCAATGTTAGGATGTTTCCATATGAGGTATTTAGGCTTGAATAAGACCTTGAATGAACCTAGTTGATGATGAATGAGGTGATTAAAGTGAGTAAAGGGTATTAGATAGTAAAGAATGACTAAAAGGTGTTTTTAATTGATTATGAGATATATACATATGTGCATAAATGAGTACTTATGCTATTGTGCAAAGTACTAATGTGTAAATGTGTATGTTTGCATGATATAGAGGAGCAATTAGAGCGACTGCATCTAGACATTACCGGGACCTTGAGGCAATAAGCTATCTGGAGCAAATTGTGAGTAATATAAGATGGTCTCACTTTGATTATTTGTTTGTTAAAGTATGTATTGAATTATTATGTGATGTGTATGTACTGATTCTGGACATTGAATATTCGACACGTTTAATGCATGAATAATGTATTAAACGTGCTCATTAAATGTGAATTTGACTGAATAAGTGATTCTTAATTTAAACGTTGAATGTTAGACCAAGGTTCGATGACAAATGTGAATGAGATTATGATAATGAATATGAATGTGTAAGATTGAGCGCAATTGATTGACTGAATACATGTGATGCATTTCATTTCATGAATTAACATAAAGGTAGTTGTGACCGGAGTCGTCAGTGAAAAAGAGCTTAAAGCTCAAAATGTGATAAGAGCCTCTAGCTCACTATGTAAAATGGGTCCTGTATCCCTAACAGTTAAGAGATAGTTATAAATGAGTTTGGTATCCATAATGGATATGGGACAGTGAAAAAGGCACTCAGTCATAATAATGTAATAAACGAATGTGTGTCTCATGGGCATTGCATATATACATGATATTTATGATTTGATTAATTGCAATGTATTGTTGAATTGAGTTGAATGAAAAATGTTAAAAAAACTGATGAACAAAGCGTTTTGTAATGCTACATGATGATAAATGAAATGATGTGAATTAGGTAATTGGATGAATTGTTGCGTTATATGATATGAGTGAACCATCGAAGATGGTTAACTCACTGAGCTTGCAAAACTCACCAAAATTGCAACATTGAATTTTTAGGTTCGAGAGAGACGATATAACTTCTAGACAATTTAGAAGAGATCTAGTACTACTTTTGGATAGAAGACATGGCTCAAAGGTCAGTCAACTGAGATTAAAGGAATTAGATAAACTTTTTATATAATTCCTCATTTATGTAGCATGTTTTGTATACAGAGTTGTAGACTCTGATAGGTCGTTGATATTGTTTATATATGGATGTTTTATGTAATGCTACATTGTATATCATGGTATATAAAAGGAGATGAGGAAATTTGGGCTTCAACATTGTGCTAATTATGTTTTTAATTTATAATGCCATGAGTTAAGTAAAAGTGATATAGTTAGTGCGCCGCTTCTGTCGGGCATGTGCTCAAATGTTTGATGGACATACGGACACAAATGTCTTATGGGAGTGGGGTGCTACAGAGAAGGATGTTGTGAAGGATGAAGTTGTTATGGGGACGCCACTTATAAATAATCTAGAACCTCCTAGCATTGTTTTGCAGGTGCAACAATTAGTGAATCAGATGGGGTAACCATAGATGTCAATGGTGGTATTGCACCCACTGCCTCTGTTTCAGAAAGTATGGCAACTGATGATCTGGACGCTTATGTTACTCTACTTATGGTTAATTCTTCTGGAGTTTAGGATGACTTCCGTGTTCAACTTAGAAGTGCTAAACGTAAGTCAGCTAGGAATAGGAAACAAAACCCCAGATATTTGGGAGCTTCTCCCACTTATGGCAATCCTTGTGTGGAATCTCAGGGGGTTTAATGACCCTCTTAAACAATCATTGGTAAAGGAGATGGTGCGAGAGAGGAAGCCTTGTGTTATAGACCTTTTGGAAACCAAAATAAGGAACCCATTCTCTCTCACTGGATCTAAGTTTTTGGGTGCTAATTGGGAGTTAAATCTCCAACCATTACACACACTATAACGGCATAATTATATGTCTATACAATAAAAATATGATAGGCATTCAGGTGATGGAAAATTCAGATCAGCTTATTCATCTTCAATGTCAATTGCATGGTCTTGCTTCTACTTTTGATTTGTCAATTGTGTATGCTTCGAATTTTGGGTTTTTAAAAACTCAACTCTAGTGTGACTTGGAAACTATTCAGAAGCAGATCTCTCAACCTTGGTTTATGGTGGGAGATTTTAATTACTCACTTAACTCTTCTAAGATGGAAAGAGGTTGATGGTTCAATTTCGAGTTGACCAAGGAATTGTCCAATTTCTTAACCAGGATGGACTTGATGGAGCTTAAATTTATAGGGAGACTCCTTACTTGGTCCAATAACCAACAAGGTAGTCTTCTTATCCATAAGAAGTTGGATAAAGGTCTAGTTAACTCTCAATGGTTGACACATTTCTCTAATTCTTATGTACATTTTGGGGAGAAGCTTTTGTTAGACCATTCATATATGTTGATACTTATAGGAGAGGTATATCGGAGAGAGGCTTCCCCTTTTCGATTCTATAATTGACTTATACAGAGAGTTGGGTTTTCTACTATAGTGAGTCTATGTTGGACTACGAAAATTGTTGGTTGTAAATCTTCTCAGTTATCATAGAAGCTTAAATTGGTGAAGGAAGCTTTTAAAGGTTTCATGTCCAGCCAAAACCTCCACTTCTCATCCTTGAAAAAGAAACTTATCTAAGCACAAACTGCTTGTTATGAGGATCCGCATAATAGGGAGCTTAAAAGTGCTGAAGTGATGTGCCTCCAAGCACACTTTAGCTCTTAAACTCTAGTCTTCTATTCTTCATCAAAAATCCATAGTTAGCAGGCTAAAAGAAGGGGATACTAATTCAAAGTTCTTCCACTCTTCCTTATTAGCTCATCGAAATTACAACAAAATATATATGCTACGTGACAGTGGGGGACAGACCTATATAGAGCTGACCTAGCTACAAGACATGGCTCACAATCACTTTCTTAATCTTATGGGATCATATAACTCCTCTATTCCTAGTTAGAATGTGAGACAGTTGTTTGAAGGGATGATTGATCACAGTGTTAATGAAATGTTGGTGGCTCCAATCAATGAGCAAGACGTCAAGAGAGTATTATTCAATTTGAATCCTTTCAAAGCTCCTGGGCTAGATGGATTCACTGCTCTCTTCTTTCAGAACATTTGGGGCATAACAGGGCAGCTTTTTACTGAAGCTGTACCAGAATTTTTTTCATTTAGGAAAATTCTACGAGCATTGAATCATACACACATCTGCTTAGTGCCTTAAAGAAGTAATCCTCAGAGTATGAATGATTTTCAACAAATTTCTTATTGCAACACTATTTATAAAGTGATTTCTAAAATTTTGACAGAGTGGCTCAAGCAGGCTATCTATGGTATCATTAACTTGGCTCAAGGGGCTTTCATCCAGGGACAGAATATTGGGTATAACATTCTTCTCCTGCAAAAACTGTTGAAAGAGTATTAATTAGGCAAGAAGCTCAAGAGCTGTTTAATTAAAGTTGATTTCTGTAAAGCATTTGATACGGTGAGTTTGATTTCTTTAAAGCATTTGGTACGGTGAGCTGGAGGTTTGTACAGGTATGTCTTAAAGCATTGCACGTGCCTTCTAAATTTATAGCATGGATCATGACATACATTCAAACTACTCTATTGAGCATTCTGGTGAATGGGATTCCTACTAAGACAATACAGACAGCTAAAGGAATTCATCAAGGAGACTCGTTGTCACCTTATTTGTTTACTCTTGTGATGGAAGGCTTTTCTTGATTAACAACTAAGTTGATCTCATGCAATAGGAACTTCTAATTCCACTACAAATGTGAACGTCTCAATCTCTCGCTTCTCTTGTATGCAGATGATCTTTTGATATTATGTGGTTCCAACTCTCAATCGATTACCATGATGATCCATGCATTGGAGATATTTGCTGATTGCTCTGGGTTAAAGCTTAATATTGCAAAAAGGTGAATGTATCTCTCTGTTGATGTGCGGAATCTTACTAAAATTCAGAATCTAGCTGGGCTGACTGTGAAATCTGCTCCTTTTTCCTATTTTGGTGTTCCCATCACTGCCTTTAAATCGAAGTATAACGACTGTCTCACTCTACTTGAAAGAATTAAGGCAAAAGTGATTGCATGGCAAAGCAGGTTTCCATCTTATGTTGCTCGAATTACACTTATTATTTTTGTCTTAAGTAGTTTTCATATCCATTGGTCTGCTCATATAACCTTACCTAAGAAAGTGCTTAAAGAGGTGGACAGACTTATAAAAGCTTTCATATGGACTGTTAGATCTGTGAATGCTCATAATGCAAAGGTTAAATGGAGTGAGATAGTGATTCCTAAGAAGTTTGGGGGACTGGGAGTAGTTTTTATCTATTCAATGTCTTAATGTGTAAGAGGCTTTGGCGTTTATACCCGGATCATAATGCTCTATAGGTCAAATGAATTCATGAGTTTCACTTGAAAAATCTGAATTTTGGCAAGCTCCTTGTGCAAAGGAGTTCTCATGGATACTAATCTAGATGAAGAAGTTGCGAGACTTGGTTTATCTGTGTATCAAACACAAGGTTGGCAATGGTGCATGTACTCGGCTCTGATATGATAATTGGGCTAACTCTAGTCCTCTTATCTGGAACCCTCAGGTCCAGCACTTAAGGAACTGTATTCCTCTCTACTTAAAAGCTCATCCTTGCTCTGCAATGGTCAATGGTATGGGAGATATCGAGGTTTTGACACTCTGGTAAAATTCCTACCCCAATATGTTCATGTCTTGAATGATGATTCTATAAGTTGGTCTCTTGATCCGAGTGGTACATTCTCCAATAAATCTTGTCATCGGTTACTTCTTAGGGGTCTACGCGAGGTATCTTGGTTTCCGCTTTTATGGCATAATTCCATACATCCTAAAGCCGCTTTCATTACATGGCTAGCGATTAAAAACAGACTTGAGACCAAGGACAGATGGCATGGCAATACTAATACAATTTGTGTCTTATATAAAATGGTTCCTGAGGATCGAGATCAACTGTTTTTTCTCTGTAGTTATTCTAAAGTAGTCTGGAGTAGACTCCTACATTTGCTATCTATTAATGGATATTATTATTCTTGGGATCAAGCTTTTAATTGGGCTATTAAAAACTCTCAGAAAGGACAAACTAACGCTTCTCTTATGAAAGTTGCCTTTATTACTACTATATATTCTCTTTGGAAAGAACATAATGCTCATCTATATACTACTAATGAAGAGGGGAAATATCAAGTAGCTAACAGGATCATTAATTGGATTCGAGGTGCCTTAAGTGCTAAAAATCTTCTTCATTCACTTTCCCCTGACATGCGACTCACGTGGAATCTTTAGCTTGGCTTCCTAGAATGTTTTACTAATGTTTTGATTCCTCTTTTGTTCTTGTATATATCTTCTTAGATTAGCTCTCATTTGTAATGAAGTTATAATTTTGTCTATAGTTAATCCCTTTTCAATTTCCAAAAAAAATCCCACAGAAGTGTAGAATCTGCGGAGGTTTAGTAATACGCAACCTACCCCTAATTAGTAGAGAGTCTGTTTCCAAATGACCTCACATGAGGAAAAAAGTAACAATAAAAATAAAAATATAATAATAATAAGAAGAAGAAGAAGAAGAAAAATAATAATAATAATATTGATAATAACAATAAATATGATGATGATGATGATGATAATAATAATAAGTAATTACCTTTTAGGCTAACTACAAGAGGTAGGAGTTAAAAGATTTAAGAAAACTATCAGGATCTCTTTACGAATGATTCTTTACCTAAATCGTAGTGCAACAAAGTTTTTTATTATGAATTATGTCCTCAGTCAGTTCCAAAAAATTAATATAATATAAAATGTTAGAATTTCACTTAAATTTTAGTAAAATTATTAAAGTCTAAAAAGAATTTTTAACATTAACAAATTTACTTTTAAATTTATTAAATATTATTTAAGATGCTTTATTTTTTATGAAGTGCTTTATATTCCACACAGAATAAATCAAATAGGCACTAATCTTGGTGTTAACGGATGAGACTTAAAATTTCCTCTAATGCCAGTCTTCGTATTCATCGAGACAATCATTTTTAAAATTTACAAATATGGATGAGTAAGTAATAACTTTTTTTCCAATTTAAGTAGAAAGTTTATAAAAAGATTACTTCTAAAGAAATTGCCTTATTGAATTATAGTTTTAATTGTTTTGCAGTTGCAATATTAGCAGCAATGGTCGAAATTGTTATACCATATTTTCTATAATTAGGCATTTAGGCTTATAACGTGATCAATTATTGTAATTGTCTACGATTATAATATAATCCGCAGTTTATTGTTTAAATCTTTGCCTTAAACTTATCTGATCTCTAAATACTAAAAACAAACATTTACCTGATTTTAGATGTTGTTATTCCTTACAGTGCTTTTATGTTTGTATTCAACTTGCACGAGTAGAGTACGGTTGAAGCTGGCTAGCTTACCATTATTATGAAGCATAACGCAGTTCTGAAGTAAGAATTATTGACTCGCCAGTTTCAGCATGTGGCCTACGGACTACTCAATTCTACATACTAGTTTCTTGAAAATCTACATAGAACACTTGTCCATGGCCCCAATGTCCGCAAAAGAATGGCTTCCAAATCGTGCTTTAATAATAAGATTTTGTAAGACAAATCATCGAAACAATATGACTACCAAGTGCTGAAAATGACAAGTTATTCAAACTTCTGAATAAGTTAACATTTAGAGGCCCACGATCAGTAAGCCTAAAGACAATAATGGAAAAAGAATAATAAAGAACACGAGAAGGTTAGTATTAGATTATGTTCACACATATATGGATGTCCTTTTGCTTTGCCTTCTGGTGCACGGGATGACTGAATTCAGTCTAGTCAAGCAAGGCTAATCATACGCAGGAAGAGATAAAGATGTCACATAATGTTTGGTTTTCAATGCTCATAAAGTATGGAAAAGAAAGGGATGAGTGGAAGAATGATGTCAAGTTACGTGTTGATGAGGTTATTTTCGATGCTAGTGTTTATATATCGTGTGGGTTAAAACAATAAATGATCGTCAATATTTGAAAGGGGCAGAGAAAAAACATGCCTATTTCGTAAGTAATTGTCAATTAGTCAATGTAATTTCTTAGTAACTTCATAACTTAACGAGTCAAAGTTAGAAAGTATGTGTTTTCCATTGTACCCAAAATTAAAGATGCAATTTGGTCAATAATAGGTATTATCATATTTTATATTTGAGGTTGAGCCTTGGAGTAACTAGTAAAATTGTTCCTTTGTAAAAATACAAAGGTTTAAGTTACATAAACAATCTCTTTATAAAAATAAAAAAAGAAGGCTGCATCTGATATGACTCCCTCCAGACTCTTACAAAGTTAAGAGCATTGTACATCGGATATGTTGATTTTTTAATCATATTTTACATTTAACTTACAATTGGTTCAAATAAGAATTCAGTATTTTAATTTAATAAATATTAATGATGTAGTTATTTTTAAAAAATTATAAAAAACATAAACATTAAGAGCTATTTCTTCTTTAAACTCACAGGATTAGCTTTAAAAAGTACATTTTATGTTTTATCCTTTGGAAATTTCATAATTTAATCCTAAAATTCCACGCCCTGGTTGATTTATTAAAAGTTTCTGAAGGCACAAAGCCTCTTCCGTATAAGTCAATGCCATTACCACATCCTTACACATTTCATCAATCACCAATTGCCAAGAAGCTTAAGGATGGCCCCATTTTCGCACACAAACCCCATCCAAATAGCTACTAAGCAGTAAGTAACCAAGCATTCATTCATCATCTAAAGCTGTTATGGAATCACATATCTCCTACGAGTTATGTACAACATATAGCTAAAAACAATGTTGAACTTCCAACGTTAGGAGCTCCTACCCTCTTGCTTTTAGAATTGGTGGAGGATATAAATTACGAGACGTGCCTCAACTAATCAAAGATTTGGGCTTACCTACTGATCTTACCGTACAAAAAGCCCAAATTTTAAAGATTATTCCTAAAATTCGTATAAATCATCAACATGGCAAGCACTACACCACCCAAATCTCGAAGGCAACGTATAGCTAAAGACATTACCCAGAGTGATGGTCAAAGGAGTTTCATATGAAAAAAGTAACATTACAAATGATTAGACTTTAGAGGGAAAGCGAGAAACTTCCCAGAAAAAGAGGGTTAAATTGATCATGAAGGGTGGTCTCACTGTTCAATATGGTTAGGTGATGCTCTTTTCTATCAACAGAAGACCAAAGGAGTGTGAAAAGAAGAAACTCTCCCCACATATCTTTCTACCACGCATTCGTTCCAATCCAAAATAACAACCTTAACCCCTGTTCTGTTTCTGACAAGTCAGCCTATGCTCAGTTCGTTCATTCGAGGCAACATATCAATCTCAGGGTCAATCATCTCCCATCTCTTGACCACAAGCCATTCTTGTTCTCTATATTTCAACTTTTACAACTTCAGTTGAGCCTGTCAAGACCTATGCAACTTGAACCATGTCCTTTGCAGCTTCACATGCCATCTTCTTCTGGGCAAACCTTGTTATTTCATTAGTCTCAGCTGATACATCATCAAGGTGCAACCCAATATGTGGCAAAAACCATCTTCCATACCCTTTTGGATTCTCACCTGGTTGCCTTATTCCTTTGAACTGCAGCTCCACCGGCGATTTATTCATGGGAGAGTTTCCGGTCTACTCTGTAAATGAAGATACTATAAAGATCAATCTTGAAACCAATTGCACCAGACCTGTTCAAGTCCTGCAAACTCTCTTTTCCAACAACTACCAACCAAAATCAACAAACGCTATTCTTTTGCATAACTGCACGAAAGTCTCACCCTGTAATTTAACTACTTTAAACGTGGAGACTCATTTTGAGACGGTTAAATGTTCACATGATAGTAATATTAGTTGCTTCAATCAGGAAACTGATGATAAATTATTTAAACACAGTGCCTTGCCTAAACTTTTCGAGCAGTGTCAGTACCTTCTGTCGTCGATATCTGCAGCGTATTTCCATCGTGGTCATCTTATGTCTTTGGATGTTCAGGCGATGGGGCTAACATGGTGGCTTCCAGGTGACTGCAAGTGTTCAAAGGATGCTTACTGTACAAAATTCCGTACTTGGAACGGAAGAGGGTATCGATGCAACTGCAGAGATGGACTAATCGGCGATGGATACGCCAGCGGAGTCGGCTGTCGGAAAGGTAAGTTCGTTTCCCATAATTTTTTTTTTTTTGAATGAAGTAATGGTATGAGCATCACCTACCTACTTGCTAATGACTAACGTCAAAAGGAAATTTTTTGTTTAATAACACTTGCATCACTTATGATTGTTATGTATCTTACAACCCATCATTCAGGATTTAAGATGATTTTACTTCTCTTTTAGATATTAGAACTTTTAATCATGAACTTCGGCGTATATCTCTCAAATCTGTCGTAATATTATTTCATTATCTCCTAATATAATGGAGAATATTACGCTTAGTTATAAACATGTAATTAGTTGTAAATTAAGGCATACATTTAGGTAGCTATGTTTAGAGTCTGCACGAAAATAGTGTCTCCTTGTATATATATATACTGGTTTTCTGAATCAACAAATCAAATTTTCATCTCAAATCTCTTTTTCTCATTTGCTTTTCTATTTTTCTTTTTCCAAATCGTTTCGTTTGGAGTTCAGGACAAGGATCTATAAATTCTAACACTCAAACAAGAGAGCATGTCTTGGAAGATTCTAACTAGAGTCAAACATATAAACCTTGCTCCCATCTTCCCACCTAATTCACCATAACATGCTATAATGGCAACAACTTACGACTTCTATCTCTGATCTAGACGTAAATTGGGATGACGGCTAATGGGTTGTCTTTTCTGAGGCAAAATGTACTTGCAACTGGCCCCAGTGCAATGGTCTCTAGGGTTCCTCCACTAAAACCATATGGGTCCGAACCATCATATCGAGATTATCATTTACCAATTACACGATGCGAGGTCCACTTGGGGAGAACTCAGCCAAGTGATGTAGATTGGCCTAGTGGCTCTATGTTGGCCAAAACATATAGTACCATTATATGGGGACTATGTTTTGTCTTTTCACGTTTTTGTAGGGTAAGCAATCATGGACTTTAGCACGCACAATAATTGTAGTCTAAGAATACCCACTATTCTTGCAAGTTTAACAATGAGACTTATCAAGATGATAGAATTGTATCATCGGTGAAACCATTTGGTTTCAGCCCCAAGGCTGAGACATAACATGTGAAATTTCACTTATTAAGAGTTTCAAATTGAGTAGGGTTAAAGGGTGACTTTAGATAGATTTTAAATAATCTTCTAACTTCAGGGAAAGATCTTGTCAAAGTTTGGGAATTATTAAACTGATTAGTTAGTGTAAGACAAAAGGTGACTATGCATTCCTACGTATAAATCTAGTAGGTTAGGGGTTAGGATGTTCCTTTAGTCAAATCTAATCACACCAAAATAAAAATTTACTATGACTTAACATCAAGAATTGAGTTTGATCTAAATGATCAAACTTTACTGTACTTTCTTGATAATATTCATCCAACTCCTACCAAAACACGAAGCCCTGGCCCTATTTGACACGCACATCGATGTCTTTATTAGTTCAATGCTAGGAATGCTATTCAATTTGCTTATTGGAAGATTTCAAAACCAAATTTCAACAACTATATATCTTTATGTCCTTAATTGTATATTAACTCATTAGTTTCAATGTTTGTACTTTGTACCATTTATTATTACCATGTTTAGGATTAAAGTATTCATCCAGCTCTAGACAATTTAATACCGTTTTATCTTACTTTACTAATTTTTCTTTCCTGTGAACTCTTCAGATTGCAATGCTAGAAAGTACTTATCTGGTCACTGTGGAGGGGAAATTAGAATCGCTGTTTTAACTGGAGGTGATCTTTCTTATTACCAAAATAGAAGGAACTAAAAACTTTTACATGTTAAACATCGGTGATAAGTTGCAACATTAAGTCTGCGAACTGTTCATGTTTCAGGTATTATAGGTACAGCGGCAGCTTTAATGGTCTGCATGTGGCTATGTCGCTGCTTCATCCGGAGGCATTCAATTTGGACGGCAAAAAGTTACAGAAGATGTTGCATTACTAAGGCAACAGACATTAGTATTCCTGTCTATCCCTACAGAGAGATTGAAAGAGCTACAAGTTGTTTCTCAGAGAAACAGAGGCTTGGAACTGGGGCTTATGGAACAGTTTATTCTGGTAAACTCCACAATGATTTGTGGGTTGCAATTAAAAGAATCAGACAGAGAGATACAGATAGCATTGAGCAGTTCATGAATGAAATCAACCTTATTTCATCTGTGAGCCATCCAAATTTAGTCAGGCTCCTAGGTTGTTCCATAGAACGAGGAGAACAAATCCTTGTCTACGAATTCATGCCTAATGGAACTCTGTGCCAGCATTTACAAAGAGAGATAGGTAAGGGACTTCCATGGCCGATTCGGCTTGCGATTGCCACTCAAACTGCTGAAGCTATAGCCCATCTACACTCCTTCGATCCTCCGATTTACCATAGAGACATCAAGTCAAGCAACATACTTTTAGACTACGATTTCAGGTCCAAAGTTGCCGATTTTGGTCTTTCCAGACTTGGGAGAACAGAATTCTCCCATATCTCAACTGCCCCGCAAGGAACTCCAGGGTATCTGGATCCACAATACCATCAACACTTCCACCTTTCGGACAAAAGTGATGTCTATAGCTTTGGAGTGGTTCTTGTTGAGATAATAACAGCAATGAAAGTGGTGGACTTCTGTAGGCCTCAAAATGAAGTTAATTTAGCTAATTTTGCTATTGACAGGATAGGAAATGGGCACCTGGAAGAGATTGTAGACCCTGTGATTGATCTGCATAGCGATGCCTGGACCCTATTTTCGGTGCAAAAAATGGCAGAATTGGCTTTTAGATGCCTTGCATTTCATAGAGACATGAGACCTTCCATGGTGGAAGTTGCAGCTGAACTAGAGCAGATATTGCTTAGTGGAAATGCTTCTTCCAATGAAGCCAACGACATGAGCTCAACAGAGATACCTCCTTGTTCTTTCTCATCCAATGCCAGTGAGACGCCACTAAGCTTCAGTATCAAGAAAGCTCAATTGAAACATAAAAGTTTGCTTCTGTTGAAGACACAGGCTATTAGTATGAAATCACTGGAAGTAGAAAAAAATGGTTCACCTGTTTCTGTTCAAGATCCATGGTTAAGTGAACAAAGTTCACCTTCATGAGGCTGTTTGCTGAATGAATGGAATAACACTTTATATTGATAGCTTAGCTTAATCCCTACCTGTGAATATTATAACTTTTGCAAAAATAAAAATTAATATTAAAGAATATATATTTTTTAAATATAAAATCAATTAATAGTTATTATGTTTTAAAATTATTTATCTTATATTAATTTTAATAAATTCAGTTATTAATCCAAAACTTGAAATACTTTTTTAATTTCAACTATAATATGTCCTAAATTTTAATTATATAAAGTTTTAAAATTTTATAATTTATAATTTAAAAAATTTATCTAAACAGTATTCAATACGAATAAATATCTTACCAATACTAAACTAGTGCATACGATAATCACAACTTGGACTTTAAGAATGCCGCTTATGTAAGTAATTATGGTCGTCCTAATTATTCTTACTTGCTGCAATTAGTTGGTTGATTTTCGATTAGGCCCAATAAACCCAAAACGCAGGTCCATAATGGGAACCATGACTATTGTTGTTAAATACGTCCTCCAACCGTTGCATGATAATTAAGGTTGTCAAAAAAGACAGTCATGTCCGATTTTAGTCTGTGTTGATTAGGTCACGGATTAAAATTGGATAGACTCGATCATTATTTTAAAAATGATAATGTTTTGTCAAAAATAATTTCGTTTTTAAAGCTTTTATTGAAAAATATATGATGGGTCAGTTTCTATTGACATTTTTAATTGTAGGGGTCGATGGTTGAATTTATGTTTTTTCACCGTAGTTTTATTTTTAATTTCTGTTTTAACTTTTAATTTTAAATAAAAATAAAAACTATTTTTAATGTATATTTTTTATTTTTAATGTTAATTGTATATTAAATAAAACTTTAAAATAAATTATTTTTAATTATTTAAATTCAGTTTATTCTCTTATATAATATTTATTAATAAAATTATCAATAAAATTATTTTACTTCATTAAAAAATAATTTTAAAATTAATATTTATTACAAAATTAATATTTATTTTAAATATATTTTAATTATTAAACTAAAATTTTACTTCAAATTTATATATTTTGAAAATATTTTAGATTTAAATATATTTATTAATAATTATTTAATTAATTTAATTAATTTAACTATAAAATTAAATAAATTATTAAAATATTCATTAAATATAATATCAGAATAATTTTATTAATAATTAATCTATAATTGATACACATAAAAAATTAAAATTACTTTTTATAATTTTCATAAAATTAAAAAACAGAAAAATTTCAAAATAATAAATTTTTAATAAACTTAATAATAATAATAATAATAATAATAATAATAATAATAATAATAATAATAAATGAAAAATAAATAGGAAAAAGGGGCTTAGC
>JANIIA010000002.1:15896267-15929955 GCA_027478495.1 Erythroxylum alaternifolium
AATATTTTTATATAATTAATAATAAATTACATATAATTAATAATAAAATAATAAACTTTTTAGAATAATTATTTTAATATAACGACATTACATTCTATTCTATTCATTTTCTAAATAATATTTCATTACATTACATTATGAACCCTTCCATCTTTCCCAAACAACGTATTACTATATTATATTTCATTTTATTATAAAATGTTCCCTTCCATTTCTTTCCGTTCTATTTATTAACATTCAACCAAACAGGCCCTTCCTGAAAGCACAACTGGTAAACGAAAGTGAATAGGATCATAACCTGTAAACCACTTATTTTATGTGACGGAACTAAAGCAAACCCACTTCCAACGGGAAGGGATGATTCTTTTACAAGAGGTAACTTGAAAGAAACCTCCGACATTGCCACCTTCTCATGTATTAACACTGCGCAAAAGGATATAAAGCTATCAACATTGTCTGGATTTTCCTAGTCTGTTGATTTATTGAAATGGAAGCAGGAAACTTGAAGCCCTCGTATGAAGATTTCGAACCCTTTTGCAAGTGGCAAAGAGCGAAAGAACATGACACTCTTGAAGTCCATCTCCCAGGTAATTTCAATTTCCCTATCCAATTCGCATTTCCAAACCATACTCACATTTAAAAGGCGTATCTTTTCTTATAAATATATAGGATTCAAAAAGGAAAATTTGAAAGTTCAAATAAACGATTCGATGATCATAACCATAACTGGGGAAAGTCTTCATGGAGGCACTCCCTGGCGTCGATTCGTGAAGGACGTCAAGCTCACCAAACATTACAAACAAAACGAAGTTTGGGCAAAATTTAAGCGTGAAATTTTGTATGTAGTCCTTCCTAAGAAAGATTCTCCTCGCTCCGGAAGATCAACCGTCTTTGAGAAGAGTGAAAGCTTGCCATCGACTTATTTGTGTGATATAGAGACCTCATCATTTTCCAGACCGAAAATGGTTAGCTTGAAGTGGGCCATGCTAACAGGAGCACTTGCTGTGGTGGTCGCTTTCGGGGTATATGCTTACAATTTCATGGGCTCATCTTAGAGGCCGATGCATGTTTTCAAGTTATGCCTTTTAGTCTAACAAGAATTATAACTCTTTAAGACTGAAACAAATTCTGTACTTAAAAATGAAATTTATGTGAACCCACTGTCAGCAAATGTCGAGGGATAATACCCATACAAATCCATAGACAATAAACGTAGTTCAACAATTCCAAAGAGAACAAAAGAGAAAGAGAAGTCAAGGAAAAGTAACCTATATTTTCATTGTCAAAGGCGATCGTATCTCCATATGACTGAACGGAGTTCAATGTTCTGGAGCTTTTGCAATACAATGCAGAAGTCATAAACCAACTGTAAAAGACAAGTTAACTTCAAATAACAGTGCAAAACCTGATGACAGACGCCGTAGGTAGGTTCATTCAACATCAAACGAGAATGGCGAATTCCTTTTTGGAGCCATATATTCAAAAGATTATCACTGTCAGTCATTTTATAACATTCAAACTACATCCGAAGAAAATTTCGCAATTTGAGTGTGTAATAAATAAATAAATATTTAATTAATTGACACGCAGAAATTTTTTCTTCCGTTTATTTTCTTTATGTGATCTTCAGATTTTTCATTAAGAAATTTAAAAGAATGAATATTTACTAAGATTTTTTAAAAAAATGAGGAATATAAAGTTTAACATGAATTTCAAAAGAAATTTTAAATTTTAGAAAGATTTACAAAATGATAATTCTTACTATCTTTTTTCTCTGTTTATTTATTTGTTGTTCTTCGTTTTGAATTAGTGGTAAAAATTAAATTTTGGGTGTTTCTAATATTATTGTTAATGAGATTTGCTTCTTTATGACAATATATTTTAGGTTTAATTATAAAAAAATCTCAAAACTTACTTAAGTTTATAATTACAGATCAGACTTTAAAAAATAACAATTAAATATCTGAATTTTTAATTTTTACAAAATTAGGTCGATATTAGCATTTCTGTTAATGGACCTAACGTAACAAGCTATGTCGGACATATTTTTAAACGCGTAAAATAGCAGGTAGAATAGGATGTACATGTACAATAGGATGTACACGTTATAATTTTGTTTAATTAATTAATTAATATTAAATAAAACAAATAAAATTTAAAACCATAAACCCTAACCCATTTGAATTTTTTGCTCCCCTACACATATCCTATCTGTCGCCATGTTAACACCTACAGATTCGCCCTTCAGTTGCAGGTTGCACCTTACCCACTTTCTCGGGCTAGACTTGAGCCCAGTAAAAATTATTAAACTGGGCTTGGCCTGAGACAAGATCAATCCATACTAACCCATTCCTATCCCTAGTCTGTGAGTTAGGAGTCATCGTATTGAGTACAGTCAGTCATCATAGGAGGAAAATGCAGTACTTTCGCTTCAGATGCTTCGATGAAACTGACAAATACTTAATTTCCGACCTGTTCCGATGCTCTGTGACTACTTATTTTACAAGTATTCATTAATTCAATGTTTATATAAAAAAATGTTCACGAAATATAACAGATATAGAATAACAGAGGAACATACAACTTCATTGCCTCGGGAATGGAGAAACCATCGGATATGTAGAGGAACATATTCTTAGGTGCAAAAAGTTCACTTCTCAATGGCGCTCTAAATTTGTTATGGACGACGGTTTTAGCGAGGTGTAACGAGACTAGAAGCCATGCTTGTTTAAGATGCTTTCTTGCTATTTAAAAGAAACAAGTAAAAATAGAATAAAGAAAACATCACCCTCGCACACATATAAATTAGAGAATGACGGCATATCAAATTTAATTGAGAGACTCAAAACTTAGAACTTGTTAAAAATAGATAGATATCTATAACTCCATGTGGCTGCTGCTACCAAAGGATCTGATTCCAAATTCTTGACCAAAACGCGTTGAAGACCAATTAAAGGGAAGGTGGCTGTACGAAAACCAAGTCCAACCATAACTATAGCCAAGTCCATATGGCATTTAGGACTCAAGCCAATGCAACGCAAGGCAAGGCAACTAATGAACAAACTCCCAATTTGCTTCTGGCAACAACCAACAAGAAAGAAACATGACCAATTCTGTAACATGCAAATGACAAGCAGAGATTCACTTAAGCCAGTGCAACGCACGGCAAGGCATCTAATGAACAAATTCCTAATTTGTTTCTGGCAACAACCAACAAGAAAGAAACATGACCAATTCTGTAACATGCAAATGACAAGCAGATATTTATATTTGTGGTCGCTCTCACTGCCTCAGCAAATGATGGTACCGTTTAGGATGGGACCACGCAACAATCTCACTCTCAACTACAATATCAATATCAATATCAATATAGGATTTATTACACTTTTAGAAATTTATCAAACTAATTTTATAAAAATAATAATTTTATTATTTATAATCACCACACCAAACTTTTCCTTATTTATATTTTGATTTATAAATGTAGAAAATGACAAATTAAAATGTATTAAAAAAGCTATTATATGATAAAAAAAGTACTTACACACACATGTATATAATAATAATAATAAATTTATTTTTATTTGAGCCGTTTTTAGTCCAAATTTTAAAGTCGTTTTGATGAATTTTTATTATTTGATTAATTAAAATTTTACATCAATTTCATTAAAGACATGTTATAATCAAAGTCACGATGATGATTCTTATCACATTGAAAATCACTTTCTCATATTAAAACTTAAAACTTTTATAAACTACGAAACCCTTTACATGAAGTTCATTAAGTGTTGGTTTAACAATAAAAAAAAAAAAGGAAAGTTGAATTTAAAATATTTGATTTGCGACATTTGTATTTTAACAGTTTTCTGACAGAGTGAAGAAAATTGTGGGCTCCTTGTGTATCATGACAATAAATTTCAAAGTTTCGCCAAATTAGAGAAGTTGGAGAATCCAGGACTTCATTAGTTCCCTACTCCAATGAGGACTCTTTGTTACAGACATGCTCATTCCACAATCAATCTGCTAGAAAACGACCACTTGTGTTGGACGAGTCGAACTAGAACAACAAAAGGCTGGTCTTATGGACATAAAAATACAGAGAATATTAAAAGTAAAGAAAAATACTTTGTAAGTTTCAATACAGACCCTTGTATAATTACAGAAACAAGAAACATCTGTACTGACGGGAATCAACAGATAGTAAGTGGCCGAACGGAGCAAGCAAACCAAGTTGTCTTGTCTCTTCTCGTCAAGTCATTGTTTTTAGCACCAACACGTGGCAACATCCAGTTAAAAGCCGGCCTTTGCTTTGACCAAACGCAGCCATGCTTCTTCTAATTCCATTGCCTTTTCTCTCCGCTTCTCTTAATGGGTTTTGCCCTCTCTAACCGCAAAACCCATCAAGATCAGTCTCAACTTTCACCACACTAACATCCTCTAAGTCCAAGATTTTGAAACGTACAGAGTTGAGAACCAGCTTTTGTTCGTGTAACATGGACAGGCTTATTAGTTTAGAGCCATCGAATCTTGTAGCTATAAGAATTGAACCAGGCCAGAAATGTTATGGAGAGCTCACTCTTCGCAACGTCATGTACACTATGCCTGTGGCTTTCAGAATTCAGGCACTGAATAAGGCACGTTACACAGTGAAGCCACATTCAGGGATCATAGCTCCATTGGCGACTCTAACTGTGGAGGTCACATATCATCTTCCTCCAGGCTCTGCGACCCCTGAAATATTCCCTCACTGCGAGGACTCGTTTCTCTTGAACAGCGTAGTGGTTCCTGGTGCCGCGATCAAAGACTCGACTAGTGACGCCGTCCCTAATGACTGGTTTACCAAGAAAAAACAAATCTTTATAGACAGCGGTATCAAGATCATGTTTGTTGGATCACCCGTGTTGGCACAGCTTGTGAAGAATGGCGCGATGGATGATATCAGAGAAGTGCTTGAACGTAGTGACCCTTCTTGGAAATCTGCCGATTCTGTGGATTCTCATGGGCAAGCATTGCTGCACATAGCCATCGGTCAGAGCCGCGCTGATATAGTTCAATTAATCCTCGAATTCGATCCAGACGTCGAGTTTCAGAACCGAACAGGGACCGGACCGCTTGAGATGGCCGCTGGCTCTGGTGAGGCATTGATCGTTGAGCTTCTTTTAGCTCACCAAGCGAACACAGAAAGGTCGGAGTCCTCTACATGGGGTCCGATTCATCTTGCAGCAGGAGGTGGCCATTTAGAGGTTTTGAGGCTTCTTTTACTCAAAGGTGCTAATGTGAACGCCCTCACCAAAGACGGTAGCACTGCTCTTCACTTGGCGGTTGAGGAGCGCCGCCGTGAATGTGCTCGTCTTCTACTAGCTAGTGGAGCAAAAGCGGACATTCGGAATACTAGGGACGGTGACTCGCCCTTGCATTTAGCTGCAGCTTTAGGAGATGAGAACATGGTGAAACTGCTACTGCAAAAAGGAGCCAACAAAGATATTCGAAACAAGCTAGGGAAATCAGCCTACGATATAGCAGCGGAATATGGGCATACACGTCTCTTTGATGCCTTAAAACTGGGTGACAGTTTATGTGTCGCAGCTAGTAAAGGAGACGTGAGGGCAATATACAGGTTGATTGAAAATGGTGTGGCCATTAATGGTCGTGATCAACACGGATGGACCGCATTGCATAGAGCTTCGTTCAAAGGAAAAACCGAAGCGGTTCGCACATTGATGGATAAAGGCATTGACATTGATGCGAAAGATGAAGAGGGTTACACTGCATTGCATTGCGCAGTAGAGAGTGGTCAAGCAGATGTTATTGAGTTATTGGTGAAGAAAGGTGCAGATGTTGACGCAAGGACTAATAAGGGTGTCACCCCTTTACAAATTGCCGAGTCTTTGCATTATGTTGGTATTAGTAGGTTACTGACTCGTGGTGGTGCAGCTAAAGGCAGTGTCAATCAAATGACGGCGACTTTGCGAGCTGCTTTCTCCGAAAAGTTGCCAGGTAAAGACGTGGAGAAGGTGCCGAAGAACAGGCCTCCGACAAGGGCAAGAACAATGCGCAATAGCTTTGATCGGCCGGTGCCATTGGCTGTGCTTTAGTCATTACAAATGCAACATGAATTTGTGATATACGAGTTTGGCCTCGTCCCCCTTAGAGCGCTTAAAATTAATTATTTTCATCAATATTGGTGTAAGTGGTACTGAAGATATGTGGATTGAAGTCGGTAGTCTCGTAGAAAACCATACGTTCATTATGTGACCTAATTGTATAATATGTTTTGTTTATGAGCCAAAATTTAAAAACTTAATTTCCTCCATGAACATGTGTAATGTCAACCTTTTTCATATGAGTTCCCGATGTATCGATAAGGGATCACCAAGATCCCGATGACCTCAATCTCTAGCAGGAATGCAGGATGTCAACTAACGGACTAATTAGCTGGAACCAGGAAAATTCTACCACATATTTACCAGGACAATGTTGTATCAAAGGATAATTGTGAGTACGCAACCAACCCATTGAACACCCGTCCCCACACCTGGATCCCGGTTTCCACCAGCATCACAGATAACAATTATGTGGTCGTTCGAGTGTTGATGTCCATATAGAATTATCCTTTCTACTTCTGTTCCTATATCTAAAAGTCAAAAGTTAAAGCTCATCGATGAGAATAATGCATTTTAAACAAGCACTCAAAAGGTCCTAGAGCGTAGAACGTAACCTCGAAATGACGCTTAGGTGATGAAATGATGATTTAAGCATGAAGATGAAGGGAAATTCGTAGCTTTTCTTGTGTAATATATTGTTGTATCGTAGTGATAGAATTCAGTGGCACCTTCGCTTAATACGAAATAAAATAAGAACATTCATAATACAAATATCAAAGAAACATCCTGTTAAAACCTAGTAATTGATAAGTTAGAGATTCCGTGTGTAGTCTTCCTAAATTGTTGTTCGTTGTTTCTTTTTCATATGCCAATTTTGGATCTAAAAGTAAGAGGAAACCTAAAATGTCAACTTCTGATGATTAATGGACGTAGTAGAAGAAAAACTTTGACTCGTTATTTTAGTTGTTGGAACGTTTTGCTCCAAAACTTGGGTAATGTTCGTAACGTTCACCGTCAAGTTGCTCATACATTTCTTACATTGATTGCCACCATTATTGTCAACGTTCTGTTCTTCCTTAATGTGTTTTTATTGCCATTGTCAACGTATGAATTCTTTGTACTATATATATATATATATATGCAAGACACACCTTGTTCTTTCACAAGCTTTTCTCCCAACATTCATGATTCTTAAAGCTTTTCTCACACTCACCACTTTCAAAGTTTTTTCCTCGCTCACAATTTTCAAACGACTTTTTCCGATATAAGTCACACATCTATCACATAAAAATATTTTTATACTTGTTGTCTTTCCTATTCGGCCTTTGTGTTCATTTATTAATTTTCAGAGATAGTTCCTACTTCACCCTTTGGAGTGCACTGAAGTTAATGGAGAAGGCATTAACCCTGAGGTCGGATCCTGTTGTCCAACTGCACCGTAAAAGGGAAATTTTTTACTTAGGGCAATGATTTTTCACAACGCCTTGCATTTAGATAAGTCGTTTCTATTTTACATTATTGCTATTTTCGCTAACAATCTAAGTCGGAAAATTATTTGTTGTGTTACTACTGTTGTCGAAAATTGTGTTGCTCTACTTGTTATTGTTTTCGAGTTTGCAACTGGTTGTTGGAAATTTCTGTATTGTTTGCTACTGTGTATTTAGTTTGGATATAAGTTGGAATTATGTCCACTGTTAATGAGACAAACATAGGTTCTGCTCTTACTGTTCCCTACTTAGGTTCTGCCTCTTTCACTATGGCCCCGAAAATTATACCTGACCTTACTAGATTAGAGTCTCTACATGAGAGAAATTTTAAATGATGGTCTAAGAAATTTTGTTTTACTTTCAACAATACGAAATCGAATATGTACTGTTTCAAGAGACTCATAGTAACAACACTGATCCTAAGACTATTAAGGATAACCGTACTGTTAGGGTAGTTGCAACATCCCACTATCATAGGGTACATACCCAAACCTTTGTGAACATATCCTACGATAATGGTTTGTTGGAGCAATAACAAATCTAACTTACACATAGCATCATCTAACATACTCGAAAATCACTATAATTCTTTCTCAAAAATATTCGTTCCATTCATTTATAAAGTTTACATTATTTCTATCAACAAATATTTACAAACCCTGATACAGGTTCTAACAAAACTACAAAATGGCAGAAACTATATTCCTTCGGGAGTCAGCTGACAGACCTCTGATCCATTTCTCTATCCACAAGACCTTTATGTCCTGACTAAAACTTAAGTCTCCTGTCTCGTACCTAAAAGCCACAGTGCAATTTTTGATGAGTTTTGCGAACTCAATGAGTGAACCATCATTAATGAATTCACCAGATTACACAAATACAACACATATTTCACAGTTATTCATTCAAACACATAAGCATTCATTCAAAAATTAGCATAACATAAGATCATTCATTTCAACTTGCATATCGTTCAAACAGTACGCATGTATTTGCATGGGACATGCATGAGACTCATATTCGTTCTTATTGTTGTGACTGAGTGTCTTTCACAGACATATACAAAGTTTTGGCCCGTAGGGCTCAATCAGAACAAATTCACGAAGCATAGCTCGACGTGCAGAACATATAGATCACGGAGCAAAGCTCTACATGAAAGCACTTCTAACTGGCATCTCAAGTCACAACACCTTTATCTGAACATGCATTTTATGAAACGCATTAAATACTAAATATGTCATATACTCAATCTTATACAAATGCTCAGACCAAATTTTCACGATCATCGAACCTAAGTCCGGCATTCAACTATTGTTGAGGAATGATGTCTTTCGAAATTCATAACAAATCAAGGCAATTCTAATACATAATCACATAACAAACTCCTCGGACCTCAGGTCCGGAATTCAAAAACAACACACAAATAACTCATTCATATTGGAAGTTAACAAATCAAAGTTCATACAATCAAATCAATCCTAGGAATACATCTAGGTTGACTCACAGTACGCTTCCAGAAGCTATTGCCTGGATGGTCCGACAATCTCTGACTGTTGCCCGATGTGCTCCTCTAAAACAGACAGAACACATTCACAATTATCACCTTTTGTACAAACGTATCAAAATATCAAAGGATAGAAAATATGCACAATGCATGTTCAATGGCAATTCCAGGGTTTCCTCATAACTTCTCTCTCTCTTATCAAAATTTATTGAAAACCTTTAACCTCACGTTTCAGTTCTTATTGGCCTCTTTCCATGGCACTCTTTTAGGTCTCACATAAACTTAGGGGAGGGTGCAATGGATATAAGTTCATTTACAGAAGATGATTTACAGAAGAAGATGACGTCACCCAGAGGAAGCTGACGTCATCACAAAAGAAGTTTTACTATTGGCATAACTTTTTCTCCAGATATCGGATTCAATTGTTCTTAATATGATTCCAAAGAGGGTATCAAAATATACAAATTCCATGAAGACCTCAAAGACCAATTGTATCTTCTGGAGGGTGAAAAATAGGGCAGAAGATATACAATGAGCAGTGAACCAGAAGAAGTTTAGGAACAGTAACACAGAAGATGTTTTACAATTGCTATAACTTTCGTTAGAGATATCGGATCAAGATGTTCTTTATATGGTTTGAAAGAAGATTTCAAGATCTACAACTTTTATGAAGACTCAAAGGCCAATTCTATCTTCTGAAGGATCAAAAATAGAACAGAAGATAGGCATAGACGAAAAATAGAAGAAGCAAAACACAGAAGGAGTTCATGAACAGTAACACAGAAGAAGTTCATGAATAGTAACACAGAAGATGCTCGTGAACAGTAACACAGAGGCAGTTCATGAACAGTAACACAGAGGCTGTTTCGGCCACTTAGGTAAAAAGTAGACGAATGCAAGAAACAAAAGAAGCAATACGCAGACGAAGCAAAGACAGAGGAAACCAAACACAGACGAAGCAATACAGAAGAAGTTTGTTCATCGAGGAATCAAAACACAGACAAAGATGGTTCATAGAGGATTGCATCTTGACAGACGATGCATCCTCACAGAGGAAGACAACTTACATAAGAAGATGGCTTACAGAAGAGAATGACTCATAGAGGATGCATCTTTACAGACGATGCATCCTTACAGAGGAAGCTGACGTCATCAAAGAGGATAAGTCTTCACAGACGATACAGAAAACAGAAGGATCAGAACATCTCATCTGTCGTGCCTATACGAATTCTATACATCATTTCCATTGCTATTATATCTCCAAGCATGAAGATGACTCCCTTTTCAGCTCCAGAACACCACACAACTCAAAAAAAACCAAAAGTCACATAAATACCAAAATCGCAGACTACTATTCATGCTTGCATGTCCTTTCTGTATTTTCTTTCTTCTGCATTCACCTTTCAATTTAACCAACATCCAGAACCCTCATATCTATTCTCTATACTGTGAACTTTTTCATGCAGATATATATATATCCAACATGCACATGCTTATTTATACAGTGAAGCAGCATCACAATCACTTACTTGCTTAACAAGTACTCTAACACTGAAAGTGGAAGTTAACACCACAAAAAAGCTGCTAAGGTGCTATTCGGTGATGAAGATCCAGGAAGAGAATCACAAAGTGGAGTATTTCAGTAAAGGATGGAAACCATGGTAGATTCTTCTTAACTTAAACAATTTAATACGTGAGTCCATTCCATGTCCCTTATGTGTACTATTTATCTCCACTGACTCACCATTTGTCATAATTACAAACTGTAGTAGATTCTTCCTAACTTAAACAATATAATACGTGGGTCTATTCTATGCCCCTCACGTATGTTATTTATCTCCACTGACTCACCATTTGTCATAATCACACTTTGTCATATGTAATTCCATTTACACGGAAATGCTAATGAATGCACGTACAATCAAATGAGTATGCAAAAACAAAATGTAAGTCACAAATAACTTATGTCTAATGTGCATTTATCTTAAGTCATATAAGTGTCTCATACGTAACTGTTCTAGTCGTATAGGTAGGTAACAGGATGTTACAAAATCACCTCTAGTGTTTATGTTTGCTAGAGATGAGGAATATAATAATTCCAAGGGTAAGCCACCTACTAATAGCTAAGGTAGAAAAGTAAACCCCTATGATAGCAATTTGCCTACAATCATTGAGTCCACAATCAATGATCAAGTAGCGAGTCCTAGGCCTTGGTCATACTTGGATTTTTTTTATAGAAATTACGATTTGTCATTTTTTTACTAAACTTAATCATATTGTGCATAATAAAAAATTATGTAATCCGTATTTTAAATTTTTAATAAAAAATTTTAAAAAGTCTTTTATTGAAAAAGGTGCATGAGTATAGCTATCAATTGTGGACCTAAAAGCTTGATCTATGAGAAAAAGCGTGACAGGGACTTAAGTAGTAGTTAAGCAGTCTTAAGTAATAAACAAGAATTAACCATAATACCGCTCTCTTGAACATATCAAATCAACCTACAATTACCGAACATGTCAAATCAACCTGCAATTACCGTTTACTTTGGTTCGAAATTAACGAGTCATGTTTGAATTGATCATATTTTGGTTATGTAAATCAGATCAGAATTGAGCCAAAATGATCCAAACAACTCAAACCGTCTTTGTAAACTAATTTCATTTCAGTATAACTTCTCAAAACGATGTCATCTTTTATTTGTAAGTTTAAAAATTCAAGAATAAAATTACATCGTTTTAGATTTTACAATTGAACTTGCATTGCCTATTTGAAAGACAAGTCCAGTCCTATCCAATCCATTATCATCTTTAATGAAAATGTCAATCTTTTCTTTCTTAAATAAGTAAGGATGGCAATGAACTGAATCAAATTTAGACTTGCCCAACTATACTCGAGGCCTGATCGACCCAAGGCAAAGGGCCTGAGCTGAACTGGCCTAGCCTAAGTTATTTTTTATTTTTCTAAATGAAAACATTGAAAAACAATATCATTTTTGTTATAGATATTGGCCCTCGGGTCGGGCCAGGCTTGGGCAGCTCAAGCCCGATCTCGGTCTAAGGATCAATTTTTTAAAAAAGTACTAGGCCCAAGACCAGGTCAATCCAACCCTGACTAGGGCTATTTGGGTCAAGCTCGGGCCCAAATACCATGTCTATTAATAAGTTGGAACATATAAAATCATATAACGAATACACCGCTAGCCTATGAACATCAATTCCGTCAAAGTTGTTACTTAACTCTAAATAGTTGACTAGTCAACGTAATTTATTTAAAATATGTTATTTAAAAACTATTTTGTATATTTGATTATTTATTCAATATATATCCAAAAAATAGCAATTGCTAATTTTATCATTACAAAAATATCAAATTAAACAAAACTAATTATTATAATCTTCACTAGGTTTTCATCTATTTACGACTGAATTGAGATGAATGAAGTATTGAATAAGATTAAAGATTTGGATATGAAATTAATAACTCTCATCAAACTGACATCGTATTACGATAGTTCAAGTAGAATCGAGTCGAGCTCGATTTGACCTATCGCCAAACTTAAATAATCTCATACAATGTTGACTTCCTGTGTACTTCAACCCATAAACACATACACACATCTCATATAAGAGTTCTCAAAGGGGACATAGAATCAAAACTCGATTAATGCGAACTAGTTCATTAATTTTAAATCTAATCTAATGTATTCCATCGTGAACCTATTATCAATTCAAGAGACATAGTATAAAGAGAATAATAAATAGAAGACATGCATGCATATGAACAAGAACTTTGGTTGAGTTGCGTGCATCACAACACATACAAAAGCGAAAAGTAATTGGGTTCGTCGTTGTTGTTAACGTTGGTACATGCAAATTATTCATATATGGAATTCATATGAACCGTGTCTTCTTTTTGTAAAGAACAAAGAGAGCCACTTGTGTGTGGAAGGTGGGTGTTAGTGGTGGGGGATGATATGCTCATGTTAGGGCCTATATACATTGTTTAGTATATGCTATGTGTTGGAGTAAAGGCACAAATTTGTTTCTTTCTCTATGTCTTGTTATCCCACATTGGTAAGGGAGTACAAGTTTGAAGGGTTTATTATTGTTAACATTCTTTGTCCTCGTAGTTGAAGATTCTAGTGGGTTTTGATAAAAGACCACACGCGCGGGCGCCGGCCCGTCCGGGCTGGGCGCGGGCCGTGGGCTTATTGACAAAACGTTTTTTGTATCTCTTTATGACAGCCTTTATTGTTGTCAAAACTGTTTTCGTTTCCTATTCCTTTTAAAGAGTCTCCCCCATTTTTCTTTAATTCCTGGCCGAAAGTCACCTGTGCATCTTCCATCCCTTCGACTGCGAGTGCACGTTTTCGGAGGTTTGCTGTGTTAACCTTGGGGAGTGATCGGCTTTACTGTTTTGCACCGAGGACAAGCCGCAATCGCTTTCAAGGCAGTGGTGTTCCACGACACAACCTTGTTCCGTCAAAAATAAGTCATGTTTTTCCTTGTGCAGTCATTGTTTGTTACTCCTTCAGTTAATCCCTTGAGTGTTACTATTAATGACTGCCTTTGTTGTTTGGTCTTCGTTGGTTAATTGGTCTTTAGATTGCTTCTTTGAGCTTTCCTCAGCATCAATGGGAACTTCAGTGCTCTTATCTAAATTGATATTGTTTTAAGTGTTGAGATACAACATTATTTTTATGTGGTTTTCTTTTAGTGTCGTAGAAGATGGCATAGTCCTAATAAATGTTATGATTTTTTTTTGGCTTCTGGTTGAATTGAAGTTGTTTGCACACAAATGAATTCAAAGGTTGTTTACATACAAATGAGTTGAAGTTATTTGAATACAAATGAATTGAAGTTGTTTGCTTATGTTAGGGTATTCTTAGTTTGAGTTTAATTAGTCAAAGGTTATTAGTAGCGTTAGCATATGTAGAAAAATTGTAGAATCTTGGATCAAATCCAATTTATATATATAGATCTTTCTCACATATAAAAGCATTATTTACTAAATAAAATTAATATTGAAGTGACTTGCGTGATATTATGTTGGAAAAGTTAGCACAATTAGGATTTATATTCATCACTTAGAAAAGATTATTTTTAATGTGCAAATGGAATCATTATCATTAACCAATACAACAATAAGTTCAAATTTAGGTAATCTTGTTGCTATTGTGGGCTAAAATCCTATTAAAAACCTCATGGAGTGATCATAATCTTAGTTGAAGATTTTATAAATGCCTCAATTATCTGGAGAGAATTTATTGTTATTTGATTAATGAAATTGAATTTTAAACTTATGTTTAAGGTTTATTTAATGAAATTGAATGTTTCAGGTTAGGAGATGCAACTCTTTCAAATAATACAATTACCAAGAGAGCTGTTCAAGTGATTTAAAAATTAAGGAATAAATTATCAATGTTAAAAAAGGATATTTAAACAAGCATAAGTAAGGAGTTTGAAGAACAAATCAAGCTTTTGAAAGGGGACATAAATTCATAGAGAAAAGAGAAAAAAGAAATTAAGTTTATGTTAATGAACATTATAATATGATTTATTATAGTTCTGATACTTTTTATTTGTAGTTATGTTAAGGGGATATTATATTGAATTTCAACAACGTAATAGTTAATATTTATTTCAACTATATTATGAAAAAATTTGGTTTTGAAGTTTATATATGAATTATTTAATGAAGCAAAAAGAATACTACTATATAAAACTAATAGGCAATGAATAATTCACTCCTGCATACTTATTAAATGCTAAGCTATCTTCACCAACATAATCTTCCAATATCTATGTCTTCTTTGACTTCTCCTTAAGGCTATGACAACTAACACAAATAGACACGGAATAAAATCTAGAAGCAAAAAAAAGGAAGTTAAAAAAGCGTGTGAGAGAGGAGGGGGGTTAAAGTGAATGTGTAGCAACTCATATTGATATTGCCAAAAAAATACAATATTTACGTTGTGTTTATACACCATAAATTGTAGGATCCCGTTTTCTCATGCTAAGGGTTAGAATACTAGAATACTGTACATGAGAGATATTATTGAGAAAATAGGAAATGCATTTCTTGCTCATGCATAACCTAAGCATATACACATATGAATATTGATTTTTATACACATTATAAAGATTGTACTTTCACTCATTTGACATATTCCGAGGTAAAAATGATTTTTTAAAAAGTGAATATGATGTGAATAGTGAGTTTTTGTCTTGAAAATTGATTTGGTGAATATAAATATTAATTTAGAATTTTTGGTGAAAATTTGGAAAATTTCTGAAATTATGGGTATTTTTAGATTAGGAAAATGCCCAAATAGCAAGACAAATTGATTCGTGATAGTAGAAAAGAATGGCAATTGATAGTAAAAAAATTGACAAGTGGTATTAGGATTTAATGACAAGTGTCATAAAAAATTGGGTGACAATTGGACTAGAAATTGAGAGATAATGGACTATTTATTAAAAGAGCCAAGTGGTGACCACAAGGAAGTGTCAAGTGGCAAGTGACGCTACCACTCACCACTCATCACTCACGAAATTTATATTGAAAGACCAACTTTCATTGTATTTCACTCTTATTTTCGATACATGCTTTCTCGTCTTCTCTTCTTCATTTTCGTTCTTCATTTCTTCTTCTCCATCTCACTCTCACCCTCCCAACATTAAAACTTGCTATAATTTTTCATTTACCACTATAAGATTTCATTGTTATCTCTTCTTCTTGATAAAACCTAACCTATTCCTCATTAAATATTGATGATCGTGTATGTTGGAGGAGCTAGGGTTTACTTGATTTTGAAGAAGCTTGGAGTTTAATCAAGTAAGTTATACATTAATCTTCACGGGTTGTTTAAATATAAACATATTTGATGATAGTTTAAAGGTGAAATGATCATAATAGTGGAGTTAAATATATGCTTTAACATGGATAAGGAAATAAGTAGGTTTATGTCATATTTTTGTGTATATGATGAGTAATAAATTATGGAATGTTATAGGGATGATTTTTTAGATGAATTGATAGTAAAAATGGTGTAAGAAGGTGTGCAAAAATGTTGATTAACGTTGATGAATAAATGTATGTGTTTGTGTTCTGTTTTTGAGAGTATGAAAATCTTGGATTTTAAGTTGTTATGTAGATGAAATAGATTAGGATTTAAGGTATAACAGAGGTGAAATTTGTGCTTAAGAAAGGTGTTTGAGAAATGTTCTTGAAATGAGAAGAAATAAGATTTATGAATGATAGTAAATGATAAAGATTATGTTCTGTTTTTGTATAATTGATAAACAATGGTTTATAGATGGTTTTATGGATGTTATTGAGTTAAAAATTGAGGTGAGAATGAACAAGAAATGATGTAGAAGTGATGAACTATGCATAAAATGGTTTAGATGTAACTTATAGGAGTTGAAAATCTGGAAAATTGAAAGAAGAATTGCTAGAATTTTCGGATTGTTGTAACCTAGGATCATGGAAACGCATCCACTATCTTGGGAAGTGTAGAAAGTGGCTGGAAATATTCTGGTGGCTGGAAATATTCTGGTGGCTTAACCCACGATCATGGGAATGCCTCCATGATCGTGGGAAGGCCATCAACGTGAGTTATTGTTCTTTTATGTGATGTTTGAAACAAAAAATGGTAAGGTACTTTCCTATAATGCATTTAGACTTGAATGAGACTTGAAATGAACCTAGTTTGAGGTTGAATAAGTTGATAAAGTGTTGGATATGTATATGTTGTAATTGAGGATATAACATAGTGAAGGGATTGTTGATATCAAGTGTTTAAAATATAGAAATTTAGAGATGATTAAGGAATAAAAGTGTTATTAGAAATGCTAATGTGATTGTAAGGAGATAAGTAATGTGTATCAAGTAAGAATGAATGAGAGTTTGGATATTATGTGATCATATAATGCTAGAATAACATAATGATTGATTGATGATAGTAAAATAACCAAGTTCTTTGAGGTGTAAACCTAAGTGTAAATTAAACATATAGAAATGTTGATGTTTAAATGATCAAGAGATGTGAAAGTGGTGTGCTACACAAATATTTGTCACCATTATCAATAGCATATACATCTAAAATCTAATGGGAAAGTATCAAAATATCAAAAAGTTAGATTACATTATGTTAATATACTATAAATATTTGTCACCAATATCAGTAGCACACATATGTAAAAGTTAATGGGACAAATATCAAAATATCAAAAATTTTAATGCATTGTTAATCAATGATTGCTTCATTTATAATTGATTGCAAAATTTCTAGTTGTGATGATTGTATCAATGACGTTTTCCTTCTGATTACTTCAGTTTGCAATTATGGTGAAGTAATACTAGAACGTCCTCTGAACTGCAAACCCATTCATTCAAATGATAACTGGAATGTGTGTGGGTCAACATCTCTAAACTTTTTTTTATTGGCATGTCCAAATGTACCAACCTAGAAAATAGAAGATAAAATATTAGAAACACACTTGGTAATTATTTTAACTAAGACAATTTGATAAAAAAATATTCCTTATAATATTGCTTTCTTGACTTGTTATAGCATTATCATTAACCAAATTGCGTCACTTAATTATAGTTATTATGAAAAACAACTTTTCCAGTCATTAAAGCCAATACTAATTAATATAAAGCTGAAAAGTGGTATACCTGTGAAGTTGCCTCTGTTTTAATTCGATTAACATAAGAATAAACATTAGTTTCTTTATGTTTATAAAAATGTATTAATATGATTGAAGTAAGGTGTACCCACCTGTGAAGAAGCCTCAATGTGTTGAGTTGAGGTATCTTTATTGCATTGTTTGGAGTTATGACTGGAATTACCACATTTTTGGCATTTCTACACTTTCCCTTTCTAACATAATTTGTTTGGATTTTTCATTTTCTTTGGATCATTTTGTTGTTTGATTCTTGCAATTTTGAGTCTACTAGGTATAACTCTTTTAGGTGGAGGATGTATCACCTCTACAGCACTTGAAGGCTAGAAAAATTTACTTCTAATTGGTTGTAACATGTGTTCATTCAAACCCATGAATCAACCCTTCATATAGCATGAATCCATGAATGGCTCAACCTTTTCTCTTGAGGGAAGGATTGCACTAATCACATATTTGTATAGCTATCCATATAGGCCCCATACTCGATAACTACATGTTTGTTGTGTACCAATCCTGACAATATGCTTACCGTCACCCTTTGAAACTTCATAAGCATCATCTCTATTCCATACAATTTCCACTGCAATGCTTCCTTTTTGTGCTTCTCCAACTTCTTCTTTACATTTGGTGCAATATCTGACTTCCACCCAACTACCTCTCAGTATGCCTCTTGATCACCATTATTCTAATTATCTCAAGCATGCTAATCACTGACTTATCCCTTGCTGGTAGGATCCACCCATTAAAGGTTTCATTCATATTATTGTCAACTATCGAACATTTGGTTTCAAAGGATTGATAACATTTGACCTACCTCTCTTTAGGATATTTAAGTAATGTTGAAGCACATCCAGGGCTTATTTTGTCAAGCCTCTTTGGTTGCTTGTTAAAAATATAGGTTAACTAAGCGCAATTCAAAAATTACTTTCTGTCGTGCCAATTGTGATATATATATATATATACATCCAACAAAGGCTCCTCTATAGCCTTAACTAATCCTCAAATCAAATTAAAAAGATATTGTTAATATTTTATATAATGATTTCAATTATAAGTACATTAATATACCTTATGCATATCATATATGACTGTAATTGCTTCACAATCTTCCAATTTCAAATTAGATGCTAATAAATTCATGAAATAAATCTATGAATCTTTGTTTTCTACCTCTACAACTGCCTATACCAATGGATACATTACTCCATCACCATCCCTTCCAATTGCGCTTAAAAATTAACCATGGAATTATGTCTTTAGGAAGCACCCATCAAACTTAAAAATTGGTCGTAAATGCCTCCACCCTTTTTTCATGGCATTAAAACAATTGTGCAACAAAATATAAAGAAGTATTAATATACTGTATAACATAACATAATGAAGTATTAATTTATTGTATAACATAACATACTTGTAGCAATGAACTCTCTTGATTTCTTGATAATTGTAACTCAACTGTTGAGCTAGTATTGCTTATCTTCAACTCATATGTATAACCTTGCAACTTCGCATATTCAGTAATATAATATGTTGCTCTCTCTTTCCTCAATCTCTTCTTTGCTCTTCTACATATGCTTAAATTAACAAAAATATTGAGCTTCTCTCTGCATTATTCGACCTTTTTTTTGGTTATAGTACTAGGCTTCTCCAAAATTTTGTCCTTGAAATGTCTCATCAAAAATTTGGGAGAAACTAATTTTTGGTTTGTTTCTTATGAAACAAGTGTAATCAGGGTTATACGTTTTAACCCTGAAACTTCTCTTGTTCTTCTCATATCTAACATACAAAACCTGTGGGCATCCATCAATACACACATACCTAATCTGTTACTCTCACACTTTTTTAACTTAACATTGTATTTGGTATGTATCGTCTAATTGATAACATCATCTTTAATTTTTTTTGTAGTTTCGAACTTCATTCCTAATCTCCACTCATGTACAACATTTGTAGGATTATCCCTAACATTTAAACTAGGTCTACAGAAAGCAAAGCTTCACCTACCTCCTCTCTACTAGGATATTCATTAGCACTAATAACACTATCATAATCTGTTGATTCAATTTTAGCTGGATGATGGTCATCTGGAATGTCTACATAGAAGTTTGATTCAAATTGTGCACCCAATTCTTCTAAATTCTCATCCATACCTGCACACTATTGCTTTGAATTTTCATCCATATATGCACCCTATTTCTCCAAATTTTCATTCACATCTAAACCCTATTCCTCTATATTCTCATCCATGTAGGACCTTATTCCTCTAAATTTGCATTCACATCTGAATCATGTTCCTCTATATACTTATCTATTTGTGCACCTTATTCCTCCAAATTCTCATCAATTTGTGCACCATATTCCTCCATATTAACACCTTGTTCATCACCATCATGTGCCTCTCTTCCACTAATATGTAATATGTCAGGAGTATGGATTGATGTTTCTATATGATAAGTTACATGTACATCAACAATACCAAGTATTTGCATAAGTTTAGATAACCTAATACAACTTTCATTTAAATCTATAACTTTCTATGACTCTTTAAAGTTAAAATCAAGTAATCTATAATATGCCTTATCTATTTGATCATACCCTAAGTCCAATCCCAACTCATATATTTGTCTATTACTAACATAGTTAATGTCAACATTGTCAAATGTAGCAATATCCCCACCAATATATCTTAATTTGGGCTCCAATATGAAATGTCCACCATTAAAAGGCCTTATACTTCCAAATTAAGCCATTAAACCCTGTACAGCAACCATTAAAAAATAATTTCATTGACATTAAAGACCCGAACACAACATCATATTCACAAGAAAATTCAACATAAAGAGTAAGACACAATGCTTCCACTCTTAATCTAGATTAAAAATTGATATTAAATTGTTAATTACTTAACTACCTTGTACCAATTAAAAACTAAAAACTCAATTGCTGCAAATTAACTCTATGAAGGTATCATAGTAACAAGTTTCTTTAGTAAATGGTCAATCATAAGGTTAAAAAAAGGGTATGTTACAAAAATAAGCACTTTATCAATATTTAAAATACTCCAAAGAGATAAAAGAGGCTATTCCCTCATAAAATGATCTGACATTTACTAAAATAAAGAAAACTTTTCCATCAATCAACATATTTACTTTATTTATTCAGTATAAAACACAACTTATTAACATCATTCTTAAGAAACATCTCCGTAATTGCCTAAAACATAACATAAATTTGATAGATAGATAGATAGATAGATAGATAGATAGATAGATATTACATGCATATCATCTATCACACAAAAATTAGGCCAAAGTTGTATAAACCTTCTTTTTTAGATTGTGTTAACTGATTTTTGTAGGCTTCCTTATCAACCTTACTCCTTTTTGGTCTTGATACTATATGATAAAAATGGTGTTGATGAAACCCTCCTTAAGGCATATGAAAAAATGATTTATCGTGTGAATGCTCATACAAATTACAATCTCAAGAATTGAATTAGTACAATGAGAACTGATCTCATGAAAATCATCAAAAGTTCTATATGAAGTTAATGTATTATAAAGAACAAAAATGTGCAAAAGACCATTATGATGAAACCCTAAAGCATAGTTTAGGCCAAATTAAGGCAAGTACTACTATGTGAGTTAATTGAAATAGTGTAAACTCATTATAATATTTTCTTAAAATCATAATAACTTTATCATTAATCCCTAAGTAAATATGAATCCCTCCAAATCACTAAATTGCTAGATAATAAAATGTTAGAACTCATTGACATTAGGAGATAAATATAAGCATACACGCAAGTTAAAATAAAAATGCAATAAAATGATTATTGCATTCTAAAAACGAAACAAAATAGATAACCTATATTACAAACTCTTAACTATATGCATTGGGTCACCACTTAAATTTTGAACAACAGTTATTAGTTCAACCATTTTTAAGTGATATATCTAACTAAAAATTAAAGCTAACATTAATGCATTCTAAAATAAAGGTGACCAAATCAAAATGGACGGGTCATGCAAAATTTTTTCAAATAAAGATAGAAAATATGAAGGCAAAAACCTTAATATTGGACAAAATTGTAGAAATTTTAAAGTTAAATAGACAAATAAATCTTACCATAAAGCAAATACCAAGAAATTGGACCATTAATTTTTAGAAGTAAACACAATTCCTACACTTAGTATGATAGCAAAATCCTTAGCAAATAACCAGAAAACGAGCCCTATTTTCTTAGGATAAATTTTAGATGGTATCATTATGTTATATGACAAGGAAAAACATTTAAACAGTCAATATAATTAGATTAAAAGGTTCTTAAATTTTTATAACATAATAGCATAAAAACCATACGAGGTACTTAAGATAAAAGGAACCTTAAAAGACAAGACTAAATGTCATAAGATGACCTATAAACCAAACATTCACATAAAATGTTATGAGAGGACCAATATACCAAACAAAGTGAATCAAGATAATTGGTACTTGAAACTATGTAAAATAAAGATAAATAAGAAAAGTAGCCAAAACATATATGTCCTTACATGAGGTTGCCTCCCATGTACTGACCAAAAATAGAAAA
This sequence comes from Erythroxylum alaternifolium, assembly GCA_027478495.1. Lineage (NCBI taxonomy): Eukaryota > Viridiplantae > Streptophyta > Magnoliopsida > Malpighiales > Erythroxylaceae > Erythroxylum > Erythroxylum alaternifolium. The sequence goes on from JANIIA010000002.1 coordinate 15,918,648, forward strand.
AAAGCCAAACACTCGACAAAATTTAACAAATAGATATAATAAACTCAAGACGGGACCATATTAGAGGCAACTGAAAACACATATGTCCCAACATTAGATTGCCTCCTATATGCAGCCTCCAAGAAGAAAGTAGCCAAAATGCACGACAAAGTCTAACAAACAAAGTAGATAGGCAACAATAAACTCAAGAAATAAAATTTTTACCAAAATAAATTCAACATGTTGCCAAGTTAAAAATGGTGACGACTTCATTGGTCTATTGATGATAGCTATATAGGGCGATTGGTGATGACTTTAGATGACAATTAGTGATGACTTCACTGGTGACAAATAACTGCTATCGTAGGGCGATTGGAGAGGGCGATGAAGGACGGAAAAGATTAGTCAAAATTAGGGATTTTGACTTTGTTAGGGATTTTAACTATGTTAGTGAAAATTGGGAGTTAATTTTAACTCTATCGTAGTTCCTAATTATAATTAGTTTACTTGATAAGTTATTTGTTTAATTTAATTTTTAGGTTAATAAAAGTTAGAGTTAACTTATCTGTTAACTTAACATGTTAATTACTTAAGTTAATTTGTTAGGTTAATCAAAATTAGGATTAATTAATTATAGTGGGTCCCACAAGTAAAAGATTAATAAAAATTTTAAAATTTTATATTAAGAAATTAGGTCCCACATTGCCACATTGCCATATAGCAGTGTGGGACCCAACTATTCAATAAAATAATATAAAAAATTACAAGGTTATCATTCGCTTGATAGAAAACTGATGGTGTCATATAACCTTTAGTTTCTTTGTTATTTTGGGGTCATATTTACAAGTTTTTCAAATGTTAGAGTTTTATTTATACTATTTGAAACCTTAAGGTTAAACTTGTTGGAGGCTATAAACGTTAGGGTTAAAAATGACCCTTTTGCCTTATAAATGATGAATGTGGGGATAGGTTGAGCAACCATCTTAACGACTAATTCCACACTTCTAAAACACCTTAAATGCTTTAAAGAACTATATCCCATGTAGTATTGCATTTAGCTTTTCTAGAGCGTCTCATGTAAAACAATCCATTCAATCGTAGAGTGTCAATCCAATTCTAGCAAAAAATAATTAACTCTATGAATTTTAGCTATATTAGCTCTAAAATAATGTATCTAACTTCAACTTATTTATTTGCGATCCATTATTTCTTTATAATCAACTATTTTATATTTTATTTTTAATGATTTGACATTTTTGAAAAGAGTATATGAACATCGATAAAGATTGCAGCATATTCAATAAACTATAGAGCTTTCCTTAAATTACCTCATATTCTGAGCATGTAAGAAATGTTCCATATATATAATCAAAAGACGGACGGAAAAGAAGTTCCCCTTGCTTATACTCCTTGACATAATAAATTATTTAAAAGAACACATTTGAAGAGAAGCTGTATTTAATAAAAGAAATGCAATAGCTAACAATATCATAAGATTCAATTTTTTGGACTTGATCAATAAAACTCCATTTTATGATTATCATAAAATTTAAATAAATTAACCTTTAATTAAATTATAAAGGAGACCTTTAATATTCTTTTGGTAGTAGATAAGTTGTTTGATAGTTAGAAATAAAAGTATCTTATTACTTTGAATTTACAAAAAATGAATAGAATTTAAGTAAAAGTTACCTTAATAAGAAGACAATCTTATAAAGTAATTTGCATAAAATAATGGGTGAATATTTTTTTAGCATTATTGACCTCTAAAGTATGTATAATAAAAATATACTTCCCGTTTATATTGATGACTCTAAAATTAATTAAATAATCATAAAAAACATGTTTAATGGATGTAAAGTTATTAAATTTTTGGTATTAAAACTTTTTTTTCAAATTCAGAATTTTAAAATAATTAGATCATAGAAACCTAAAACAAACAAAGTAGCAACTCATATTGGAAGTTAATTCTTACAAGATTTTCTTTCTTTCTAAAAACATAGAATAACTATAATAATATTAGATTGTAAATATAGTTTAGCAAATATATTGTTAAAAGAGGGTGAATTTAGAGTCTTTGGTTTTAAAGTCAATTTAACATTTAGATAAATGGCATTATCAAATTAAAAAAATAAATAGTAACGATATAAAAACTATCCCATATCTATTTGGATCATAATCATCTAATATGAATGTCGAATAGTTCGCTTTGGATTTAGGATAAAGTAAATGACATATAATGATGAATTATGATAATGCAATGTGATGAATTAATGGACATGATGGTCGAATATGAAATATAAGTAGTCAATAAAATTTTGCAACACTATAAAGAGTGTGGAATACTTTATAACCTAGTCAAAAGGGTGAAAAGATCAACCATAATAAACACTTTAACAAATTCTAATTCTTACAAAAGTAATATACGCTGATTAACTGAGCAAACACCTCAGTGAAAGCTTACTGATACCACAATACAATGCTTAGTTAATCAATCTCACAAGTTGTTTTAATATAGTACTGTTAGATATACGTTGTATATATCTACTTGTTTTATTTTGGCATATTTTTATAAATTGGCATATTTTTATTATTATCTTGGATTCAAAAGAACTAGTTATATAATGTTCTAGATAGAATAGAATTCTATCTTGCATAGATGTGAATTTGATGAAAGATATTGCTGGAAATTTTGTTTTGAATTAATTTATTTTACATGAAGGCAGTGGCAAAAAGGGTATTGTTGAAAGTTTGAGTGTGAATGAAATTGTTCTTATGTGAATGCAGTGGAAGAAGGGCATTTTCGTAAATTTCATTAGGAATTAAGTGAATTTTTGCAAAAAGATATGAAGGTGTTGCTTTAGAGAGTGAAAAATTGACCTACGGCTGTTGTGTGTGTAGAGGAGTGCCTGAGTGCCCTGGTATATGCGTGTTTTGTTGTTGGCTTTTATTTTGATATTGAACGTTAGGGTAACACATGGCTGGAAGGATCTTTGTTTATGTGTATACGTGTGTGTGATTTTAGTCATGGAAGGGTCACATTTCTACGGTCATTATTTTGGAAATCACTTGCACTGAACCTTCATCTATTAGAGTGGTTTTTGTCTGGGAGGATTTGGCACTACGTATATGTTCTACTGGGTGCCACTTATTAATTGAGCAACCATAGTTTGACTCTGGAGCTGGCGTAGATTATTTCAACTGGTCGACAATTATTTAGATATATTTCGGGAAACTAATAAGAGGGAAGGCTCTTTTGTCTCAAGCGTATTGTTGTTCTTTTCTTAGTTGCTTAATCACTTGAGTTATTTTTATTAATTGTCTTTCATTAAATGTAGTAGAGCAAAATCCTCTGACGAGGTTAACACGAGTCAGTCGTGTTATTAAGTGTGAAAAACTTTCACGGGAAGCGAGGTTGAGAGATAGTGTCAAGGGGTGAGTGGGGTCAGCTCAGTAAAGTCTTAGGTAAATCTATTGTACTTCGTTGAAAGAATTAATCTGGGTGATGGTCCCGCAGACGTAGACAAGGAGTGCCAAACTGCGTTATCAAATTTCTGGTGTCATCTATTATTTTTCTTTTGATTGATTTTTGTTTTTATTTGTGTCAGAGACGATCACGTAAAATTGGACAATTTGTGAAATTATTAACCTATACGATATTTCAAGTACTATTTGCAAAATTATTGAGCAGATCGAAGGTATTCTTCAAGTGGCTACTAAGTCTCTTTGCCATTTGAAGCAACGAGTTCTCCATTTTCCTGATGCTTCTTGAATTTGACTTTTTGGCACATATTGTATTAAAGGGGGAGAGATAAGGAACTACAGAATTTGTTTTGTTGACTGCTGAATTTGAATTGATTCACTGCTGAATTTGTTGATTGCTGAAACTCTTGAATTAGTGCATATTACATTAAGGGGGAGTTTTAGATTGTTGATTCAATTTCTATAGCCTAATTATGTGATTTAGGGGGAGCTTTATACATTACAAGAAAACTGTACATTAGTGACGGAAAATTACTAACGAACCAACAACCATAGCTAGTTACTAACGGAAAATCAAAATCTGTTGACAAAATTATCGTGAAAATTTTCATTTTGCGACGAACAAAATTGTCGTTGGTAATGCAAATTTTTTGATGGAATTTAGCGACGAAAATACCATGCCCATCGGTAAATTAGGCGGGAATACTTCCCATAATTATATAGTGTCAAAATTTTACCGATGGTAATTTATTCCGTTGGTAACTTTAGATCAGTTAGTCATTTTACCAACAGTATTTTATTTCATCGGTAAATTCAGATCAATCTTTTTAAAATATCAAAAATAACGTCGTTTGATTAAATACTAAACGACGTCGTTTCAGTTTGGGGTAAAACGCATCCTAAACCTTCCCCATGGTTTTCTTGTTCGTTTCTTCTCTTTTTTCTCCTCCTTCCTCCTGTCGCCGTCCATTGTCACAAGGCTGAGATCATCCCCCGTCCGTTGTCGCAAGTTCTTCTTCTTCTCTTTTTTATGCTGCCTTTTAAATCCAACCCTTTATCAAGTATGCCTTTTACCCTTGTTAAGTTGCCAATTTCTTGTTCTCCTTCCCCTACTTCTGCTCTTTTTATTTTTGGTTTTCCCTTTTCATCTGATTTTAGTCCTAATTGTTGTTGATTATGTTTGTTTCGTAATTTCTATGTTCTCAATAAATCCATATTAAGATCTTCTCTAAAATAGTCCTAGATAAGTGGGTTTCTTGGAAGTTGAACCGAGCTTGAATTGCTCCATTAGGGTTTAGGTTTTGTAAACAAAAATTTCAAAAATATCGGCCCAACCTCGTATGACTTTGACCTTATGATTGAGGAAAGTGTATTTGAATGGATTGAAATTGTTTTATGAAGACGTGATTCAAACATTTGAGGTGTTGAAGTTGGAAAGGGATAATACAGTGGGCAGCAAAAAGTGTGGGATTTGGGATTCAAGTAATGACATTTATTTTGGCGAGAATGTTCATTTTACTAGACGAATGAATACTAGATTCTGTGTAGCTAGTTTCTTTTTCTTTGACATATTTCAGGGTTTGGTGTGACAATTGATTGAGCTTATGTACTTTTTTCATTTTGTGAGACTTGTTATTTCCATTTTCTATCAGAAGCCTTTACTATTTTGTTGTAAAGGAAATGGGGAATTTTTTCATGGAAGGACTTTTTAGATCATAGGTATCTATTAGATTGTCTTCCTACTATAGAGGGAAAGACATCTCTGGCTATATACAATATACAAAAGTATATATATACTTTTGTAAATTGCAAATACTCAAGTCTATGACTATAAGGTTCCTTACTAATCATTTGTTGCAATGTTTTGAAGAGAAGCATTTGAGATTGAAGTGTGTATTTTATGAATAACCCTTTTGCGATTTGTATGGAGTTAAGTTTATGTTTGCTCTTTCTCTATTTTTTGAAAGGTTTCCAAGCTATTCTTGCTTTGTTAGAATTTGGTTCAATTTTGATCATTATACATCCCAATGATAATGACTTTAGGGTTCTTTTATTACTAGCTTTTGATTTACAGTCCAATGAAATTCAATTGCTTCCATCTTGAGTTAGGGTTTGAATTTGGATATTTTGGTTATAGTTTCAATTTGGGGATTTTGATTAAGGTTTCAATCACTTCTATAGATTTTTATGTTTAACCTAATGCTTATTTGACATTGGAATATAGCTAGACTTAAGTATAAATTTGTTTATATTTTGATACTAAAATTAGGAATGTTGGATTATTTTCTAACGTGATTTTATAGAAGAGATTTTAGATATGTAATGAATGAATTACATGTGTCACTTATAATTCCATTTTCATTGTAAATAGTTCTCATTTATAAAAGATTTCTTCACATTCCTATTTACTAAAATTGTATAATGAATGGTGTTTTGTTTCAAATTTGGGTCTAGTTTTGTAGTATTTTCATTGTTTATAATGTTAAGTGATCAAAATTAATATACAATCTAATTAATTAATCTAATAATGTTAGAATTGAATGTTTTGTACTTTAAGGCAAAAACTCCATTTGTTTACAAAATGGTAAGTTTTTTTTAATGTTGAATGTCTGTATAGGTTGATGTAATTAGATTATTGATTTGTAAACTCATTTAAATATAATTCTACAACATTCAAGCTTAATTTTGCAATTTTTTATTTTGCTGTAATGCAACTGTGTTGCTTCCCTCTTATCGAATGACTTTCTTAGTCTCCCTAGCACTTTCACTCTCTTTGTTTGTGTTTTTGTAAGCAATAAAGTGAGATGATCTAGGTTTTGATTAAATGTAGGGATTCTTTTGTTTTCGGTAAGAGGGATCTATTTTCCTGGATTTATTAAATCTAGAAGAATCCTCATACCTCTTACAGAGCAGGTGATTTCGAGATATATTTCCTTTATCCTTTCTTTTACTTTTTTTTCCATTTTGTTAGTTTTGTGATCAAACTTACAATTAAAATTTCTTTTTTTCCTTGTTTTGTGAAATGTTAGTGTGTGATACTGCTCTAATAATTATGCTGATCTTTTCTTGATGTAATTTCTATGTTTGATTATGATAACGATAGAGTGAAGATTTCCGTGGTAGATTAATATCACCAATTTGGTACTCTTTTCGTATTTCTAAAATTGACTGAAAAATTTAGACTTGGCATCAAAATGAAGTATTCAACAGAAAATACAAAAGAGTAGATACTCTTGCCTATGTTTAGCAGTACTTTAGTTTGAGAGGTTATTCTTCGTTAATTCAAAGAATAGTGATTTTGTTTCAGTTTATTAAGAAGCTTTAATATTTTTACATGACATAAAATTACCTATTGGTTATTTGGATAATACAATTTGTAATTATAGTATTGGTTTGTTTTCTAAACCAATTTATGGTTTGTCAGTAATCATATAATATTTTGCTAGACTTTTGTATATTTCAAAGATAAATGGATTGAGTATACCTAAAATTAAAATATCTATAAAATATGATGCTTACAATTTGAAGAATACTAAAGCATGGTATGTTGAATATTCCATGTCGTTATGCTTTAATCTTGTCTAATCACTTAAGTTTATACGTTTTAATCCTAATGATGATCATTAGTTTGCATAATTTGGACTTATTTCTTACATAATGTTTAAGATTTTATTTTCTTGCATATGATTTCTTATAACTAAGCCTACAAGAAGGGTTTGGTATATGTCTTTCTTTATGCATGTCAAAGTAAACCAAAAGGCATCACTTAACTACATGTATAGTTACTCAAATTTGTCATCATACTATAAGCCTCTAACATTAGTAATTTAAATGTCTTTTTGCAAATGTCTCCTTTAATATTACTTTAGTAAAAGGATTAAATAGGTCGTTGACAGTTTGTTCATGATTACTCCTATAGCAAGATGGACCACATTAGTTTATGATGTTATATTAGAACAAGTGTATTATATTAAATATTTCATATTCTTTTTCGTAGGCCCTACATTATGTTGGAAAGCGTCGCTCATCTTTCTTTGTTGTAGTTTGAAGTTGTCCATCCATCCAAGTTAGTCGTCCAATTAGTATTTATCATATGTATTACTTTAATAATACGATTATGATACTTTTGGATTTTGTTTGAATGCAAAGGAGGTCTTGATTTTGTGTTATTGTTTAGAATATTCTTATAATCATTGATGAGTTTTTATGTTCTTCTTTAATAGTCTGAATATTTACTATATGTAGAATGATTTTTGATATGTTACGGATGATTTGGCATTAATAAACCCCTAGGACGGTATATAGGCTGGAAACTCGTGATGCAACTCCCGTGAGGCTTATCAGTGAAAACTTTCACAAGCCTAGTAGCTACAGCAAGAACTTGTTTTCTTGATTGATAGGTGTAAACAATGCCACGTACTATAGTTTTTGAATCAATTGTAGGTGATTAATTTGATTAATTAATTGTAGGTTATTAATTCGATCGACTAATACTTCAACTTAGATGTGATTAATGCAAACATAGTATTAAAACAACAAATTAATACGTTTCATAGACAAGACAATTCGTTCAATAATAAACCCCTAGGACAGTATATAGGCTGAAAACCCATGATGCAGCTCCCATAAGGCTTATCAGTGAAATATTCCATGAGTCTAAGATTCAAAGCAAGAACTTGTTTTCTTGATTCACAGGTGTAAACAGTGTCACATACCATAGTTTTTTAATCAATTATAGGTGATTAATTCGAACGATTAATTATAGGTTATTAATTCAATTGATTAATACTTCAACTTAGATGTAATTAATGTAAACATAGTATTAAAACAAAGGATTAATACGTTTCATAGACAAGATAATTCATTCCATAATAAACCCCTAGGATAGTATATAGGCTGGAAATCCGTGATTCAGCTCCTGTGAGGCTTATTGGTGAAAAATTCCACGAGCTTAGGAGTCAAAGCGAGAACTTGTTTTCTTGATTCACAGGTGTAAACAATATCACGTACCAATGTTTTGAAATCAATTGTAAGTGATTAATTCAATTGGTTAATACTTAGGAGATGTTATGTTAAGCTTAGATGTTCTGTAAATTTTGGAGAACACGAAGGATACTAACTATGAAATCACTATTTTAAATTAACAGTTTTACAGAAATCAGTAATGATGATAGATCTTAAATATATAGGTGATTATCACATGATGGTTTCATTAATCCTGAGTTTGTTGAGGGAGTTAAAGCTTTTATTCATTATGCATTTTCTCAACCTGCATATATGGATGGCTAAAGATCAGATGTCCATATAAAAAGTGCAAACACATTCATTTCCTTCCTATTGATGAAGTGAATAGGCATTTGTTGAGAAGAGGGTTTGTCCTAAATTATTTTGAGTGGACACGATATGGGGAACTGTTGATTTGTAGCATCTCAAGGGGTAATGAAGCACAATCGTTAGTGAGCTTAAATAAGTTTGAAGGGGGGACTGAATTTACAACAAATAATATGGATGCAAATGAAAATCCTTACATGCAAATAGTTTATGATGCAGCCGTTTATACCTTTCAGGAAAATATAGAAAATCTTGAAGAAGAACCCAACCCACAATCCAAATAGTTTTTTGACTTACTACACTCAGCTGACCAAGAACTATTACCAAATTATGAGACAATGAATCAATTGTCTTCAATTGCTCGTATCTTGAACATAAAGTCTGAAGGGTATATTTCTAATCGTAGTTTTGATAAAATTCTTGAATGATATAATAAATCATTACCTCCTGATCACACAATGGTTGATAGTTTTTACAATATAAAGAAACTTATTGGGGGTCTTGGTTTGCTTGTTGAAAAGATTGATTATTGCAAATTGGGATGTATGTTGTATAGGGGTGATGATGTTGAATTACAAGAGTGCAAATTATGTGCTCAATCTAGGTTCAAGCCTAGAAAGTATTCTATGAAAGGAAAGTTAGTACCCTAGAAGCGGATGTATTATTTCCCGCTAACTCCAAGACTTCAAATACTATATGCTTCTGCTATTACTGCGTCTCACATGAGATGGCATAATGAACACCAACAGAAAGATGGAATAATGAGTCATCCATCAAATGCACTAGTATGGAATTTCAATGACGCCTATTATGAGTTTGCAGCTAAAAGTCAAAATGTTAAGTTAGGATTGTTGACGGATGGATTCCAACCTTTTGGTCAATCCGGCCAGCAATATTCATCATGTCTAGTCATAATTACTCCTTATAATTTACCTCTATGGATGTGTATGGAAGAGGCATATATGTTTTTGACAGTGATTGTGCTAGGTCCTACAAATCTAAAGTATAAAATTGATGTATTCTTACAACCATTAATACCTGAATTGCAACATCTTTGGGAATATGGTGTTGAGACATATGATGTGTCTCTAAAACAAAATTTTTTTTAGAGCAGTTTTGATGTGGACCATTAGTAATTTTTCAGCATATGCCATGTTGTCTAACTGGAGCACAGTAGAGAAATTAGCTCGTCCTTATTGTAGCAATGATTCTAGTGCATTTTATCTTCCAAATGGGGGCAAAATATGTTGGTTTGATAACCACAGAAAATTTCTTCCTCCAAATCATCCATTTAGATGCAATAAACAAAAGTTCATTAAGAATACGATAGTAAAAACACCTTCTCCCCTTCACAAAGATGGTGAAGAGATATTGCAGGAGATTGAGGAATTAGGCTTACTGAAAGTGACAGAATTTGAAGCTAATGAAATTAATACAAGCATTAGTAGAAACTTTGGCTGAAGAAAACGAAGCATCTTTTGGGATTTTCCATATTGGAAAATTAATTTGATACATCTTAATCTTGATGTGATGCATATTGAAAAAAAATTTTCAATTTCTCAATTTCTGGATTATATTGCAATTTACCTGTATGAGAAGGACGAGTCATACAAGATAAGAGGTTAGCAGTAACTGTAAAAATAAAAATGTAAAGAAACTAACTTGAAATAGCTCCCCGACAACAGTGCCAAATTTTGGTTAAGCTGTCGAAGCTCTCAAAATAATTTCTATTCTCCAAACTTTTGTAGTAGTCGTGGAACCAAATCAAATCTCTAGAGAACTGAACACTAGTTTCTTAATCTCAACTAATAAAATTAAATGGGGGTTTTTTGATTAAATAAATGATTAATTGAAAATAGGACGAAAATAAATTAAATCAACTTACTTTAAAATTGAGAAAGTCAAGATTACCAAACTCTGATTCATGGGAAAGATATCATCTAATTGTAACATTGATCATTGGTCTAAAAAGAATATTTTCATGATTCAAGCAGTTAGTCCAAAACATATTAGGATAGTTGTAATAAATCTCAAATTTTCTTAAATTAATTGGTTCAAACTCACCATCTAAACCAAAACTTATCATCTATTGATTGGGTATTATAGAATTCCATATCAAATAAATGATAGCAATAAGCTCCGTGAAAAATATTAATTTCTAAATTAAATAATCAAGATAGCTACAACTATTCAATTTAGTTTTCTTGTTTATCATAAGGTAAATATGAAAATTCATAAATAACCTATTTGTTACTTGTACCAATCCTTTATGACAATTACAGATCACTGAATTCTTGGATAGCGATAGAATAATCCATATTAAATTAAAGTGTCAGGTTAATCGAATATCAATCATTCATAAAATTGTTAGTACTGTGCCCTAGGCCAATGGTCATATGTGACTTTTGTACTGACATTCTGACTTATTAATAATATTATATGAGGTATTCTTTTATATATGCATGTATATTGTTTATGTAATGTGATTTACATTCCATGAATAGTATTAGGCTTA
>JANIIA010000002.1:15930055-15942813 GCA_027478495.1 Erythroxylum alaternifolium
CGCCACCCTCGCGGGGCACGGATCTGGGTATCACCTTCGATATCGGGTTCGGGTTCAGCGGGAGTTGGGGTGTTACAAAGGGCATTCATTTGCTCTTATTCTTCTTGGTATAGATCAAAGATCAATGGGCACATATTAGCACCATGCCCCATCATGCCATATACAACACATAAATCTTAGTTTGGCATAGGTATGCTCCTTCTAACATTTAACATCTTCCCTTACTTGGTCAGCTCGGCTATCTGCATAGCCATCCCAAAATTGGAGCTTAACTCATAAAATCCTTGGTGTCTTCCCCTAACACTCTTCCGTTGAGAGTTTGCACCTAACATCTTAAATAATTGATAGATCTCCTCAATTATCTTTTCTCCTATAGCTCCTCTAGTTACATTATCCACTGTATTCTAGCTCTACTAAGTGAGCCCATTATAAAAGAAATAATTGAGAAGCTGTTGTGGATAATGATGATGAGGGCACTAGAATAACAGGGATTTGAAATGATCCTCTGCCTCAAGGAATGGTTTACCATCCATTTGAATAAAGGTTGCAATATTTCCCTAGAGCTCCTTATTTTTTTGGTGTGAGTAGAAATTGCTTATGAACTTATTATACACCTATATCCAAGTTGTCAAAGAATTCTCCATTAGGGTCATCAAACATCCTTTGGCCTTATCCTTTAAAGTATAAGGGAAGGACCTCATCTCCTGCTCATCTTCTTATAACCCTTGCAATGGATATGTGTGGAGCATAGAGTAGAAATTACAAATGAAGTTAATAGGATCTCCATTCGATACTCCATGAAAAGATGGCTGCATGTTGTAGTGAGTACTCTTCAACTTATAGTTTCTTACTGCATTACTCAACTTATAAGTATGAATTGCATCATGTTTTAGGGCTTAGTTTGTTATGTATTTAAATGTTAACTTAATCATTTAGTATAAGTTTAGGTTAGAATTATGATAGTTTGTTAATTAATTATGTTTAAGTGTTTTATGGGTTAGTCTAGGCTTTGAGCTTAATTATTATGTCTTTTTGATACCGTGATGTGTTTGTTAGTGTTTTATGGTTAACATCGAAGAACAGAGAAGTTTCGGAGACACTCGGGTTGAAGCAACAACCTATGATTATGGCACAATAGGCCATAATCGTGGCACAATAGGCAACAATCCTGGCACAATAGGCAACAATCCTGGCATAATAGGCCACGATCGTGACAGAAGCACTAGAGACAGCCCACGATCTTGGTCCATATGCCACAATCATGACAGAAGCCCAAGACATTGCCCATCATAACAATGCCACAATCGTGGCCTACATCAGGTAGATGCGCAAACAAGTAAAAACGTCAAGTTTCGAGAGATTTTTCGGACCTTTTTGACACCAAAAAACCATAGGCAATAAGATAAAGGAGCTGAGGGAGCTTTTGCATCAGCCACCATTAAGAAACCCAAGAGAGAGTTCATCGAGAGATTAAGAAAGAGAGGAAGGAAGAGAGACATGGAGAAGAAGTCAAGGTGAAGTATTTGTTAGATTTGTGTTATAAAAGTTATCTAAGGTGATTGCTTTTATATGTTATATTTATGAATTGAATGTTATTTATATTTTATTACATAAGTTTTATATTTATTTAGAAGTGTTCAAGAAGATGCACTTGATCTTGATCCACAGAACTCTAAAAATATGAATATTCAATTCTAAAATGTTCATAGGTCTTGGATATTAGCAGGGGAACTAATATGCCATATAAGACTGTTATGTTGATTAAAAGTATGTTGTAGTTCTGTAAACGTTGATAAAGGATTATTGTTTAATAACGCGAATATGTGAAAGGTTTCATATATTGAACGGACGTAATAGATAAAACATTATATGGATTGTGTTTGTGTCATTAATGTTTTTATCGTGTCTTTGATTCCAAGATTGATACATATATCTTTTTCACATGAGGAATGTATAATGTAATTATTATTAAAGGCTGCTTATAACAAGTGGTGATAAAAATAATAGTTCTTTATATATAACTTGTGCGGAAAAAGGTACATGAAAATAACATCATTGCCACTCATTAATAATGAGTAATGATATTGTATGGGCCCCTTGGTGAAGTAGAATTATAAATGGATCCAATATAACTGAGGTATAGTTATAATTTATAATTTATTTAATGGAGACCAAGAAACGATTATAATACAAAGATGACACAGTCCTATCTTATATATTAATCATAATATCATAAGGCAAGGAATGGACACGAGTAATGTTAATGATAACATTACTAAAAGGATCGTGTTACGTAAATGGTTTACTAAACATCTATGTTGTTTGGGTAGCTGCAATGTATAGCTAGAATACTGCTTACAGTTTATGAAATAACATAGATCCTCGATATAGGTCACACCAACTGAACGGGAAACAAGAAAATATATTTTTAGTGCACAAGATTTCATATTAATGAAATAAAGGTACATGTTAAAATATTGTCACATGACGTCACAACCTAGACAAGAAATAAATTTATCGAAATATATATTATGAGGATAATATAAGTTTCATGAAATATAAATTTATTTATTGCCCAAGCCCAAAAGAATTTATTTTAACAAATGAAGAGAGAGAATAGATGCATAATTATAGCCATCAAATTCGGGACAGGATTTAAGGTGATTTTGAACAGGAATTTGAAAGGGCAAATGATAACAATTCTGGACAAATGACCTATCACTTTTATAGCCCTTGAAGTGTAAAATACAATGATGAAGGTTCCAGGTCGTTTGGAGTTCCCTAGAAGAAGTTATCACAGTTCTAGTACTAGGAGGTTAGGAATTTAGTGTGCTGCTTCGAATTTCGTTCTTGATTTAATAGCAGTAAATGTTGTGGGAATTTGAAGAGTTTGATATGATATTTTAAGGCTATAAATATCACATCTAGCCATACTTTGAAGGAGTTTTTTTGTTAGCCATTGTTCTCTCTCAAAACTTATTAAAACAATAACCAATTGACTAATAGATCAAGAAACGGGTGAAGAAGCTAGGCACGGACGAAGAGAACGCTAGCACTAACTCGACGTCCTTTTTGTTTCGGATTCAAGATGAACTGAAGAGGAATAGAGCTTCGATAGAGACCATAGGTATGGTTTAACAATCCCTCTTGTAGGAATATAAACTCGATTGTGATGCAAACAAAATACAAGAAGAATTATAGAAACGATCCTCAATGTTATTGGATTAAAAAAAATTTAAAATTTTACCCAATCCACATCATGAAATCCCTTCACGGTGTTCACATAATTCCAATTTACCTGCCTGTACACCTTTCAATAAGCCTTGCTTCACCAATCCTTGCAATGCTTTTTCACCAACATGCCCAAGACATATATGTCATAGCCTCGTAGTGTCTGAGCTATCTACGTCAGTAGCTTCAGTGACAGTTGCTCCACCAATAACTGTACTCTTTTGTAAGAAATACAAGTTATTTCGTCTTGTACCTTTCATCACCACCAGTGCCCCGTACACATATTTAAGAAATCCACCCTTCATGGTGATCTTGATACCCTTGGATTCCAGTGCTCCCAATAAGATAAGATTCTTCTTCATATCTAATACATACCAAACATCGCTTAGTTCTCTGACTGTTCCATCATGCATCTTCAAACAGATTTTTCCTATCCCTTTTGTTTTACTGGCATTATTATTTCCCATTAAAACAACTCCTCATCTAACTCCTGGAAGCTAGAGAACCATTCCCGAATAGGACACATATGATAGGTGGAACCTGAATCCAAAATCTACTCCTTGGAGTGACCATCAACAGATGAACTAGCCAAAGCAAACTCGAAATCGTCATCTCCATATTTTGCAACATTTGATACAGAATCCACTTTCTCCTTCTCTTTGTTCATCAATTTGGGGCAATCTTGCTTCCAATGACCCTTTTAACGACAAAAGGAACATTAATCTTTAGTAGGATACTTCCCTCGTGACTTTAAATGAGATTTTCCCCGCTTCCTATGTTTTCTTTCCTCTGTTCGTCCCCTTGCAGTGAGTGCCTCAGTTTGTGAATTGTGAGTCTTCTGTTTCTTCTTACGATAGTCATGATTCACCAATGTCACAGAAACCTCATCAAGTTTCACCTCGAATTTTCCATACAACAAAGTAGTTGTCAAATGATCATAATCATCAGGCAATGAATTTAACAAACATAGGATCTTATCCTTGTTAGGAATTTTCACATCAAGGTTTGCCAAATCAGCAATTATTTTATTATAATCATTTAGGTGTTCGTGCATAGAAATACCTAGACAATACTGAAATCGAAAGAGTCGCTTTTTCAAGAAAAGTGGATTTTCTACGCTCTTGGTCATATACTTTTCCTCTAATTTCGTCCATAACTCCTTAGCAAAAGTTTCCTTCATATACGGGTATTTCAGCTCCTTATCAAGGAATGATCAAATAGAGGCACAAGCATGGAGATTAATTTGCGTCCACTGCTTGTCATTCATATCTTCAGGTTTACCTTCCAGAACCATGTCCAACTCTCGTTGATACAACACATCCATAACTTCACATTGCCATATACCAAAATTATTATAGCCATTGAATTTATCAACCTCTAACCTTGTAGTAACGATTAGATGTCTATTGGATGTAGGTGTCGATGATGATGATATCGACTCTCTCTTAACAGGCTCGTTTTTATCTCCAGCCATCTACTCACTACTATTCACAAATATGTACTATTCACGATCACTGTTTACACAACTATAGCACCGACACTATTCATAGCACTGTAGCATAGCACTGTTCACAAACTGTAGCACCGATGACTGTTCACGAGGACTGTAGAACCGACACTATCACGAGAACTATAATACCGACACTATTCTCAAGGAACTATAGCACCAACACTGTATCTCCAACAGATTTTCACTTCACTCTTACAACACCCCAGTCAAAAAACTGGAGCTTTGATACCACTTGTTGTGCGGAAATGTTAATCAATTTGGAGTGAAAAATACAACAGCAATAAGAACACCAAGATTTTTATACTGGTTCGATAATGCCTACGTCCAGTTTGGAGACGACGAAGTATTTCACTATAATCAATGAGAGCATACAATAGTGTTTATCACTCAATTTCTCAAAGATCCAAATTACCCCAAGCTCACACACTCCTACTAGGAAGAGAAAACAAAAAAATACAAAACAATTGCTCCTTGCTATTTTTCTCTCTCCCTCTCGGCTCTTTTTCTTCTCTCTCTTTCTCTCTATTTAGCTGCTGCCATGCTTCTCCTTTTATAGAGAAACATGGGTGAAGGCCAGCTATACTTGTTGCACCGAAAGCTACCGAAAACTTGCATCGAAAACCACCACTTTTGACTATTGTTTGAGACAACAATCAACATTTTGATAGGTCAGTCGGGCGTATGAAGAACTAGCTCCACCCTGAGCTAGCCTAAAAAAATCTATTAATTGGTTTCATTTTTGGTGCATTATTGAATACCGTTTAGTGACCAGAGAATATGACCCGACTAAGGGATTTTGATAGTGGAAAGTAAAACACATAATCTCAAACATAGTTGTTAGATATATGTTAAATATATCTATTTTAATTCTATTTTGGCATATTTTTAAATTGATATCTTTTTATCAAGCTTGAATTCAAATACAAGTTGAATAATCTTGTAGATAGAATAAAATTCTATTTTGTATAGGAGTTGATTTGGTGAAGGATTGTTTGAGGGTATTGTGGTATTTTTTACCTACATATACGAAGAGTTTTATGCCAAACACTACACGTTGTTGTTGTTTTTTAAGAGATATTTAACACATTAGACTTGTGGTAGAAATATATGTTGTTGCCTTTTGGTAAAAAAACAGACATAAGACTTGCTTTATATTTGGTGAGTGTGTGTGTGCAGGTGTGCATAGGAAGTGAGTACAGTGGGTGTGTTTTTTTCAGCTTGTTATATACGCATGTATCATTTTGAAAATAGATGAGATTTACGGCAGAAAGTGCGTGAGTGTAGTGGGTGTGCAGTGAGTGAGTTTTCTGCTGATTGTATACGTTTTTGTTGCTTGAAAATTTCATGGGAGTCATGGCTTGTGTTTTGTGAGTGAAGCTTGCGTGTTTCAGCTGATAACATACGTGGGTGATGTTTTGAAAATTTCATGGGAGTGATGGCAGAAGGTATAGGTATGCGTATGAATGGCATGTAAGAAGTGATTTATGAGTGAATAAAAATCTGGAGCTGATTGATGTGTGGTGCATATTTGGGCTGCCTACCATATGTTCTGCACTGTTCTTTACTAATCGTATGGTAGTTGATCAAGCTGAAAATTATCCTTGTGGAGTGGCTCACATGCACGAATAACTGTTAGATCTCTCTTGGAGAACCTACAGTCATAGAGAAGTTGTTCTTTTTAAATTTCAAGTGTGTTAAGTTTCTGTTATTAAATCTTCAAACACTTGGAGTTTTTATTTATTGTCTTTCATTAATTAATAGTTATTTAGGAAAATCCTCTGACGAGGTAAACACGAGTAGGTCGTGTTATTGGGTGTGAAATCCTTTCACGGGAAGTGAGGTTGAGAGATAGTATTAAGGGTTGAGTGATGTCGGCTCAATAAAGCCTTAGGTAAATCTATTGTACTTCAGTGAAAGTATTAACTTGAGTAAAGGCCCTGTAGACGTAGGTAAGAAGTGTCGAACTACGTTACCAAATTTTAGGTATCATCTGCTATTTTTCTTTTGATTGATTTTTGTTTTTTTATTTGTGTCAGAGACGATCACATAAAATCGAACAGTTTACGAAACTATTTACCCCCTACGTTTTTTCAATTTTCGCACTTGTATCTTTCATAAATCCAATTCATACAACTTTAATAGCAAATTCAACAATACAAGTAACAATTCAATAAAAATTTCCTTAAATGCAAAGTTTAAAAAGTTCGGTAATAACTAGTTAACAAAAATCTCGTTAAATATAGGTCTTAAAAAGGGAACCAGATCCTCTATACCCACTATCATGTACCAACTCTGTTCTACGTGATCTCAACCATACAAATATATGGGACTTATGTGGAACCTAAAGAAATGTATGAATAAGATCGCATATAACAAAGTAGGTACAGAGTAGTAGGTACAGAGGATCTCAATCTCTTAAAAAGGTTCGATAATATACAATTTTATCTTTCTATTTCTGATCTAACAGGCAAATTCGAGATATGAAAATGAAGAATAGTGAGCGGTGTAGTTATGTGTAGCAGTCAGTGGTTGGTGGTTTGAGAAACTTCAACGACAAGGTGAGGAATTGAACAGAACGCCCAAAGATGGGGTTGGTGGATTTAGGTAGCCCCTAACTACTCTTTCTGTTTTCCAGGTCATCGGGGTTTTTTGATTCAATATTTTCACCAAAGTTGGTAATGCTTTATGTTGACCTGCAAATTGGCATAAGAACATCTCAAGTTTAATTTACAAGCATGATATCCTCCCACGCGGTCTTCCGCTGATTCTGGGAAGGCGTGGCTCACTCCACAAGAGAGAGCGTGGGAGTATTTGGGGACAAATGTTTACATCTTTCAAAGTTGTGGTGTTGATTACTTAGATGTGCGTGACTTAGAGATGCTCAGTTCAAACGGTGTCGTATAGTATGGGACCACTGATACCGCCGTACCTCCCATTCAGTGATCTGCATCCAGACGTATTCTGATTACCAATACAATCTAAAATCTGAAGTCCTCTTTTTCTTTCTTTTTATTTTTCTCTCGAGAGTCTCAACGATAGTTCTGGTGCACCGATTTCAAAGTTCAGTTAATTATTAAAATGTGGCAGACAATTTATTCAAATAAATTTTCAAAATTAAATTTTTTCTTTTTCATGAGTTTAATATTTTTACTTTTCTAAATTTCAGTTAAAAATGTGATCAATTTATACTAAAGCTTTATTTACAATAATAATGCTAATTTTTGTAATTGAAAATTTTCTGCTTTCTAAGTTAAGGAGGAGTTAAAATGGATTAGTTGTAATTTTGCTTTCGTATGTTATTAGATTTAACAAGAGATTTTTTCATAATTTTCAAAATTATGGAATTGTAATATGTTTTTAGATTTCTAATTTAGAATAAATTATATTCCTAACTTTTAATTGTAAATTATCAATTAATTAGTTTTTATTCTCATCATATATATGTTTATAATAGTAATAACACATAAGACAGATTCCAGATTTTGTGCTTAACATTATGTCCTTGATTTTAGCTCTTGTAATTAGCCTCACATGTTTTACGTTATAAACTCTCATATAACTTATCCTTGTAATTAGCAGCCATTTAATTCTGTTCTTGTATGAACATGGCTAAAAGTCATTAAGTTGAATACACAGAGAAAAACACACAGAATTCTTTAGTTTTTCAAATTCCTTTCATCTCTTTATTCTCTTCATGGTATCAAAGTCCACCCTCAAAATTCCTTTTTTATCAACACTATCATATAAAATAGCTTCAACTACTCAATTCAAAACCACATAGTTTATAAATACCAAACTACAAAATGGCTACTGCCAATTCATAAATAAGAACCTCTAGTAGTTCATCAACACCAATTCCAATTCACAATATTACACTATTTATCACCATTTCCTTTGATTCAAGCAACTATTTGATATGAAAAAACCAAGTTGAATCTATTTTACTCACTTGCAACTTGTTTGGATATGTCATTGGCACTATTCCACCTCCAATCTCTTTCAATTTCTGTAATGGCAACAAAAATATTGTCTTGTCTATTGTTGTATTATGGACACTATGTCCCCCTTTTTGGCCTCACTGACTCTTGGATGCAAGTTATCGTTTGAACTTTGGAGTACATTAGAGAATCATTTTCTCCAACAATCCACTACACGTCAATCATTTCTTCTTTGTGCCTTCATACCATACATAAAGGAGACCTCTCTATCTTTGAATATCTTTCTTAAATCTCAACAATTACTGAAGAACTAGCTACTATTAGAGACCATGTAGATGACAAAGTCCTAGTTGTCTTCACCCTCAATGGCCTCCTCGTTGATTATGAAGCTTTCATCACTGTTGTGAACTACCTTCAAATCGCGCCCACTTTTGTTAATCTTCAAGCCAAACTTCTAGTGCAAGAATAAAAACTCACGTCCTTCCACTCTATAGCCACATCTTTTGCCACTACTACCTTTACTACTTGTTCCTTCTCCAACCAATCCCATGGTTGTAATAGTGGTACTCGTGGTCAATCTTGGAATAAAGGAGCTAGAGGCACTTCATCTCAATTTGGGTATGAAGCCCTTTTCAGCACTCAGTGGACTGGATCTATGCAACCCAACCCAATTATATACAACTCCATTTAACCTATACTCCTCATTCGGATCAAACCCACTCCACCCTCTTACCCAACACAATTTTTTAGGCCCAATTACAATAGAACCCCTCCCAAATGCCAAATTTGCAAAAAAATACAACCATATTGTTGCAACTTGTCGCTTTCGATATGCTGCTTCCAGAAATAGTCAACTCACACTTCAAACAATTTTCTCTATCATGTATCTTCAATCTCAACCTGATATGCCTCCTCTTACCTCTAGCAATATATCCGAATGGTTACCTAACACTGGTGCATCTGCCCACATGATTCCTGATCCTCAACTTGTAGAATCTGTGATGTCGTATAATGGTGATAACCGTGTGCTTGTTGCTAATGGTAATACTCTTACCATTTCTTCCACTGGTACACTATCAGTACACACACCCCCTCCCTCCCCACTCACCCTTAAAAGTATCTTAATTATACCACAACTAACTACCAACCTTTTATCTATTGCAAAATTTGTGAAAGATAATTCTTGCCTTTTTTAATTTAACGCTTTTGGTTATGTTGTGAACAACCTCAAAACCAATATATCGCTTCTCGCGGGAAAAATCAACAATCATCTCTATCCACTCAAGATCCCCCCACGCTTCATTAATCTTGTTGCATTCTCTACATGCCCCATCTTGTCTGACTTATGGCACCAACGCCTTAGTCATTCGTGTCAGCCTCCCTTTTCCAATATGTCTAGTAATCTACCCGTTAGTTCTAATGTAATAAAGACTTGTACTTACTGTCTTCAAAGGAAAAGTACTAGAATACCCTTTTCATTATCTTCTCGTGTTTCAAAAATAGTTTTAGAACTCATTCATTATGATATTTACGGTCCATCTACTTCTCTTTCAATCTCTAACTGTCATTATTTTATAATTTTTATTGATGATTTTAGTCAGCTTACTTGGATCTTCCCACTTACTCATAAATCTCAAGCTATTGATTATTTCACTTATTCAAAACCACAGCTGAAAACCTCTTCTCCGTAACCATTAAAACATTCTAATGGGATGGTGCACATGAACTCACTCAAGGATCCTTCGTTACCTTTTTAACCTCTCATGGCATTACCTACCGAATTTCTTACCCCCACACATCTCAATAAAATGATATTGCTGAACGCAAAATTCGACACATCATTGAAACCGGTCTCACCCTACTTCTTCATGCCCATCTTCCCAAATCATTTGGGTTTGAAGCTTTCTTCACTGTTGTTTTCCTAATTAATCTCTTACCTTCTCCTAACCTTAAACACAAATACCCTTATGAACTCCTCTTTCTCACAAAACCAAATTATTCCCACCTTCGAGTCTTTGGATGCACATGATTTCCTTTCCTTGGTTGTATCCTCATTGATAAACTTTTCCCCAAAACCACCCCTTGTATTTTTCTTGGATATTCATCTCAATACAACGAAAATCGATGCTTTAACCTATAAACTTCAAAATATTATATGTCCCGCCATGTTCACTTTCTTGAAATAGACTTCCTTCATGCATCCTCTAAAACCTCTCCTTCTACTTCCACATCTTCCTCATCTTCCTCATCCATAAAAATTCAAATACCTCTTGCTATTAACCTCCCATCTCCCGAAACTTCTCCACCTCCCACCCTAGTTTCCAAGTCTTTTGACCCTCAACCAAGCCTTCCCCATTCCAATCCACCTCCTTCCCACCATATGATCACTCGCTTCAATGATAACACTCATACTTCTTTTCTACTTCCCGATTATGTTTCCTACACCGCTAACCTCTCCTATCCCCCTGATCCCACTTCCTTCACCCAAGCCAACAAATGCCTACATAGGCGACAGGCCATGCTTGATGAGTTCACTGCTCTCCAAGACAATCAAACATGGTCTTTTGTTCCTTCTCCACCTAATGCCAATATTATTAGGTGCAAATGGGTTTTTCTCATTAAACACAAATATGATGGTACTCTTGATCGCTACCAGGCTTTTCTTATTGCTAAAAATTATCATCAGTCATTTGAAATTGATTATACTGATACCTTTAGTCCTGTTGTTAAACCCACCACCATCTACATCATTCTTACCTTTGCTCTATCCAAAAATTGGCAAATTCATCAACTTGATGTCAATAATGCATTTCTTCACAAGATCCTCCAACAACCCATCTACATGTGTCAACCTCTTGGTTTTATTAACCCTCACCATCCTCATCATGTGTGTCATCTTCATAGAGCTCTTTATGGTCTCAAACTGGCTCCTTGAGCATGGTTTCAGAGGTTGAGTCACAAACTTAGTAGCATAGGTTTTATCTCTTCCAACTCAGATACCTTCATACATTCATCTTCCTCCCATACCACCTTTGTTTTGGTCTATATGGATGATATCTTGGTGACAGGCTATTCACAATCCTTTATCCAAGCCCTTCTTGACAATCTTCATAACACTTTCACCATTATAGACCTTGGCTAACTTCACTACTTCCTTAGTACTGAAGCAAAACCCACACCTACTGGCCTTCTCCTAACCCAAACAAAATACACTTATGACTTTCTCAGCCACACTAATTTTGATTCCTCCAAATTTTTGCCCACACATATTGTAAGGTTTTGATTATGCGTCATACATCAGAAAATACGTAGCAAAAAAAAATGAAACCCAGAAAATATAGAATCATATATGTGCCATTAGATGTAGTAAAAAATGAACTTAAGATGTGAACCTTACTAACTCCTTCGTTCTTCATTGTCTTCACGTCTTCAGGTTGTCGTAAACTACAACGACCAGAGGAAGATGTCTCTAATGATATCCACACGAAGAGCAAAGCTTGAAACCTCTTAGGAAGAATGGTTAGAACACCACAAAGTGCTAGCTTTGATGTATGTTCATAAGATAATAGTTTATAGAATAAGTGTGTATAAGTTGGACTCTTCACAATTCTCACTAGTTTTCTTACAATACTATGCACGAAAATGAGTGAGTTTCTACCAACTTTTGGCCTCCTCTAGCACCCATCATGAATGGAGGAATAATAGGAACTAAATGGCCATGAACGCCACTTAATTTGGCTTGAAACGTTTTTTGACAATCTGGAAACTTTCCACGTTAATAGCCATGCAACACTTACTTTCTTTCATTTCTTTGCAACGTTTCTTACCATGATCATATGACGATACAATCCCGAAACATTCTCTCATATCTTGGATCACTATCCAAACCCATTTTACTCATTCTTCGCATCTCCAATGCATTTGACCCATTAGGTTCCTGGTTATGTTGGCCACTTAAATTAACACTTAATTCAAGCAAGTCTTGAGCCGTATCTAGCAACACATCTTAACTCCCAATTGACTGGAAAGTCAGTGTTTTGACTACGAACCCCTTCTATAGACAATGTTCTTGTGTAATT
>JANIIA010000002.1:15950132-15962715 GCA_027478495.1 Erythroxylum alaternifolium
TTGAATCCAAGATAATAAAAAATCTGATAAGTCCAATTTATAAAAATATGTCAAAATAAAATAAATAGATATATTCAACATATATCTAACAAATTAGTTTCTACTATTATTTTACTATTTTATATATATGAGTACTTCCTCTTAAAACATACGAAATGAAGTATTCTTTTATGAATTTCAAGTAAAGGAGTTAAAATAGATTAGTTGTGATTTTGCTTTTGGATGTCAATTGATTAATCGACTGGTAATTTAATGATGTTCACAGCCTGAGTTTAGGTTAGTTTCTATGCTGTTTATGTCTTTCATAGTCGTTAATTTCAGCTTCGTATAGAACCACCTTAGTATCCATATATTTTTATTTCTTAATTTGTGTTCTTACCAACTTTGATTTGATTAGTATTTAAAGAGCATTGGTTGGTTATCTGGAGTAGTACGCATCGCGGTCGGAGAAGAGATAGGTTTGGTAAGAATTCATTTCACATGCTTTTGCATTGTCAAACAAAGCAATCGATACTAAGATGACGCAAATTCATTATCGTTTACGTTATGAGAACTCTTTCCTATTTTTCACCTTTAAAATTTTGTTATTTTTTATTTATTATCCTAGCATTAAAATAATTCTTATTTTATTTTAATTTCAATTAAAGAATTTCATTAATTTAATACAGGGGGCATGCTTTCATTTCAGTTTTCAAAATGTCAAGTGCCATATAATTTTACGTCACGTGTTAACGAAATTCTTTAATGTGGAATATGTATTTGATGTTAAACAAGAATTTGCGTATTTAATTATTAAAAATTATATTTGTCTAATTTTATAATTTTACTAAAATTATAAAATTTCGTTAAATTTATTGGTAAGTGGAATTTGAATTGGAGACGTTGGAGTCGGCATGACAAGAACATTTAAGTATAGTTATTTCTATTAGAATATAAATGTTAATGGATGCATTACATGTAGAAGCGTCGACTATCTCCACTTAAGTACATTCAACAAATCGCTTTCGTATTAATAACCATAGTCCACATTGTGAGAAAGTGATTATATAATATTAAACTATCTTTTAGGTATGTCACATAAGTGGGAATGGAATCCACGTAGCAACCACCCATTGCCGCTTTTTGTAGTTGCTGTACGACATACCAAATGGACGTAAAGGTTCACGGTAGCATACAACCTTTAAGAATTTTAAAATATTCTTTACTCGATTAAAAAGAGCAAATTATGAATTTCTTAAATGTATGTACGTTTGCCTGTGCTCGTGTACAAGTTAGTATAACAAAACAGTGCAAAGCTGGTGTCCCGATTATCACTGTTTTCTTTTAAATTGCTAAAATGGCAGACTGGCTGCCCACCAAGTACCAAATGCAAGCTAAACTTAGAGTCGAGAATGGGCGTCGAATCTTCTCTGCCCTTTTTCCTGTACTAGCATATTCCATGTAACATATAACTGAGACAAAATTTAAATGAATAGAATCTTGTTCCAAATTTGGTTGGAACAAAAAGTACAGAAAAAAAAAGTACAAAAGATTTGAGGCTCTTAGATTAGAAATTTTGTTTCACTTGCGATATTTTTATCATATTCTATTAAATTTCATTCATATATTTATATAGATCTTACATAAATATAAGAATGATATTTAATAGAATACGGTTGAAATAGGATAATCAAAACAGATGATTTGCTACGTAAAAAATAAAAATAACCATCAAATCTTCTGTTATACTTATTTTATTCTAACTTTATTCTATTAAATTTCACTTACATATTTATATAAATATCACATAAATATATGAATAAAATTTAATAAAATATAGTTAAAAGTTGAAACAGAATAAATAATTTTGATGTGCAAAAAATGTACTATAGAAAAGTCTGACAATTTTCTCAGACACTCCACCCATAGGAGTTCCTTTTACGTCCACGACTACGACTACGATTACGCCTACCTTACCTACTACTGTTTTTCTAATAAATTGTCTTAACTACCAGAATTACGCCTCCCTTCCCATCCCACGGACTACCAATAGTGAATAAATCACAATAAAAAACGAAACAAATTATTTCATTTCATAAATTTTTTTCAATTTGTAGAATTAAAAAACCAAATTTTTTTAATTTTTAGTTGTGGTTTAAAACAAACAATACCAATATCATTAAATTTACTTTATTTTGACTATTAGTATTATTAACCTATAATTATTCTTTGAATTTTTTAAACTTTTTATCTAATAAAATAATCTGAAAATTAAGGACCCTATTGTTCAAGATAATAGTATCCTTTTTTTTTCAAACAATTGACCTAATTTCTCTCTTTTTCTTCTATTAATTTGTATTAAATTTATTATATTTAATTAAAGTAAAGAAATATATAATTCTTATTTACTGAAATTTCTAACGTGTTAAACATTTCTGTCTTCTAACAAAATTGAGATATAAATTACAACATTATATTATATTTTTAATACATAATTTTTAAATAAAGTCACTTAAATGTTTAGCTTTGATACAATCCAAATTATTTAACATTCATGTCCCTTAAATTATTTGTTTTAGAAAGTTATTTTTTGACATAAAGAATCCCATTAACATATAATCTCGTAATAAAATCAACAATAAGGCAATGGGTTACGTTTATATGTGTTGTAAATTCATAGATTTTTCTTTCAAATTGAAAGCTTGAACTCAAGCTGCTAAAAAATTGAATTTAGATTTAATAAATAGTATATATAAACATCGATACCAACATAAGACAGGTACTTGTACTTGTTACTTGATATTGCAAATATTTATAATAAAATTTACCCTCCAAATTTTAAGACTCAGCGAAATTAAATTTTTATTGAATATTATTATTGATGATAATAAAATTTACCCAATGATGCCAATTGCAAAAACATCCAAATTAGGTTCACCATCCAAAGCCCAATAAACTTTTCCATCATGTCAATATTGGCATGGGGGACCCCTACACCTACTCCCTCAAATCTCAAATGTCCGTTCATTTTTTGTTTGCAAGTAAACGCAGGGATATTCTAGGCAATATATAAACATAAAAGTAATTTCTCAAAAAAAATATAAACATAAAAGCAGTGATGGAAAGTAGTGCCATCGTCACAAATCTTCCACCAACCTCAGCCACCAACTTTCTCGCTTGCAGATACAGAATTATTGTTATATAGGTAATTATTAACGTTAGTAGTTTATGCTTATGAAAATTGGGATAAATTGTCTAAAATTGAAACTTGACCAAGCGATTTGTACATCCAACCGTTTACAGGGCGCGTGAACACTACAATGAGGTTGGTGTTACATTATTATGCATCCCCATGTCGTATTAGTATTACTCTTGGCAGTAATATTATATGTAAAAAGAGGAAATAATAAGTATATTTTATTTGTAAATTGTAATATTTCTCCCAATTATATGATAAATTCATTAACTAAATTAAAATATTAAATATCAAATGCTAATTTTTTAAGGTGCACGGAAATAACAACTAATGGCTTAGGGGTTAGTTAGGCCCAAAGTCAGACATTCACATACCAATAAAATATTTTCCACAAATTCCCAATTACCACACCCAAAACCAACCACAACTTTGTGGGACTGGGACCCAATAAATTTCCAACCAACCCCAAATTTCGATCGTTTACCACGCTCCATCGTAGCGAGTAAGCTCAGCAGATCGACCACAAAAAAAGAAATAATATCTACAGAAAAAAAAAAGGGAAAAGAGCAATCGCTTCTCAGATCTACCGACTACCGAGGGAAGAAGGAGACCGTAGCCCCTTCTATAAATCACACTACGCTCCCATCATTTTTACTCGTGCTCCTCCCTCCCTCTATCTCTCTATCAACCTCTTCTTTAACAGGAACCAGTCTCACTTGATCTTCGGTTCCATTCCGAAAGGTACGCTTCGCTTCCTTCCATTGGACTCCCATTCATCCACTCATTCTGTCCCTCTGTTTTAAGCCCCGCTCTTGTTTCATTTCTAACTCTTCTTGTCTCCATCCTTTTAGATCGTGTTTTCTGTTTTGAAGTCCATTGAGTTTTGCTTTAAGTTTAGTTTCTCTGTTACTGGATCTGTTCAGTGCATGCACTTCTACTAGTGGTGTGAAGAGAAGAATCTACTGCAAGTCGTGTGCTTAAACTTTGGAAATTGAAGTTCTGTTTTTTAAGTGATTGGTTAGTTGCCTGTTTGGACTTCAACTGTTTTTTTAGAGGTTGGTGTTGGTTTCTAGTGAAACGTGAAAAGGGGTTGTTTGGACTTCAACTGTTTTTGAGATGTTGGTTATGATCGGTTTGGCTGTTTGAGTGGCAGATCCTGGTTGTTTACGTTTTTTGTCTTACAGATCTCGTGCTGGGTCTCTGGTTATTGACATAGATCTGGTTTTGGAGGTGTTAATTTTTTCCATATTGTTCTTTCTCTCACTGTCCAAGCATCGATTGGTATTTGCTAGTAGAGATAGTAATATGGCTTCACTCTTCCGTATGTATTAGTGTTGTCTTCTTATTGATACTTGGACCAATAATAGATCATAGACCATTGTGATTACTGAGATCTTACTTCCCTCTAGGCTAAAATTGAAAGCGACGTTTATCTTTATGCAAATCATAAGTGTTCCGTATCACTGTGTATGTTGATTTGTTAAGCATTCTTAGCCATTCATTAACCACATGTTGGTTCTAAAAATATTTTCCGATTCATTTACCGTCTACTTCTTCTCATATTTTCAGATGTTAGATCTGCTTTTCTGTTATTGGGTTCTTGGATATTGCTGTTTTGCCACTATGTCTTCTTTATTTAATCTCTTCAGAACTGGATTTACTAATTTATCTGGGATGGTTACTTTTTCTTGTGGCTTACAACGTATGTGGAACCTAGTACAATATGGATCCAGTTGTAGTAGCTCTTCTAATCGATCTTTTCCTTTTTGGGCAGTTCAATCCAGGTGTAATGTAATGTCTTGCTGTTGATTGACGTTGGTACTAAGCATTTTAGTGAATTGAGTTGTGATTTTGGCATTAACATTCTGCTTTTGTGATCTCAACTTAATACTTAAAACCCCTCTGAATAGAATAAATCAGAAACATTTTCTTGCGTAAGATATCATTTGTAGATGTCACTGATATCTTACATGTTATAAATTGACCGTCAAGTCCTCATAATCTCCTTCAGTGTGCGCAGTTCTAAAGCTTTTGCTTTTCAGTATTTTCGCTTTATTTCTTTCTAGATCTAGGAAACTGAATTGTATTTGTCACAATGCAACAGAAAAATGTCATCTCATATCGTTGGATACCCTCGCATGGGCCCCAAGAGGGAGCTCAAATTTGCATTGGAATCTTTCTGGGATAAGAAGAGCAGTGCTGAAGATTTGCAAAAGGTGGCAGCTGATCTCAGGGCATCCATCTGGAAGCAAATGTTTGATGCTGGGATCAAGTACATCCCCAGCAACACTTTCTCTTACTATGACCAGGTGCTTGATGCCACAGCAATGTTGGGTGCTGTCCCACCTAGATATGGCTGGAATGGTGGTGAGATTGGGTTTGATATTTATTTCTCGATGGCTAGAGGAAATGCCTCTGTCCCTGCCATGGAAATGACCAAGTGGTTCGATACCAACTAGTAAGTGACCTCTCAATGGCATATCTTGGCTTTTGAATTTAAGGCATTTTAGTTAAAATTTGGTGTATCAGTTTCTAAAATTTTCCTGTTTTTGGTTGTGTTTTCATGGATCAGCCACTTTATTGTTCCCGAATTGGGACCTGATGTCAAATTCTCTTATGCTTCTCACAAGGCAGTGACTGAATATAAGGAGGCCAAGGCGGTATGTCCTAGTAACCTTGAATTAGTCATAAATGTAAATTTTGCAAATTGTGATGCAGTTAACACGAACACCTGTTATGTTCTTATTATCTGGCAATGCAGAGGTTGGTGGCACATTATTTCATTACCATACTTCAGCATAATTGCCCTAATCTTTAATTATCTGTTTTGTGAGATGTAATGTTAATGCTTGAAATTCATATGTGGGTGCTTTACTTTGACTTATATAGTACTGAAAAGGTCATGGCTACATTTAATTTGTAAATTTTGTATAAGCTCTGTAAACATGTATAATCCTTTGATAATTGTTTAGAGACTGCAAATTTTCCTGATTTCTGGGGTCAACTTTTATATGCATTTATTGGTTTTAAGGTCTGCATCTCTCTGTTGCAGCTTGGAATTGACACTGTTCCAGTCCTTATTGGCCCTGTTTCCTATTTGTTGTTGTCTAAACCTGCTAAGGGCGTTGAGAAGACTTTCTCTCTTCTCTCCCTCCTTGACAAAATTCTTCCAGTCTACAAGTAAGAAATCAATGTTTAGGGGATCAGCCGATGAATTTTCTAGTTATGCTATTCACAACCTATAAGTTCTGATAATGTTCATTACTGCCTTCAGGGAAGTTATCTCAGAGCTTAAAGCAGCTGGTGCATCTTGGATTCAATTTGATGAACCCACACTTGTATTGGATCTTGATTCTCACAAATTGCAAGCATTTACTGCTGCCTACTCTGAACTAGAGTCTACTCTATCTGGTTTGACTGTTCTCATTGAGACCTATTTTGCTGATATTCCTGCGGAAGCATACAAGACCCTTACCTCTCTGAAGGGTGTAACTGCATATGGCTTTGATTTGGTTCGTGGAACTAAGACACTGGACTTGATCAAGGCTGATTTCCCCAAGGATAAATATCTCTTTGCTGGTGTGGTTGATGGAAGGAACATCTGGGCTAACGACCTTGCTGCTTCTCTAAACACCTTGCAAGCAATTGAGAGTGTCGTTGGCAAAGGTACCATTTTGTATCCTTTATTACATTTACCTCACATGTTAATAGATGTTTATAGCCTTTTTGAGTTGTTGGTGCTTTGTCCATGTAGACAAACTGGTGGTCTCCACCTCTTGCTCACTTCTTCACACTGCTGTTGATCTTGTCAATGAGACCAAGTTGGACAAGGAGATCAAATCGTGGCTTGCATTTGCTGCCCAGAAAGTTGTTGAAGTGAATGCGTTGGCCAAGGCATTGAGTGGTCAGAAGGATGAGGTATTTTCCTTATGTTAAATCTGCCCCTTGGAATTGGATACACATAATTAATAGAGCCCGTATCTTGATTGATAATTAGGTGAATAAAAATATTTTGCTGACTTAGGTGGTTGTTCATTTTGAGACTTTGCTGGGAACCTAAACTAGTAGTTACTTTTGTCTCATTAACACTTCTATAGTTGGCAATTTTTTTTTCTGCAATCTAAACGTTGAACTTTACTGTTTCAACAGGCTTTCTTCTCTGCCAATGCTGCTGCCCAGTCTTCAAGAAAATCCTCCCCAAGGGTGACTAATGAGGCTGTCCAAAAGGCTGTAAGTATTTCTGTGATTTCTCTTGATGGCTTTGGTAATCAGACGATTTCTTTGCTTGAATTCTTTGTACCTAGTACTTACCATTACTTTTGATGCTGCTTTTTCTAGGCTGCTGCTCTGAGGGGTTCTGACCACCGCCGTGCTACCAACGTTAGTGCTAGGCTAGATGCTCAGCAGAAGAAGCTTAACCTGCCCATTCTCCCAACAACCACAATTGGTTCCTTCCCTCAAACGTTGGAACTCAGGAGAGTCCGCCGCGAATATAAGGCCAACAAGTTAGTCAAGATAAGAAATGTTATTATTTTTGCCACAAAATTAGGAGGTTTATTATTGATATGATTTCCGTTATTGTCTTAAGGATCTCTGAGGATGATTATGTTAAAGCCATCAAGGAGGAAATCAGCAAGGTCGTGAAACTCCAAGAGGAGCTTGATATTGATGTTCTTGTTCATGGAGAGCCTGAGGTGCGTAAGAAAAGGAACAGATAGGAATTTGTTGATGCTTCTGTGCTTTTACACAAATCGATGTTTAAGTGACATTCTGATCTGGAACTTTGTTCAAATGATATTTAGAGGAACGATATGGTTGAATACTTCGGGGAGCAATTGTCAGGATTTGTCTTCACTGTCAATGGGTGGGTGCAATCTTATGGATCTCGATGTGTGAAGCCACCCATCATCTACGGTGACGTGAGCCGCCCCAAGCCAATGACTGTTTTCTGGTCTTCTGCTGCTCAGAGCATGACTGCCCGCCCAATGAAGGGAATGCTTACAGGCCCTGTCACTATCCTCAACTGGTCTTTTGTCCGAAATGACCAACCCAGGTATTGGCTGGAAGAGAAGGGAACAGTTTGTAGTTTTAATACCTTGTTTGATTGCATTGTTTTTAATATTACGCAATTCTGATTTTACAGATTTGAAACCTGCTATCAAATAGCTATGGCCA
Source organism: Erythroxylum alaternifolium (assembly GCA_027478495.1). NCBI lineage: Eukaryota > Viridiplantae > Streptophyta > Magnoliopsida > Malpighiales > Erythroxylaceae > Erythroxylum > Erythroxylum alaternifolium. Next base: position 15,958,483 of record JANIIA010000002.1, read on the forward strand.
TCAAGGATGAAGTGGAGGATCTTGAGAAGGCTGGTATCAATGTCATTCAAATTGATGAGGCTGCTTTGAGAGAGGGGCTACCTCTTCGGAAATCTGAACAAGCTTTCTACTTGGAATGGGCAGTTCACTCCTTCCGGATCACAAACTGTGGTGTTCAAGATGCTACCCAGGTTTCTTTTGAAAACCCTTGTACTAGCAGCAATCTTGCAGAACAATATCTTTTCAACTCACTTGGTTTATTTCTGTTAATAACAGATCCACACTCACATGTGCTACTCCAACTTCAATGACATTATCCATTCAATTATTGATATGGATGCTGATGTGATTACCATTGAAAACTCTCGCTCTGATGAGAAGCTTCTCTCTGTCTTCCGAGAGGGAGTTAAGTATGGTGCCGGAATAGGTCCAGGAGTCTATGACATTCACTCTCCTAGAATACCATCAGTTGAGGAGATTGCTGACAGAATTAACAAGATGCTCGCAGTTCTTGAGAAGAACATCTTGTGGGTTAACCCTGACTGTGGATTGAAGACCCGAAAGTATGGTGAGGTGAAGCCAGCCCTCCAGAACATGGTTGCTGCTGCCAAGCTCCTCCGCACCCAGCTTGCTAGTGCCAAGTGAAGAGCTGTTTATGCAAAGAGGTATCTGGACAGTGAACCAAGTTGATTCTTAAATCCAAATTATAGGAATTGTTGATTCAATAACTGTGTTCGTGATTGAATACCCGGTCATTGCCAAGAGGCCACGTTTTTCTCGTTTTCTCTTTTCACTATTCTATAATTTTGTGTTACCTTCAATTTGTTTGGCGGGCATTAAATTGCTTCGTTTACGTTGTCACGAAATCAATGGAAATTTCTCGATTAGTGTTTTTCTTTTCCGCAGCCTTGAGCTCGTACTGCCTATATTCTTCTCTTAATCTGCCAAAACGTTTTTACTAAGTATTTAGGCCAAAAGAGCAGTTGGACTCTTAACTGGAATTTTTAAATGAACCATAATGCTTATAAAACTTTTAAAACTGTCCCGCACTGAATGGAAAATTTGACTAAATGCTATGTGACCTTTTTTTTATGTGAATTTTAAAAAAATTTATTGAAGTGAACCTAAATGAGTGGATCCAAAATGAGGTTATACCGTTTGGGAGTGGGCTAAATTTTCGGTTTGTTACGATTTTATGTATCAATTTGTGATGTATGCTAAAAAAATGAGGGGGTGTTGGGTGTAGGACATTCTGCAATATCGATGGTAGGGTGGGAGGACGTGTAAGCGCCTCTCCGTAAGAGTTGGCGAGGTGTAACACGTGTAGAGCACCCCCACCATCGACAATGGTAGGGTGGTTGGCCAACGTGTCCATCCTGCCGTGTACAATGGCGGGGTGGACCTTAAAATATTTTTTTAACTATTTTTTTATTTTGTTAGGGTTTAGTTTAATGTTTTGTTTTTTAGGGTTTAATTTTTCTTAGGGTTGTTTTTGTAGCATAAAAAATTTTTTATTTAAGGGTTTAGTTTTATTTAGGGTTTAGAATATCTATACAAATTAAATTTAAAGTAAAAGTTTTATTTTTTATGTTTTTCCTCTATTGAAATTATTATAACTTAATGTAATTTTTTTACAAATTTTATAATATAATACATTTGAAAAATGAAAATATTTAAAGTCAACTTTTATTAAAAAGGCAAACGAATTTTATTGCATTAGAAACTTAATAATTTTCTATCATCTTACAACATTAAATAAAATCACTACTGTACATGACTTGAAGAGGGACAATTTAAAGCATTATATCCTGGCATATTACAATTACGACACCTTCGTGGAGAATCAGGACACCGTCTATCCATCTCATTTTGTATTCAAGCACTTTTCACTTTGCCCCTCTTTTTAACCAACATTGACCTGCAAAATTTCAATGAAAACTCTGCTTCCTCCCAATAATCTGGATGTTGCAGCGGATAGAACTGACCAAAATACGTATTTCTGTATGCTGCAAGACTGTATACAGGATGAATATGGATTGTCGGATGAACATTAGATCTCAAACATGCAGCAAAGACTTGAGAACATGGAAAATAAAATTCTGTCCACTTTCCGCAAGTACAAGTTCTTTCTTGAAAGTTAACATTTTGAATATTTCCTCCCCTGTTATTATTCCCATGACAAGCAGTGACTACACTGTATGTACCATACCTCGAGTCATATGATTGGACAGTATGCTTTCGACCTTTTGCTTCATTTGCCAAATATTGGTGCCAATGTTGATCGGATAATTATTTCATGCTTTGAGTATGATTTTTTGATTTTCCTGGAATAATTTAACCGTTTGTTCTAAGGTAAAGCGAACACAGGCAGTGATTGACAAATGTCGTGTTCCTCTGAGGATGTTATTAAAGCATTCAACCATATTTGTTGTCAAAATACCCTATCGGTAACCTCCATCTTTACTCAACACCCATCTCACAGGTGAGACTTGTCTCTTTAGCCAAGTATAAGCTTCTAAATTGGCCTGTTTAATCATTTGCATGAACTCATCATATTTTCTTCTTTGGGTTGACCCTCCAGCCTGCCATAGCAAAGTTTTCAACCTGTTAATAAACAATAACAATCATTAGAATATCATAATTTATTCTGCAATCAATAATGATATAAAATTTTTCCACTTATACATGACTTTTAAATTTTTTGGTAAAATTTGCCCTGACATGTAATAAACAAAAACGATGATAAGCTATTGGTTCTTTCCACAGTTCCAAATTTTTCATTGCACTTATAATTCCTCTGTGTCTATCGAAAATGACACAAATTCCCTGTATATCTCGGCAAACATGGATTCGATGTTGAGCATGAACTAACTTCAACTGTCATTATTCTCTTCGTATACAAGAGCAAAGGCAAGTGGAAGGTAACGGTTGTCGGCATTAATGCCAATTACAGTTAGCAATTTGGATTTATATGGCCCATGCTTATGAGTGCCATCGACACATAGCACATGTCTCATGTGTTGAAACGCTTCAATAACAGGAGCAAAAGCCCAAAACACGTACCCAAAGATATTTGTATCACTACCTGACTGTGGATGATGACGCCAAGCTACCGTTATGTCAGGATTGATTGCTTGCAGTTACTTCATATATTTGGGTAGTTCAGCAATCGAAGTCGGCCAATCTCCATAAACAATATCGATAACATTGCGACGAGCATACCATGCTTTTTATTCTTGATCAATATCCGAACCTCTTCAATTGGGAAAAGAGGTCTATTATGTATGTGCTCGATCAAATGTTCAGATACAATTTGACTTGTCCAATGTCTGTTATCGCTATCTATAGCAGTACAAATACAGGTATGGCAGTTACCTATGCATCTGATCTCCCACATCTTATGTGTGCTTCGCTTGCAGGCCCTGATCCTCCAGTCACGTGGTGGTTTAGCATTGCATATTGCTGCCCAACTTTTGTCTTTACTCTCACATACCTTCATTTCTCTATTGTGGTGTATATGTCACAATCTAAGAGCCTTATGCAAGAGTTGTTTTGTAGGGAATAGCAATCCCTCAGTAATGTTCAGGCTACTTTCATTCCAAACACTCATGTGATGGCCATAATACCTTCGCGATGTAGCGTCATATGTTAGAGCATGTCCAATTTCATATGGCCATTCAAATGTTGTCGAAGGATAAATTTGTTGCCATTCAGCATCTACATGGAGAGATTGATAGCTGGTCTCTGCCTGATCATGTTCTGAACAATCTTCTGAATCATGATCTGAGTTATAGTATGACTCTGACTCTGAGTCTTTCGAATTTGGATTGTAATCACTATCGGCAACATCAGAGTCATCAACATTTTCATCATCTCTTTCATGTTGTTGATATGTTGGCATGGGTTCAAAATCCGAAAACTAATGCTCATATGGAATGTGGCATTCGATTTCCAATATAGTCGCCTCACTATATTGAAAATTAATTTCCTCCATCTCGATATAAATTTCTACTTCAAACTTTGGCATCTGTTCTGCAAAGTCAAAAATGATTTACAGATCATCATCGTCCATCAGTTGCATAGCCCAACCAGTTTGTGGATTTCGCATACTTAATTTTAGCGTGTATGCATTCTGGTCAAGCTACATTAACTTGTATATTTTGGCCACTAACTCGATGAAATAGATCTTTCGCTTAACTGCTAGGGTTGTTTATAGATTTTGGGGATTGTAGAACACAAAACCCTGAGGATCAA
>JANIIA010000002.1:15982237-16022265 GCA_027478495.1 Erythroxylum alaternifolium
TCCTAAAGTCAAAGAAAGGTGAACCCTAACTTTTCTTCTTCTTCTCTTCTTCTCTTCTTCTCCACCGAAACTTACTTCTTTCTTCTTTCTCTTTGTTTTTCACGATTTTCACTCCTCTCCCTTCAATTTCGTTCTTGCTTCTTCCTTAAAAGCAAGACCACCATTCTTATTACAATTTTGCCATTAATGAATGGAAAAAGACCCTTCTACCCTTCCTTATATGTCTTGCCACTTAAATGCTTAAATGACTTGCCAAAAATGCCCCTAAAGCCATCTTACTACCTTAACACTATAATTCAATTAACCTAAGTCATAAAATCTTACTCACCTTAACATAATAATTAACTCCACAAAAAAAAGAATAATCAATCTATCAAGACCTCAAAATTTATTTAAGTCATGACCTAACTTCTTCCAAAAATCAAGACCTTTTTCTGATCATGAGATTGAAGGAATTAGATAACACTTCCTTCTAGAAAAATGTTCCTCACTGTCTTAATTTTCTAATGATACAAAAATCATTCCATTTGGTTCAGAAATCTGAAAGTTATATCTCAACATTTCTGACTATTCTTATACTGAAACAATATTCTATGCTCAACTTCCATCCAAAAATAAAAATTCTTAGGGACTGACTTAGAACTCGATTTCATAAAATAATTTGTAGCCCTATTTCTCTAGTTTAATCCAAATTAAGTATCACCTCATTTGGATAGCTAGAAAAAAAATATGGCTAAAACACCAAAGCATACTCAGTGAATATGTTCCAACTACATTTTCCAGCTTACCACTTCCAACAGTTCACATATAATAGTTCTAACTTCTAAGAAAAGTTTTGGGGTCTAACAGGTAACTTCTCTAGATGTGAATTTAAACAAGAATAGGTTGTTTTTTGGAAAATAGTCTTTTTCAATCCCATTTGTTTCCACTTATTCTACTATTAAGCACAATAATTAGGAAACTAGGCCTCTTTCCCCAAAAGTAACCAACCATTAAGGTAATTTACTTAAGTGCTAATGTTTAGGAAACTAGGCCTCTTTCCCCAAAAAAGCACAAATAATTAGGAAACTAGGCCTCTTTCCCAAAACTACTAGACTATGCTAATGTAAAGGAGTTAATTACTAAGTAAGAAATATCATGGGGTTCTTAATTATACCTTACAATATGCAAAACTATAATCCTAATTCTAGCTTCAATAACCTAGTAAATATTTAAATCCCCTTCTCTTTAAGACACTTAAAATAATTTAGTCTAGTTTAAATAAACTCTTGATCCCAAAAGATGAAGGAACTAATCTAAAGACGAGGCTTAAGAGTTTTATACTTTACTTGCCTATTTTTCTATGCTTTTAAGTTAAAAGATTCTCACCTTTAGATCTTTGTGTTTTGGGCTATGATACCTAGAGAATAGATTAAACATGCCAACTTTTGAACTCTTGGCCTGTTAATTATAAAGATTTAGTTTTGGTCAAAATGGTATAAGTAACATGGTATTAGTTTTCATCATGTTACACCTATTAATTATAAAGATTGTAGTTGCTTTAAGACGTGGTACTTTTTACATAGAGTTGTGGTATTGTTTGTGTTGAAGAGCATCACTCATCCGTATTTTTTGTAGTCTGTGGTTGTCCATCCATCCAGATAAGATATCCAACTAATGTCTACTATATATGTTATTTTAATAGTACGAGTATTTGTGCTTTTCGGTGAATGTAAAGGAGGTCTTGATTTTGTGTTGTTGTTTAGAATATTCTTATAATCATTCATGATTTTTTATGTTCTTCTTTAATACTGTAAGTATTTATGTTTGAGTTTTGTTTGAATCATTGATGAGTAGATGTATGAATTACATAAGTAGTTACTGTATGTGGAATGAGTTTGAGATCTTATAGATGATCCAATACATAATAAACCCGTAAGACAGTATATAGGCTGGAAACTCGTGATGCAGCTCTCATGAGGCTTATCAGTGAAAAATTTCACGAGTCTAGGTGTCACAACGAGAACTTGCTTCCTTGATTCACATGTATAAACAATGCCACGTACCATAGTATTAAAATCAATTGTAGGTCATAAACTCAATTAATTAGTACTTGAACTTCAATATGATTAATGAATATGTTATATTAACATTAGAAATTCATAGGTTTAATAAACATGATGATCTAATGCATAATAAACCCTAGGATGATATATAGGCTCGAAACTCACGATGCAGCTCCCATGAGACTTATTAGTGAAAAATTTCACGAGTTTAGGAGTCACAGCGAGAACCTGCTTTCTTGATTCACAGGTGTAAACAATGCTACGTACTATAGTATTAAAATCAATTATAAGTCATAAATTCAATTGATTAATACTTGAACTTTAATGTGATGGCTTAATGTAGAGTTTGAAAAGAAATGGTCAGAGAATTGTTAAAACTTAGGGAATGTTGTCTAAAGGTTAAATGTTTTGAAAACTTAGGAGAAATGAAGGATACTAACTATGAAATCACTTTTTAATTGAATAGTTTTGCAGAAATGAGTAATGTTGATAGATCTTGGATGTATAAATGATTAACACCTAATGATTTCATTAATCCTGAGTTTGTTGAGGAAGTTGAAGCTTTTATTTACTATGCATATTCTCAACCTGCATATATGGATAGCCCAAAGATCACATGTCCATGTAAAAAGTGTAAACATATTCATTTTCTTCCTATTAATGAAGTGAAGGTCCATTTGTTAAGAAAAGGGTTTGTTCCAAATTATTTTGAGTGGACACGATATAGGAAACCATTGATTTGTAATACCTCAAAGAGTAATGAAGTAAACTCATCAGTAAATGAGGATGAGTTTGAAGGGGGAAATGGATTTAGAACAGATAATGTGGGTGCAACTAAAAATCTTTACATGAAAATAGTTTATGATGCAGCTAGTTATACCTTTCATGAAAATATAAAAAATCTTGAAGAAGAATCAAACCCATATACAAAACAATTTTTTGACTTACTACACTCAACTGACTAAGAATTATGGCCAAATCGTGAGAAGATGACTCAATTGTCTTCAATTGCTCGCATCTTGAACATAAAGTTTGAAGGGCATATTTCTAATCGAATTTTTGATAAAATTCTTAGTTGGTATAATGAATCATTGCCTCCTGATTATATAATGGTTGATAGTTTTTACAATACAAAGAAACTTATTAGGGGTTTTGGTTTGCCAGTTGAAAAAATTGATTGTTGCAAATTGGGAGGTATGTTGTATTGGAGAGATGATGTTGAATTATAAGAGTGCAAATTTTGTGGTCAATCTAGGTTCAAGCCTAGAAAGCATTATATGAAATAGAAATTAGTACCGTAGAAGTGGATGTATTATTTCCCTTTAACTCCAAGACTTTAAAGACTATATTCTTATGATGTTACTACATCTTACATAAGATGACATGATGAACACGAATAGGAAGATGGAATAATGAGCAATCAATCGGATGCACTGGCATGGAAACATTTCAATAACACCCATTATGAGTTTACAGCTGAAAGTCGAAATGTTAGGTTAGGATTATTGACAGATGGATTTCAACCTTTTGGTCAATCGGGCCCACAATATTCATCATGACCAATCATTATTACTTCTTATAATTTGCCTCCATGTATGTGTATGAATCAGGCATGTGTGTTCTTGACAGTGATTGTACCAAAGCATACAAATCCAAAGCATAAATTTGATGTATTCTTATAACCATTGATATCTGAATTGTAGCATCTTTGGGAATATGGTCTGGAGACATAAGATGTGTCTCTTAAACAAAATTTTATGTTGAGACCAGCTTTGATTTGGACTATTAGTAATTTTTTGGCGTATGCTATATTTTCTAAAGGAGCACAATAGGGAAATTTACTTGTCCTTATTGTGGTAATGATTCTAATACGTTTTATCTTCCAAACAGGAGCAAAACATGTTGGTTTGACAACCACAAGAAATTTCTTCCTCCAGATCATCCATTTAGATGCAATAAACAAAAGTTCATTAAGAATAGGATGGTAAAAATACCTCCCCCTATAAAGCTGGTGAAGAGATATTATAGGAGATTGATGAATTAGGGTTGTTGAAAGTTACGGAACTTGAAGTTGATAAACTTAATACAAGAATTAGTAAAAATTTTGGTTTAAGAAAACAAAGCATCTTTTGGGATTTGCCAAATAGAAAAACTAATTTGATACATCATAATCTAGATGCGATACATATTGAAAAAATATTTTTGACAATTTATTCAATACCATTATGAACATTTAAGGGAGAACAAAGGATGATGCAAAATCACGAGCTGATTTGAAATTTTTTTGTAGAAGGAATGAGTTAGATAAAGATTTTCACACCGACAAATATCCAAAAGAATGCTACACTTTAGACAAAAAACAAAAGAAAAATTTGTGTGAATGGTTTAAAAGTCTAAAGTTTCGTAATGGTTATTTCATAAGGAAGTACAAATTATTTAGGATGAAAAGTCATGATTGTCTTGTTTTTATGCAAAGACTCATTCCAATTGCATTTCGAGAGATGCCACCTAATAAGGTTTGGGAAGCTATCACATAATTAAGTTTGTTTTTCAAAAGCTTAACATCATCTGAAATAAAGTTGATTGAAATTGAAAAACTGGAAAGGAAAATTCCAATAGTCTTGTGCAAATTAGAAGAGATTTTCCTTATAAGCTTCTTTGACTGTATGGAGCATCTACCGATGCATTTGGCACAGGAGGCAAAACTTACTGGTCCAGTTCAATATCGATGGATGTATCCATTTGAGAGCTAATTATAGGGTCATATTTAAATTGGAGTTATAGCATGTTTTAATAACATAATTGTAATAACCTATTTGTTAATGTAGGTATTTGCATCATTTGAAGAAAAATGTCAAAAATAAGGATAGAGTTGAAGGTTTGATATGTAATGCTTATTTAGTGGAGTAAGCAAGTATATTTTGTTCACATTATTTTGAGCTGCATGTGTAAACAAGAGAAAGAAAAGTTCCTCGTAATGACAAAGAGGGAGCAACGGGTGATGTTGATGGTAACTTATCCATTTCACATATCCTGGATGAACATATGGACGCTCAACTAGAAGAATGTTAACAGAGGAAGAAATAGAGGCTACCCATAGTTACATTTTATTGAACTGTCAAGAGGTTCAACATTTCGTGCAGTAAGTTGAAGTTGATGTTGAAATTGATTATTTGAGTTTTTGAAGTTAGTGTTCATAACTACAATACATAATAATGCTTTCAGATTATACAAGTAATGGTTATGCGAGTTAATGCCTGAAAAACACAAGTTAAGATTAATACAGAAGTTGGGAGACACTTTCCTCGATGGTTCGAGAAATATGTAAGTTTTCACTTACAATTATTGAAATGGTTAAATGATTAAATCAAAGTGTTCAAACGACATTACACTATTTAATATGATAATTTATTTTTGTGTAGGCCTCAGAAAATCTAACAGAGAATAAGTTCATATGTGATCTTACGAACTGTTAAATAGTATCCAGTGTATTTCCTTAATGGATACAAATTTCATACAGAATATTATGGTCATGGCATAACAACAGTAAATAGTGGGGTTTGCATATAGGGAGAATTGATGGATTACTATGGTAAAATTACTAAGATACTTGAAATTGAGTAACCTGCATTGCCAATAAAGCAGAGTGTGATATTTAAGTGTGAATGGTTTGATACAACTCCTAATATTGGTACAAAAGTGCACAGCTGATATAATCTATTAGTACAAAAGTGCACAGCTGATATAATCTAGTTAAAATCACCAACGAAGAAGATTAAGACAATTTAAATCTTTTGTGTTGGCGATACAAACGATCCTGGTCTATTATGTCCCTTTTGTCAGCTTACGACGAGATAAGTCAGATTGGTTGGTCGTTTGCAAAGTTAAACCTAGAGGCGTTTTTGAAATATATGGAAAAGGAGAAAATAAGAAAATTGAAAGTGAAGCGTTTCAGAAAGAGGTTTATAAAATAAATGTATGTGTAACATATGATGAGAATAAACCTTTGAACGATCAAAATAATGAATATGTTGAAATTTCATCTAAGGAGGATCAGGAGGGCGAGAGATCTGAAGAGGAGCCTAAGTTTGATTCTATTTCTTTAGCAAAAGAAGAAGATGATTTTGATTTACAATTAAGTGATCATGATAGCGATTAATTTGTGTTTGTAATGGAATATTATATGAATAAATCTATTATTGCATTAACAATATATTTTTATATTTACAATCATCAATTTTCTATTACTAGAGTATGCAACAAAATCCACATTTCATATTAAAATTATAACTCATAAGAGAAAACAGGCCTGAGCCAGTGTAGCTCCAAGTGAAGCATCGTCTTTTGCAAATCCACCTACCACACATCTAGATGAGACATCGCCTTCCCGACCTGCAATTCCTATACAATCACCTTCTGTACCAGATGCTACACCATCCTACCCTGCTACACCATCCACCTTTTCTCCTTCATCCACCACCCCTATTCTGACCAAGCTATCAGGGGTAAACGTTGCAGATGAAGAGGTGGCCTCTAACCTAAAGCTAAGGGAGTTGATGGAAGAACTTAGAGTACAGTTGTCAACAATCTGTAAGTGAAAATACATGCATGATAAAACCATATACTAAAGTTATAGGTTTTAATTTGAAAATAATCTAAAATTTCTCATATATTAGGTTGGCTCTGTCTAGAACGTGCTCAAGAAACAAGACAGCCAAATTCAAGGAGAAAATTGATCTTAAGGGATATATATGGAAGAATATCTCTTAGGTGACAAAAGATTTTTATTATCAGGAGTTTGAGGTATAAAAAATATATTCTTTTGTATTTTTTATCTAATTAATTTTATACATTAATTAGATAAATATTGTAGGTTATAAGTACTTATATTATGTTTTTCATTTTTTTCAGAAAGCATTTTTTTGGGATTCCAAATTTGATGAGGTAATTTATAAAGTATGAGAGAGGTGAGCTCGTACACATTATAGAGACTTTCTTGGTGCAATTAACAAGGCTGGTATATGACCTTCTTATATATCGGAAGAATTATAGAGTCGTTGGCAGTAGTATTGGACATCATTCAAAGTAATGTCCATTTCAGAGTGTAATTCTGCAAACAGACGTGGAGCACCAGAGGAAGAGTCTTCCTGTACATAATGGAGGATCTATTACCTACCAGGAGTATACAGAGAAACTTATAAGTATCTACATTTTACACTTATATTCTATTTTTTACATTTCGTCGAAATGTTTTACAATTTTTTTTCACTTATAACACTTTGTTCTGATGCAGGAAAAGTCTATGGGCAGGAAGCCTACGCCATGCCAGCTCTTTTTGCACACCAATACCGAGAAGCATGATGGTTTGACCTTCGTCAACACCCGATGTAGAGAACTTAATGTATTTCAAATTTATGCTTTAATATTAATTCTTAATAATTATCACTTATTATCATAAACATTGCTTCCTGACATGACCAAATACAAGAAAGCATTCAACGACAGTCTCGACACTTTTAAACTGTTGATGAGAGTCAGACATATCTTGATGCAGTGGGTGGTAGGGATCGTCGTGGAAGGATCTTCGGCTTATTTGCAAACACATACTGTTCATAATCCTCCACATCCAGTACAACTGCATCTAGTAGGCGGTCCGCATCCAATGAGATGGTCGTTGAGCTTTAGAGCATAGTACAGGCACTGGCAAATCAGTTGCAACAATGGATGGAGTATATAGCCCATCTCTGTAATGAAGTGGATGAGTTGAAGGTGAGGGGCTCATCCTAGAAGTCAGAGTTACATAGCTTACCCATTTTGTATGAATTAGATACGTATTGTTGTAGATGATAATTTTTTAATTATAAATTAAGGTAATTTTTACTTTATATTATCAATTAATTTACTCTTTAGACAAATTAATGTATAAATAATTCAAAATATTATCAAAAGATAACTGTAGAAATTAATTATCAATCATAAGAGTATCAATCAAAATTAAATATACAAACTAAATGTAGGAAAATATTTAAAAAATAATATCCCTGAATTTACCGACAGAATAACAACATTCGTTAGTAAATTTAGTGGTAAACTTATCGACAGAAGTGTATATTCCGTGGTACATTAACAATGGAATACAAGATGTCGTCGCTAACGTTTCCAACAGTTTTCCCCAATATTTATTGTCGCTAACTTTGCGACAAAAATTTCGAATTCTGCCAAATTTAGCTACGGACACATACACTTCTGTTAGTGAAGTTACCAATAGAATTTATGATTTCTATCGTTAAATATTACCTGTGACCGTTTCTCTGATTCCTCTGTTCGTCGGTAAATTTTGCAGCTGAATTCACTTTCTGGCAGAAATCCTTCATTTTTTATCGATAATTTTCATTTCTAAACCTCATTTTTCTTGTAGTGCATCCTTTACAAACTCCCAAATTTAAATATAGAACTTTAACAATAAAATAATGCAACAAGTATTACACTCATTACACCCACTTCTTAAAATAATGCAAACAAGGACCAAACATAACAAGGTGACAAAACCACGTAACAAATTCATGCAATCTATACACCCACATCTCATAACAACAAACTACAACACTACCACGTAAAGAAAACCACTTCAAACTTCAACTAGTTTCTCATCTTTAGATTATGCATCTAATATACATGTCCCTTGAATAATCTACCTACCTTGTCCACGTGATTGTTACTGTTGCTTATAACATTACTACCCCTATCAAAATTGTGCTTGTCCTTAAGCGTTAATGAAGGAAAACGAAGTTGTAAAGAGTAAACTTCTTCCCATGAAGCTTCAGCTAGTGAAAAGGCCTTCCTAATGGATCAAAGCTTAAGGTTGACCTTTAAATGTATGATATTCTAGCAATTTCTCATCTTGAAATAGAGGGACGCTCAGGTTTAGCCATAACAGAGTTACCATGGAATGGTTTCAAGCAGGAGACATGAAATGGGGTGTAATTTAAAAGAAGGTGGGAGATTCAGTTTGTAAGCCACAGTTCCAATTTTTTTATGACTTGAAAGTTACCGTAATGTCGAAGAGAGAGTTTGGTGTACCTGTGAGATGCAAGACTAAAGAGCTCTGCCCTAGCGAAGATGCAGGGGAGAGATTCACCAAACTAGGGATATATTTTGGATAACAACATGACCGATTGCTTTAATGAAAAGACAAGACCAGACCTCGGGGGTAACTCCTCTTTGGTAGGGATGGAAAATAAGACAGAAAGATTCTGAGCGCCCTAAGAAAGGAGATTTTTGCTAACCTCAATAAAGTGATTTATTTCAATAAGATGATCATAGCATCGATAACTCTGTTGTTGTACCTGTGAGATGCAAGACTAAGCCGTCAGTAAGGATGGAGTTTAAGTAAGACCATGTTGCCAACTCGATACTGGACATCCCCATGTTTGGCATCATAAGCTATCTTTATGGCATTTTAAGGTTGAAGAAGGCAATTTCTAAGATCTTTTAGCACCAAATATCTTGTTTTTAACTCTTGATCTACTGCTTCCAATTTGGCTAACCTAGGACAATAAGAAAACATGGTTAGAGGAGAACGGCCATACACCACTTCAAAAGGTGTAGCTTTCAAGGAATAATGATAGTTGTTATTGTAATAATACTCACATGGTAACCATTGAAACCAGCAACGAGGTTGATTACTACTAAAGTAACGTAAATACATTTCAATGGTTCGATTCACAATCTTAATCTAACCATTGCTTTTTAGGTGGTAAGCAGAGCTAAAAGCCAATTTTGAACCACTTAAACAAATTAACTCAGTCCCAAAGTAGCTTGTAAAATTCACATCCTAGTCAGTAACAATTGATTTAAGTAAACCATAGAGCTTAAAAATATTGTCAAAAAAGAGATGGGCAACACTTAAAACATTATAAGGATGAGAGAGAGGGATGAGATGGGGCATATTTGGATAAACGATCCACAACCACTAACAACACATTTTTACCTTGGGAAGTAGGTAGCCCTTTAATGAAATCCATAGAAATATCTGACTAATTTGTAAAGGAACAAACAAAGGTTGTAGAAGTCCAGTTGGGTACAAGTGTTTTGATTTTTGTTTTTGACAAATAGAGCATTGCTGTACAAAGGATTGAACTAAGGTTTTCATACTCTTCCAATAAAAGTCTTTAGTGATGCAGTGAAGAGTCTTTTGGCACCCTTCATAACTACTATTATGAATAACAACCAAGACTAATTGAACAAGAGGAGAAGTGGGCAACAAATACACCCATTTCTTGAAGAAAATCAATCCATCTTTATATTCCCATATACCCACGACTTCACCTTCTTGGAGAAGTAGTTGTTACATCTGATCAGATTGTTGGACTTCAAGGCAGATGGACTCAAAGATAGGTAATTTTGGAATGGTAATAAATGCCAACATTGATTATTGTTCTGCTATACGAGATAAAGCATCTGCTACTATATTTTGTCTTCAAGCTCTATGCTCCACAAAAAAACAAACCTTATTAATTTGCTTAGCTAATGCTATTGAGGTGAAGTAATGATATATTGCTCCAACAAAAATTTGAGGCTATAATGATCAGTCTTAATTAAAAAGTGTCTCCCCATAAATAAGCTCGCCAATGACAGACTGCCTTAACCAATCTAATGAGTTCCTTTTCATAAGCTAGAAGACCCTTGTAGCGGGAAGCCAATGGCCTCTTGAAATAGGCTATTAGTTGTCCATCTTGTTGAAGAACTGCTCCCATACCCACATACGAGGTGTCATATTCTAGTATAAATAATTTCTAAAGATTTGGCAGGCCCAACACTGGTGCTCTAGTTATAGCCACCTTTAATTTCTCAAAAGCATTAGATGCCTCCTTTATCCACATGAAGGAATTTTTAAGTAACATTGATGTTAAAGGATTTGCAATGACACCATAATCCTGCACAAATTTTAGATAATAGATAATAAGCCCCAAAAAGCCACGTAGTCCCTTCATAGTGTTGGGTTTTGGCTAATCTATCATTGCTGTAATTTTTTCTTGATCTACCGCCACCCCTTCGGTTCAAATAATGTTTCCTAAGTAGGACACTTGTGTTTGAGCAATCAAACATTTCATCTTATTCAAAAATAATTACTAAGTTGAAGACAATTAGCAAGTATGCCAGGTGAGCTTCCCAAGTCTTACTATAGACGAGAATGTCTTTAAAAAACATAAGAATGAATTGACAAAGGTAATATTGAAATACCTTATTCATTAAGCCTTAGAAGGTGCTTATTGCATTTGTGAGACCAAATGACATTACCAAAAATTAGAAGTGACCATGGTAGGTGTGAAACATCATTTTCTCAATGTCTGCAGGAAACATTCTAATATGGTGGTAGCCAAATTACAAATCAAGCTTGGTGAAGTATTTTGCCCTATGTAATTCCTCCAATAGCTCATCAATCACCAGAATGGGAAATTTGTCTTTAATTGTTTTGAAGTTCAAGGCCCTGTAATCCATACAAAATCTCCAACTATTATCTTCCTTTAGAACTAAAAGCACAGGTGGATATCTATAAGACCTTGCTCAAGCATAGCCTTGCCTTTCAATCTCATCCTTCTGCGCATGTGGATATCTATAAGGCCGAACTACTATTGGACATGTTCCTAATTCAAGGTTAATCCAATAATCATATGCATGAGTTGGTGGTACCCTTTTTGATGTGGCAAATAAAGGATTGAATTCACTAAGAAGTGAATCCAATGTCGTATCCTATGGGAACTGAAGATCAATAGATTAGTATGACAAATCTGAGATGGCATTGTCATTTAAAGTTCTCCCATGTAATCCCTAGTCCATCCCTATGTAGCTTAAGAAACCACACCTGTGCTTCTTCATCAAGGTGGTAGCAAGCAATCTCTACCTTCTCCTCCTCAGGTATGTGTTGATGTCAGAAATAGTGTTCACAGTGCTTAACCAAACCAGTGGGTCATTTGTGCCATCATAGAGTGGAATTCCAATCTAGCATATTATGGGATCTACATTCATCCTTCCATATGGTTGGCCACCTCTGTTGGATCCTGGGCTCCTCTATTCACACTCCCTACATCTCCTTGTGCTCCTTCTACTCGTGCTGTAGTTAATTCCTAAGAAATTCTTTAATGTAAGTAGAGAGTTGTTCCCACCCCTCACGATCTCTTTAGCGATCATCCTGGTATATTCTCATAAAGGTCTCTAATTGTTATTGTAGGTTGTTAAGTAAATTATCCATAACTTCAAGCTTTGATACCAGATTGTTACAATCCCATTCTAGTGATCGAGTTACAGGGCTATCAGCACCAAAGTTAGCCTGTAGAGTTTGTAGTAAATATTGTTTTTGAGTTTTTCTTCCTTTGCTACCTATCTTGTAAAGAAAATAAAGGGCTCAGTTAGAGAGAACCCAACGATCTCGTTAGCATAAAATTCTAAGTTTGGAAAAATACTTTTTCTTTTCTGTCCCATGCCCTTACAAACTCCTAAACTTAAATAGAGAACTTTAATAATAAAATAATGCAATAAGTACTAGACCCATTATGCCCACTTCTTAAAATAATGAAATAATTACTAGACCCACTACACCTACTTCTTAAAATAGTACAAACAAGGATTAGACATGATAAGGTGACAAGACCACGTAACAAATTAATGTAATCTATATACCCACATCTCTTAACAACAAACTACAACACTACCACGTAAAGAAAACAACTTCAAACTTCAACTAGTTTCCCATCTTTAGATTACGCCTCTGATATATATGTCCCTTAAATAACTTGCCCCCTTGTCCATGTGATTGTTATTATTGCTCATAACATCTATCAATTTTTTCATACAGTTAGGAGTTGTTTTGAATGTTTTCCAAATGTTAGGGTTCATTTTGAATGCTCCGAAATATTAAGGTCCAACTTAGATTTTAGTGTAAACTTAGGAGGCAAAATTGCCCTTTTGCCCACAGTATTTATCATTAGATATAAGTACCCATTATTACATAGGTCATTAATCAACATTACCTCAATAAGCAATTCAGACCTAATTGTGGTTCAGTTTAAGTTCAAGCTTAATTAAGTTTGGTCAAGCATGGGCTTAAAAATAAGTTAGGAAACTTTGCTTATATGATAATTATATGGGGTGGATTACGGATTAGATTGTAACAAACTAAAATGCACTCAAGTTTATGGACCATTTTGCCTACTTGTTTTTAACTGGTAGGTTTATGAGTTACAAATCAATAATTTATTACAAACTAGGTTTCTTCCCATACTTTTTATTTAATAAGACAAAAAAAATTATAAGGATTCATTTATTTTTATTACAACATAAATGGTGGATTAACGTTATTAATATGTTTGATAAAAATTATAATGCACAAAAACATATTACAATTCTAATCAAAATATTCTATGTTTAGATGTATATTGAACTACTTCTGCAATACAATATAATGAGGATTATATATATATATATGGTAAAACTAAAATATGAAATATGTAATATCTTGCAATTTTATATGAAATCTTATCCGATCGACAAAACATAATTTTATGTAGCCTAGTCGAGCTGATCTTAATAAATGAATGTTTAACAATACAATTTTAAAGATTTATCAATATTTGGAGAGAGAATATATATTTTTTAATTTTTTTATGAAATTATAAAACTTAATAAAAGAAGTTAAGTTAGAAAATATAACTAAATTTGTGAATGAAAATGGTAATAAGGTAGCCAAAATAACATCTTATCGCATAATTAGTGGAAAAATATTCACCTGATTAAATTGCTAACTCACAAAATGTTACACCAACAAAGAAGGAAACTGTAACAAAAAATTTTAACATATAAATAAATACAAGATCTTTTAAAACATATGCATCATACATAATCAAATCACTTGAATTTGATTGTAATCCACGGGTAAAAGGAATCTTGGAAAAGAAATTTGTTTCTCATATAAATTCTTATTTTAGCATTTTTATGTTTTTTTTAAGATTGTGATCAACTCTTTTAAATGAACATTATCTCATATTTATAGATAATGTGAAGATATTAACTAATTATTAATAGTTAACAATTAAAAGATTACATCCTAAACTCATTAAATGAGTCCTTTCATTATCATCTCCCATTCATAAATGATGAGTTTAGGTAATATGAGTTTTGCATGTTCTCATACTTGTCCAATAACCTATACAACTACCATACAACGTGAGCTTGTTATCATATATCTGTTAGGAATATATGACCTCTTGATTAATGAATCGATCACTCAGTAGATTTTGTATGCTACACTCCAGGTCATATCTTGTATTTAATCTCATTTTATCTCATTTATTTAATCATGTTGTAAATGTATTCAATTCTCTTACTAAGAGTCATAGTTATCTTTGAATATGGAATTTTTCTTTGTGATTTTAAAATCAAAATGACCTTCCTTTATCCAAAAATCACTTTAATTGAATTTAATTTGCTTTCTTAGAATTATTCAATGAGATCATATTAAACATAATCTTTTGGTAACATTCTAAATTAACAAACCTTAAATTTAATTATTAAAAATTAGACAAGTGTCCTAAGGGTATATTAAGAGGTTCACATAACCTCCAGGGTCTCACACAATATAAGTTGAGATCTTTTAACTTACATTAATATCTTTTATAATCGTTTCTGTACACATGATAAGAATCATATATTACGGTATTAACTCCTACTAATTTGGAGCATATGTCATTTATAAATATAGTACCGTATAAATGTTGGTTCTTACATATTTAATGTATAACTTGAGTTCACTTATCTACTCTTAATTTTATCTCTTCAAACTCTCATTTTGCAAATTAAGATAAACGCAATGATCATATAATCATTCCAAACCAATTTCCTTTTGACTTATCATCTAAGTTGACATTTACAGTTCAAGTTTCTTACTTTAGCTCAATGAGCACCTTGATAATAAACTTAAAATCTGTCTCTTCTCCAGTCATCATAAATACTATAGTTGATTTCCCGTGTGAGAAGGCCAATACTTTATTTATCTAGCACAGTTTTTTATTCATACAAAAAATATGATATACAAAGTAAACATATTTAATAATCAAGTATAAGTAATTCTTATTACTAAATAAATAATGTCAACTTATATATTTATTTATACATGACAATATATTAAATGAACATATATGGAGAAACATTAATCAATTACGATTCAATATCTCCATAATCCTAGTGACCTTATATGCCCAATATATGTATCTCAAAAAATTGCTTTTTTCATTGGGTTTATCATTATACCTCGTGTAGATATATATTTTATATTCACTTCTCCTCGTGCAACTATATCTTTCACATAATTTTTACAAATAAATTTAGGGTCTTTTGTATAAGCAATTACTACTTGATTGTCACAGTTGATTATTACTCGATTAATCTTGCTTTAAGAAACCCCTAAACTAAAAATAAATTTAGGGTCTTTTGTATAAGCAATTACTACTTGATTGTCATAGCTGATTACTACTCGATTAGTCTTGCTTTAAGTAACCCCTAAACTAACCAAGAATTGTATAAGCCATATGACCTCTTATACTGCTATTTGAAATACTATAAATTTAGCTTCCATTGTAGATAAAGCAATACATGATTTTTTTCTTATTTTTCCATGATATAGCATCATTATTAACTAAAAAACAAATATAAAGTTAGATTTTCTCTCATCTAATTCTCCTCCCCAATCCACATCTGTATGTCTTTGTATACGTAGGTTGTTGTTTTAATAGCACATTGCAAAATCAACAGTACCTTTTAAATACCTTAATATTCTCTTTACTGCTTTCCAATGTGCTTGTCCTAGATTTTACTGATATTTTCTCACCATTCCAACAATATAACAAATGCCTAACTGTGTACACATCATGACATATATGAGACTAATAACTGTACTAAAATAGGAAGTTTTCTTTATTTGTTCCCTTTCTTGTGCGTAGTTAGGCTAAACTTCTTATTGAGACTTTCACCTTTAACAATAAGATTATCTATTGGTTTGTAATCTCAAATATGAAATAATTCTAAAATCATTTGAATATAAATCACTTGAGAAAGTGACATTAATCTTTTTGAACGATCACTTGAAATCTTAACTCCAAGAATGTTTGCAGCTTTATCCATGTCTTTCTTATTAAATTCAATGACAACCAAATTTTGATTTGATTGACAAACTCACAGTTATTACAAGTAGTCAAAATGTAATCTATATATAAAGATGAAATCACCAATTTATTTTTAGATCTCTAAATATATACAAGATGGTCTTCATCAACATATGAAAATCATATGAAACAATCACATTATGAAAATGAATATAGCACTGTCTAGAAGACTTCTTCATATAATAAATCGATTTCAATTACTGACACACTTTATGTTTTTGTCTTGACAAACCTACAAGTTATTCCATATAGATTTCTCATCTAATTCTCCATTTAAAAAAGTATTATTTACATTCATTTAATGTAATTCAAGATCTAATTTGGCTACTATATCCAATATTAGATGAATTAAAGTAAACCGAACAATAGATGAAAATGTTTTGTCATAATTGATCCCTTTTATTGTGTATATCCTTTTACCACAAGGTGGGTTTCGTATCTTTCGATACTACCCATCATTTTTTTTAATTTTGAGAACCCATTTGTTCCTAATAGCTTTTCACTTGTTAAGGAGACCAACTAAGTCCTATATTTGATTCAAGCTTAAAGAAGTCATTTATTTTCTTTCATTGATTTCATCCATTCTTCTTTAGCATGACCATTAAGAGCTTTATGTATATTCCTTAGCTCATCATCTTTTTGTGGGATAATCATATGAATTTTCCCTTCTGTTTCTAAATGACATCATGGAATCATACCATGATTACTTTGGCATAAACATGGTTAATGAGAAGAAAATTCATCATAATCTTGATTACTTGCATTTAACTCAAGTACAAGTAAACTTTTAGTGGGTTGTAATCTTAACTATCTTTAAATTAATTCTTCAAGTTTTAGACTACTCTTACTGGATAAAGTACCTCTTTAAAATTCCTAGTAATGGAATCATTATGATCTAGAGTTTAATATAGAAACAGGCTTTTTCATATTTTACCTAACTTTGGAAAGTTATTCTTTAAGAATGTGACATTTTATGATTCAAATTTAGTTACTCCTTCATCACCTTGTTCATCTATGAACAAATATCTGTTCAAGTGTTTGGAGTATCTAATAAAGATGCTTTTCTTTCCTCTTTGGCCTAGTTTCCCATATTCATGAGAGAGGTCATAAACGTAGGTAGCACATCCCTATGGTCTTAGATGTTCCATGTTGGGTTTTATTTTTGTCCATAACTTATACGGAGTGTTCATAACTTATTTTGTTGGCACTTGATTATGTACATAAGTGGCTGTAAGTAATGCATTACCTAATAACTGATGGGTAGATTGCTTGTGTCATCATGGACCTTACCATTTCCAGTAGCATTGTATTACATGTTTTTGTAATGCCATTTTGTTTTAGGGTTTAAGCAATAGTTAATTGTCTTTTTATTCCTTTTTCATCACACAACATCTTAAACTTATTAGCCAAGTATTTTTGTCCTTGATCAATTCTTAATGCTTTTATTTTCTCACTTAATTAATTCTCTACCAAATTCATATACTTTATGGAATAATTTAATCCTTCCAATTTTTAAGAAATCAAATAGACATGACCATAGAAATCATAGCCATCTATAAAAGTGATGAAGTATATAGCCCCATGTCGTGCCTTTACATTCATTGGATGATAAATGTCTAAATGAATCAATTGTAATAAATCCAAATGACTTTTGTGCCAATTTACCAGTTAGACAATGTTCACAAATTGGCAAATCTACTTGACGTAAATCACCCAAAAGGCCTTTTTTAGCTAATCAACTTATTCTATTTTGACTAATATGACATAATCTAGGGTGTCAAAAAATTGCCTTAATATTGGAATTACTAAAAGATATAAATAAAGAATAACTTATATTACTATTTGAATAAACAACTTCTAGAATAATATAACCATCTAACATAAAACCATGACTATAGTAAATATGTCTAAGATATAAATCCATACCACCATTGTGAAAATTTACATCAAAACTAAGAGTAATCAAAACTAATACAGAGATACGATTCCATCAAATATTGGGAGAATATTGCACTTTATGTAGGATTAGGGATCAACAACCACGCATGTATAATTTATAGGTTTCAATCCCTTGTATGGAAACCCTTGAATTATTCCCTATATAAATACGTCATGTTTTATACAGGATTTTCTCAAATTCTATGGAGGAATCTTCATCCTTAACTACATGATTAGTTACTCTTAAATCTACAATCTACAAAGGATCTGATTTAATTAGAAAGATAGAATAAAAGACATTCATAAAACAAATGTCTGTACAATAAGATTGTACCTTTTTGGGCTCATTATAATCACGAGCAAAGTGATCCTTATTGCCACAATTAAAGCACTTGTCTCTTTTCATTTTTTGCTTATTAAAAGGACATTTTCCTTTTCCATGATAGTTCCTTTTTTCCTTTTTTTGAGTCCTGAGTATAACAAGTATTTTTTTACCCTATTTCTATTTAGATCCACTATAATGCTTATTCTTCTAATTCACAATTCTATATGAGCTAGAACCAACTATGTGTACCTCGGAGGACATCCTAAAGACTTCAAGATATTTTTATTCTAATATGAGTTGTCTCATAGCATCTCCCATCATCTTGATGCTTTCATTATAAGTTATATACGTCTTCATATGCTCCTAATTCTAGGGTCAAGAACATATCCAAATTGTACTTATTGCTCATATGATAATTGATGACTAACATTACACAACTCACTTATCATATTTGACATATACCTTAAATATTTTTGCATTGTGTGATCCAACTGTTTCTTATATGTGTCAAATGCGATAGTGATTGACCTCACTTTGGAAACTGAGACACATCCAAAACATGCAGTTAAAGTGGACAATATATCTTTAATAGTTTTACATATATGAAACTCACGCATAATATCATTATCTATATTGTTTAGTAATATAATACAAGATGAGTTCTTTTTCTTCTTTAATAAACATCAAGGTCCCTTTTATATTAGGTCGTACTGCCTTCCTCAGGAACGTCCATGGTTATGTTTAATGGTTTGAGGGACTCTTGCTTTTTCGGTACATATTGAATTTCTATGTTTTAAATCTTATAATTGTTGCCATTTAATTTCTCAACCTTGTTTAGTTCAGGAATATCATTCTTTGATGCAGTAGATATAATGGAAACACAAAGTTTTTACAGGAAAAATAGTGTTGATGCATGCTATTGTCATATTATGCATACATATATTGAATATTTGGATTTCAATTGTCTATGAAATCAAAAGAGTGTGCTTTTTCTCAATCATCATTCATATAACAATTAAATATCAATTATCATATTCAAGAAGATTTTTCAAACATAAACATTCATGTCACATATATTCTGATAAAAACAAATGATATCAAACTTGACGTACATTAATGAACATAATTTATCTGGTTCATTACAATTTATTTCAATACACAATAACAAACCCTATATGGAATAAAGTTAATGAATTCATATGACAAAGTCCTAGATGCTTGATCTACTATTGTTCCAATAATTTCAATTGAAAGACCTGTCAAATAGAGAGTCCAAATCAATTCTTTTCTTTAAACTTCTCTTATAAAGTTTATCACCAATTGTTTATATGATTTTAGAGTATGTTATTCTAAGTTCCTAAGTATGCTTAACAGTTCACTTTCTAATTTATGGTAAAGTTAAAAGTAAAGTCGTATACTTCACTTTAGTTTATATAAAAGCCTAACAACTTCCAAATGCAACACTTGTATTAAGTTATTAACAATAACAATATACAATATTAGATCTTCCCTAGGAAGATATCACATCTAGAGTGACTACACTAACATGATGATGACTCGTCTCCTCTGTGCCACAATTCATATAAATCTATGTGACCTTTTCATCATTAGCATTTTCCTTAAAACACATATTTAGGAATTAAAAGTCATTCACAAAACTGGAAAAAATCATAAAATGAATAAATAAACTCATGCTCGTAATAAAACCATGATTTTATAATTTACACAAAATCATAATTTCAATGTTATATGATCAAATCATATTTAAATCATAATTATTTCATTTTAATTAGAAACAAGTTTCTAATTATTATGGAACCAATCAAATTAAAATTTAAATAGAGACTTTATTTTTTATTCTCGTTGCACTAATAATGTCAATTCAATTCCAAACTTATTTCTAAATATCATTACATTCATAATCATTACTTGTTTCTATAGTCAATTAAACATATCTAATATGTAATATATATATATATATATATATATATAGAGAGAGAGAGAGATAGAGGGATAGAGAAAGAGAGGGAGGGAGGGAGAGAGAGCAATGAATTCATACAAGTCTAAACTTATAGCCCAAATTTTAAAAAATAAGTGGCCTATATATATAAATATATATATTCATGCATACATGAATGTATGTATATTCCTTTTGCTTAGACAGCCTAAAATAGAAAAAGCTTTGCCCATATTTTTATCCTGATTGGCCCATTCAAATGTTTTATTTTTAGACCATCATATATAAGTTTAAGTGTGTAACCTGACACACTTCTTCACAATTTCAACCATTTTCTTCAACCTTCAACCCATCAAGAGAAGCAGCAATGGTGGTGTTGTGAAGAGTGTGTGTAAAAATGTAAAAGTTAGTTCCTGATCTATAAATAGCTGAAGTTATTCTTTACTTATACTAACTAACTTTCATGTAAAAACAGAGTAACAGAAACTCCTATATGTATCCTACTTGGGCTTAGATCATATTGATCTAGCTTTCTCCCAAATCATTCTTTCTTGAGTTTTCTCTCGAATTAACATGATATCAGAGCATAAGGAGCTTGCTTCAAAGATCTAGGTTTTCCGTAAGATTGAGCCTGAGCTTGAGCAGGTGGTTTGAGTGAAGTTTTCTGCAAGATCTCTTGAACTTGAGCAAGTGGCTTGAGTGTTGTAGATATGTGATTGATCTACAGATCCGTTATTGTTGCTTCTTCAAACCTACAGATTCGAAGTTTTCCTTTGATCTTGCTATTTTTGATCGAGATCTCACGCTAATAAAGCCATGGTTGATAATGTTTCTGGCAACTCCTTTAAATTTGGAGCAATTACGGTCAGTGATCCTTACTTCATCTCCAGTGGTGATCATCCAGGGAAGATGCTGACAAGCACTCAGTTTAGTGGGAGCAATTTCCTATAGTGGGGCAAGACAATGCAGAGAGCACTTGGAGCAAAAATGAAGCTCGACTTCATCGATGGTTCATGTACCGAACCTGTTATCATTAACAGTGCATACCAGCACCAGATTAGGTGTGATTACATGATTACATATTGGATTTTGAATTATATGGCTACAGATTTGTCTGATTCTTACATGCAATCAACTCATCATCCCTAGAAGGAGATTAATAAAAAATATGGCCAAAGCAACAGGCCACTGATATATCAGCTGCAGAGAGAAATCAGTCAGGTTAGTCAGGGATCTACGTCTTTTGTTGCATACTTTAACAGGCTTAAGAAAATATGAGATGAGTTACAGAGTCTTAATGTAGTTCCTACTTGTTCATGTGTGTGCTTATGTGGAAGAACGATTGAATGTAACTATGGTAGAAATGACAAAAATGTTGAGTTAGAAGCTAGATCTAAGTTGATGCAGTTTTTGATGAAGTTGAGTGATTAATATGAGACAGTTTGTAGTTAGATCTTGTCTACAGATCCACTTCCTAATGTTAATAAAGCCTACTACATTATGCAATAAGTAAAGAGGCAAAAGCATATTACAATGAGTAACTGCACAGAACCACCAGTAGCATTTCTGATTACTGATAGGCAGTTTGGTTATAACAAGAATAGAAGAGACAAAGGAAGAAGATACGACACTTATTACCATCAGGATGGTCATCTGGCTGATCATTGCTTTAAGAAAATTGGTTATCCTAATTGGTATAAGGGAAGGAAGGGTAAGAGAATTGGCAAAGTTGCTACACAAGTGAATGTTAATAAGGGATCTAAAGCTGATCAAGAGACTACACTAGAGGATCAAGGCACACGAGCTTATGTGATTGATCAGAAGAGTATGTCTACCATATGTGAAGAGATGATGAAGATGATTAAAGGCAAAAACATTATTGCCTCTGGTACAAGTCCCTTGGTTAACTTTGCAGGTATTATCTCTGACTGCTCAGCTTCTACTTTTTCTTACATTATTGATGATTCATATGGAACCTGGATTATTGATACTGGAGCTTCTGACCATATGACTCCCTTCTATCACTAATTCTATAAGACTAAAAAGCTTACCAAACCTATATTTGTGAGTTTACCTGATGGTACCAATAGCAGGTAACTGAAACTGGTTCTATAAAACTAAGCTCAAATGTTTCCATACACACTGTCCTCTATGTACCAAGCTTCAAATATAACATACTCTCTGTCAGTAAGTTCACTTAGAGCACCAAGTTGAGTGTCCTTTTTCACCCATAACATTGTGTCTTTCAGGACCTTTCGAATGAGAAAGCAGTGGCATTTGGTAGAGTTCATAGAGGCCTATACAAGTTACTGGCAATGGCTCCTGAAATGGAGTCCAATAACTCAATAAATGCTCATGTTATCTGTTGTTCATACTCCTAATACCACAACTCATTCTCATAGATCAAAGACTCATTGTAGCACTGTTGATATGAATAAAGATTTACATCTATTACATGCCAGATTAAGGCATTCTTCTTTAAGTAAAGTGACTCATATTCCTACTTGTAAACAACACAAACTCAATGAAAGTAAATTTCTATGTGATTCTTGTTCTATGACAAAGAGTCATAAATTACCTTTCTCGAGAAGCTTGAGTACTACTTCCATTACTTTTGAGTTTGTACACACTGACTCGTAGAGGCCCTACAAAGTTGCAAATATATGTGGTTCACACTACTTTCTTATAGTGGTTGATGACTTCTCTAGAGCCACTTGGACATATCTTCTCCATAGTAAACACCAAGCTCTTCCTACTCTTATTACGTTCATCAAATATATTCAAAACCACTTTCATTCTACTCCCAAATACATTAGATCAGACAATAGTGATGAATTTGTTTCTACATAAAGCTCAAAATTTTTTAGCAACCTTAGAATTATACATCAGAGGTCCTTGGTACATACACCTCAACAGAATGGGGTTATTGAGAGAAAACACAGACATCTTATAGAAATGTAAGAGCTATTATGTTTCATACTGCTTTGCTAAAATACTTCTGAGGGGAGTGTGTCCTGTCTGTAACATATCTCATTAATAAAATGCCTATGTCTTAGTTAGGCTGGAAGTCTCCTTATGAAATTATGTTTCAAAAGTCTCCCTCTATTGATCACCTTCGAGTCATTGGTTGTCTGTGTTATATAGCAAAAACAAGACAAACCAAAGACAAATTTAATGCTAAGGTCAGAAAGTGCATACTTGTGAGTTAGTCCTCATTTCAGAAAGGGTACAAGCTCTATGATCTCAACATCAAAACTTCATTATTTTCTAAAGATGTTATATTTCATGAGCATGTTTTCCCTCTAAATCTAGTCCTTCTAATAAAAGTATAACAGATGATTAGTCTCCTACATTTTTTCCTTCTGCAGAATTTACTTTTACAGATGAAAATCTTTCCACTTCTCCTGTTGCTCTTACTGTTGAGCCAGTTTTAGATGATGAGTTTGAACATTCTTCTCCTGCATTTGTTTCTCCAGTTATTCCTGTTGTTGTTTCGCCATATCCAAATATTGATTCTCCAGTTATTAGAAGGCCTCAGATAGTCAAAAGCTAGCCATTTTGGCTAAAGGATTTTGCTTTAAATCTTAAAACAAACACAAACACTAGCCATCCTCCTTTCCATTACATAGACTTTTAGCACTTAACCCCAAACTATATAGCCTCTTTAGCTTCAGTAATAACTGTCCAGGAACTTGTGAGTTATCTTGATGCTAATAGGCAGGAAGGTCGGGTAACTGCAATGGACAAAGAACTTAAAGCATTGGAGAAGAATGAGACATGGGAACTTACTACTCTTCCTCTTGGTCACAGAGCTATCTCTTCTAAATGGGTTTATAAGACTAAATTTAACCCGGATGGGACAGTAGAAAGGTTGAAAGCAAGATTTGTGATTTGAGGATTTGATCAGAGGGAAGGTGAGGATTACAAATATACATTTTCACCTGTGGCAAAATTAGCTACTGTCAGAATTTACTTGCTTTAGCAACATCAAAGAAGTGACATGTTCATCAGCTAGATATTGATAACGCTTTCCTTCATGGTTACATTGATGAGGAGATATATGTGATGCCTCCTAAGGGATATAAGAAAGCAGCAAATGGGCAGGTTTGCAAGCTTAAGAAGTCACTTTATGGCCTCAAGTAGGCTTCAAGATAGTGGAATAAAGAGCTTACTAAGTCTTTGGTGGCAAAGGAATTCATTCAGTCTAAGAGCGACTACTTACTGTTTGTCAAGAAGAAAGGTGAGGACATTACAATGATTTTTGTCTTTGTGGATGACATGTTTATAACAGGCAACTATGAGCCTGAAATTGTAGATATCAAGGTAACTCTTGATCAAGAGTTTACTATTAAGGATTTGTGCTTGGCTCGATATTTTCTTAGTCTTGAAATTTGCAGAAGTGATAATGGAACTTATTTACACCAGAGAAAATATATACTAGATCTGCTACAAGATGTAGGTCTCTCAGCTGCTAAGCCAATTGAAGCTCCACTTCCACAACATCTTAAGCTTTCTCTAGATAAAGGTGAAGAACTACTAGATCCTGAACTCTACGGAAGGCTTGTTGGAAAATTATTGTATCTTACTTTAACTAGACCTGACATATCCTATGTAGTCCAGCAATTAAGTCAGTTTCTTTCGACTCCTAAATTGCCTCTCCTAGAGGTTGCTAATCAAGTCTTGAGATACCTGAAGGGAACCATTTATAGAGGCTTGTTTTATCATGTTTAAGAAGATTTGAAGTTTATAGGATTCACTAATTCTGATTGAACATCATGTCCCATGAGCAGAAAGTCTCTTAATGGTTATTATGTTTTTCTTGGTCATTCTTTGGTTTCCTGGAAAACCAAGAAGTAGGCCATAATCTCTCGTTCATCAACTGAAGCTGAATATAGGAGCATGGAAGCCACAACTTGTGAGCTTTTATGGATAAGCTACCTACTTTATGATTTACATGTGCATGTGTATCTTCCTGTGACTTTGTTTTGCGACAACAAGGCTACATAACAGACTGCTACAAACCAATGTTTTCATGAGAGAACTAAGCAGCTCGATATTGATTATCACTTCACTAGAGAGAAGATCCAAGATGGGTTTCTGCATACAGCCTACATTCCCTCACAGTTGCAGTTAGTTGATATCATAACGAAGGCTTTAAGTCACAAGCAACAAAACTTTATCTCAGACAAGTTAGGACTTCTAAGTCCAACTTGAGGGGGGGATGTGAAAAGTGTGTGTAAATATGTAAAAGTTAGGTCTTGATCTATAAATAGCTGAAGTTATTCTTTACTTATACTAACTAACTTTCGTGTAAGAACAAAGTAATAGAAGCTCCTATATATATATCCTACTTGAGCTCAGATCACATTGATCTGGCTTTCTCCCAAATCCTTCTTTCTCAAGTTTTCTCTCAAATTAACAAGTGTCAGCAGAAGCAAAGGTAGAGAATGATGGTGATAAAAGTATAAGCAACAATAATTGACAAAGGCAACTACATATGGCAGTGAACTTAATAGATCCAGGAAGCCTTCAAGTTTCACTAGAGGAACTGACGATGACGGCACTCACTGGTGGAACCAGTGCTGACATAAATGCTCAACCTTCATATCACTCACTGGTGGAACCAGTGATGACATAAATATTCAACCACCTAAGATGCCACTCACTGTTGGAACCAGTGATGACATAAATGCTCAACCTTCACATCACCCACCGATGGAACCGATGACGACTTAAACATTCAACCCTCACATAACTCATTGCTACTCACTGCTGCTAACCACCACTTAAACATAATGCCGCTTATCCTCTTCATTATCAGTCATTAGTGCTTGGCTGCCATTGGTGACTACTTCCAACCTAGTGTCATATCTCTAATAATAGGTTATACTATTATTATATTATCTTGTGTAATTGTATTCAATTGATCTTTTAAAAAATATAATAATTGGAAATATAATGTTCATCTGTGATTTGAATGTTCCTATTTTCCAAATTTTGTGATTTCCTTCTTGTCGTTAGATAATCATTTTTTTTGTTTGTATAATATATAACATGAGCTTTAGTTACATGTCCAGAATCAAATGTTAAAGTGAATAAACGAAGAAAACATGGAAAATACTTTATTTTCTTTCTATACCTTCGAATGAGCTTTTCTATGTCGAAACCTTCAAACTTTCTCGATGTCTTTTATGAAAGTCGATTACCTAAACGTCATTAGCGTCCTTTTGTGTCTTTCTTAATGCATAAATCTTAATGGGTAAAAGAATTTGAATGCTTACGACTTACTTAAACAAACGATAGGTGATCTTAGC
Source organism: Erythroxylum alaternifolium (assembly GCA_027478495.1). Taxonomy (NCBI): domain Eukaryota; kingdom Viridiplantae; phylum Streptophyta; class Magnoliopsida; order Malpighiales; family Erythroxylaceae; genus Erythroxylum; species Erythroxylum alaternifolium. The sequence continues at coordinate 16,009,033 of JANIIA010000002.1, forward strand.
AATTATATATAGTAACCGTATTGGGCCTCTCCATCATAGGTCCAATGCATATCTAACCCATAATGATTAGAGTACATTTTCTTCTCTGAAATTTAGCGCATTGAACCAAATCCTTTATCGGGCTACTTTATTATATTTAACTAAATTAAATTTTATTTTCTTAACCTTAAGATCGTTAAAATTTGAAAATTCATAATTAATTGTTGTCCAACTTAAGAAAATCACTATCAAGCTCCCCTTAGACAAAAATAAATTACAGTAGTTGCAACAAAAATAAAACCAATAAAAATGGTTAAGCAAAATCAATGTATAGGTCAACCAATTTTTAAAAAATATTTGATCCAAAGATAATTAAAGTTCATCATTCTGTCCTGTAAGGCTTTTGATACTGGAAAATATCAAATGTATGTGTCATATGCAACACCGATCTGCAATTACACATATCTAATACCTCACTAACATGAATGAGAAAATGGAGTGTGAAAAACTAGGATGATACCTGTTTGATCTGAAATGTATCATCTTTCCGTTTTTAGGTCTCAACTTCTTTAAACTTTATGTTAAACTACACCAGAGAAATTTGTTTTCTCTTACTAAATGCTAAATTGCCTTAGAGAAAACCTGAATGGGATTAAATGCTTGTATCCTCATGTTATATCAAAACCATGGCATGTATATTTGTATGTGTCCTGATGATATAGGCTTGAGATCAATCTGTATATACATGCCCAATGACCTTTTCCAATGCTTGAGTTTGACACAGATCTTAATACTTTTACCTGTATCATGACAATGTATAACAACATGTATGATTGAGAGCAAAAAATCATCTGTATTGATGAAACATACGGTCATAATACATCCAATACATAAAAATATCAAGAATAGACATAGTGATCTCTAACTAACAATATCGAAGGATTTTAGTACACCCATACCATACATATATCTGTCAAAAGCAAGCGGGTGAAGTCCTTTAGTCAAAGGAGTAGCAAGCATATCCTCAATCCTCATATGCTTCACCTTAATGTCACCTTTCTGTATTAATTCCTTTATAGTCAAATATTTGACCTCTAAATGCTTAGATCCTTTGATGTTCTTATTGTTGTTATTGAATAAAAATGTAGACAGATTATCACAATATAATCAAATGGGTCTAGTCACTGAATTGACCACAACCAACTCAAAAATTAAGTTCCTAAGTCAAATTGCCTATGAAGCAGCCCTATAGCATTTCACAAACTCTATGTGCATAGTGGAAGAAGTCACCAGTATCTACTTGACAATCTTCCATGACACTGTACCATCTGATGATATAAAGATGTATCCTAATATGGACTTCCTAACATCTAAACACATAGCAAAATCTGAATCTGTATAGCCTATGAGGTATAGACTGTTGAATTTTCTGAATGTCAATATATAATCATTCCTTCCCTTGAGATATCTAAACATTGTTTAATTGTTTGGGTTAGCTAGATATCTACTCAGCAGTCCAATAGCAAATGCAATGTCTGATCTAGTGCATACCTTAGCATACATTAGGCTACCATTTGCATTAGAATAAGATACATTTTCATAGTCTCTCTCTCTCTCCGTATCATTCTTTAGACACTATGCCAAAGATAATCTCTCACTATAAGAGATAGGTACTATAATAGGTTTACAACCAACCATATTAAACCTTCTAGCACTTATCTAATGTATGCTCTCTGTAAGAGACCTAACGAGTGTCAAGACTTATCCTGGTGAATCTGAATACTTAGCACAAAAGGTGCTTCACCAGGGTCTTTTATGTCAAAATGCTTGGCTAGGAGCTGTTTAACCTCATGCAACATAGTTAAGTCGTTTGCTGCGAGCAAGATATCATCCATAAGTAAAAGTAGAAAGATAACCTTACTCCCCCTTATCTTGTAATACAATCATCTTTCAACTTTATTTTCCATAAATCCAAAAGAGAAAACAACCTCATCATATTTAAGGTAACATTGTTTAGAAGCTTATTTCAAACCATATATTGATTTTCTCAACTTACAAACCTTATCAACTTTGTCTTAATCCTAAAATCCTTCAGGTTGTGCCATATCGACCTCTTCATAAAGGCCTCCATTTAGGAAAGTGTTTTTAACATCCATCTGATGTAGCTCTATATCATAATGAGCTACTATTGTCATAATCACTCTAAATGCATCCTTAGAGAATACAGGAGAAAAGGTAACATTAAAGTTAATCCCTTCTCTCTGAGTGAACCTTCTAGTAACCAACTGAGCTTCAAAATGCTTATTTTTACCCTAAGAGTCCTTTTTGGTCTTGTAAATCCATTTACAATTGATAGGTTTGCAGTTCTGAGGAAAATTTAAAAAAACTCCCATACCTTATTATGTTTCATAGATTACATCTCATCCTTCATTGCATCCTACCACAAATCTGAATAAGGTCCAAAAACAACTTCTATAAAAGTAACTGGATCTACAACATATCTAATATCATAGTATTTTTCACCTAAATAGATTATGTATTCATATGAGATAGCAGGTCTTATCACTCTAGTGGATCTTCTTAACTAAATCGATTCTTGTACCTCAAGAACCTCAGTTTGTGCACGTATGGGGTCCTGTTCCTATACTGGCATGGTACTAAGACCTTAATCCACTGGTTTTAACTGTACAAGTGATGGATATAAAATAAATATAGTATCCACCCTACTATCATCTAAAGGGTGAGAAGGACCATCCTCATCGTAGACATCATAATCCAAAACCTTAGTTTTTTGTGATTCTAATATTCTAAAATCTCCTTCTCTACAGCAATATCTATATCCCTTCGAGTGGTCAGGATATCCATCAAAATAGCAACTAATGAAACGATAATGCAACTTATCTTCATAAGGATTATATAAATGCACCTCAACAAAGCAGCCTTATACATCAATGTGGGCAAGGTTAGGCTTCCTCCTTTTTTAGATTTCAAAAGGTGTCTTTGAAACTAATTTGCTTGGGACTCTGTTAAGTATGTATAAGGTAGTCTTTATGGCATTACTCCAAAGGTAATCAGGTAAATTAGTCTTGCTCTGCATTGACCTCATCATGTCCTTTAGGGTGCAATTACATCTTTTGATTGCACCATTTTACTCAAGACTACCTAGTATAGTGAACTGAGCACCTATTCCACATGATTACACATATCTAGCAAACGTACCCTTTTCTTATCATAAAACCCCATGTTTGTTATAATATTCTCCTCTATGGTCAGATATGATAATCTTAATGAACCTTCCTAATTGGTTCTTTACTTCAACCTTAAAGATCTTGAATTTTTCAAGAACTTCAGCAAGAACACATATTTATAATAGGAACAGTCATCAATAAATGTTAGATAATACCTTGAATTGTACAAGGTAACTTTATAAGGTCCACATATGTCTGTATGTATAAGGTCTAATAAGTCAGAAGCATGAGTTGACCCATTTTTCTTTATTTTAATGAACGTAACCCTGTAACGGTCAACACATATTTCCATATTATCAAAATCTAAAGTTGGGAGAATGATTTCCTTAATCAATCTCTCAACTCTATCTCTGAAACAGTGGCCTAACCCTTTATGCCACAATATGCATGACTTATCCTTTATCAGGGGTCTCTTTCTAGTAACCTGTTCAGTAATATATGAAGACGTATATATCTTATGAGTAGCAAGACACATTTTATACAAACCATATGACAATAAGGCATTATCAATATGTTTTGCATTAAAAGATAACAGTACAACAGAAGCATCAATGACAAAATTATAACCTTCTTTATCCAAAACTGATACAGTGATCAAATTTAGCCTAAAATAAGGTATATAAAATGTGTCATGTAAAACAAAACAAACCTTGTATCAAGGTTTAAACATACAACCACCCCTATATAAATTACATTAAATTCTTCATTATTGCCTGTCATCAATTTTTCCTACTCTCTATTTGTTTTTTCTTGTTTATGAAACCCTGCATTGTGGAGACAACATGATTAAAGGCTCCACTATCTAGCCACCAAGAATTTGATATTGTTATAGTGATATTAGACTCATGGATCATACAAGCCAAGGAGTTACCTGATAGTTCCTGCTTTTCTTTCCAGGTTCTATATTTCTGGCAATCCAACTTTTTATGCCCCTTCTTCTTACAGAAAAAGCACCTCATATTCTTTATATTTAAAGGACCTTTATATATAATGGATTGAACAACATTCATACGTGGAGAGAATTTAGACTTCTTACCTTTGAATCTCTGGGGCTTTACCTTTTCCTTTCCCTTAGTTGCTAGCAAAGTTGTATGAGTAGTATTCTTCAGCTTCTCCTCTTCAGTAACACATTGGGTAATCAAAGCACTAATTCCTTAAACCTCATCCTGAGAATTGTACATTGTAACTAGAACACCAAACTATGAAGGAAGTGTATTCAGAGCTTGGTAAACAATACAGACATCCGGAATGTGGATATTCAATGCCTTTAGCATACTCTAGAGATGGTGCATTGTAATGATGTACTCCCTCCTGAAACAGTTACTAGTACCAGTTTTATAACCTACTCCAATGACTTTTGCAACTGTTTCAGGGAATGAAGTTGAATTGGCTTTGGTAGTCTCGTATATATTATTATTCTAAATTACTCCTCCTTCTCCTGTATACCTTATGGAGAACAGTTTTTTCATTAAGGTACCTTTCTCAAAATTAGAAGATAACTTGCATCTTAGCATTAAAAGTCCTTTGTTACGGTTGTATCTGAAAGTCCAGTGAGCATATGGTCTAGAATTGATCTCTTTATAGTCAAATAACACATCCTATTTGACCTTTCCCAGGCTAGGTATATTGCTTTCTCAGCCTCCAAGCTAAGAGATATATGGGAGATCGCCTATCTTTAATGTCTACCATCTCTAAAGCAAATTCTACATCGTGCTTCCATTTCTTAAAGTTGAAACAGGTTAAGATTTCAATAGTGATATTGTTGTTATTCATAGAAAAGATGATTGCAAAATTAATAATGTAATGATCATCATAAATGTAGGATAACAATAACAATGATACACAAAGCCACAAAGCGGTATCTGTACTGAGAATCTTATTACACATATTAAGAAACACCTGTGGGTTGAATACATTATACATCCAAATAAAAACTTCACATAAAAGAGATCAGAGTACACACCATTAACTCTTATGATTTTACCACCTGTAGGTGAATAGATCACTCGAGCGATGACTTTCCTCCATCTTATGCTTTTATTCACATCTTAAAATCTCATATAAGCTCAACATCTATGGGTAGAATAGTCAAACACAAGTCCAGAGACATCCCTAAATATGCAAGCAGAACAATTTAAATACTAACTTAAAAGGCCATTGCAGTGACTACATTATCATTAGTACCTAAATGGATCCACAAGCATAAGGGATACACCTATATGTTACGTCACATTCTATATGGGCATATAATATGTGACAATGTATCACCAATAAATGCAAAATCCCCATGCACATATCTCATTATCATATATCAGTGCTGAGAACAGTATCAATTAACTTTATTTTAGAATTCATCACAAGGAAAATCTCAATCAGAGTGATAATCATACAATACCAAACAATAAATCTACTATATGAGATACCAAAACCATATGTAACGCCTTTATTTCAAGTCTAAAGCATGAAATTTCACTCAAATTGGCCCTAATAACCTCAATTGTTTTTTTTATAGTTAAACCTTATTTATTACCAATGTAATAAATCCAAAAAATTATAAAACTCACTTTATAAATTAATAAGAGCCCAAAACTGCCCTAAAATAAATTGAGGGACTACTTTGTAAATTATGAAAATTTTTGAGTTTTTTTTTTGGTCCTGTAGTGTGCTAATCTCAACAATTAAAGTGAACAGATAACATCAGCACTGTTCATGGTGGAGGGCACGTGTAGCGCACGCGCCATGCCTAACGCGTAACCTTTAAAGCTTATGTGACTCAAACTCCTAACACGAAGACATGCCTACTAGCTTCAACGTTTACGTTTGTCGTACACACGTCCTCACTTGTGTGCATCTTTAGTCTGACATATGAGACACACGCGCCAGACATTAGCAACCTTCAGAGACGTCAACTGTCTGGAATGCGTGTGTTAAATGTGTTACATGCACAGTGTCTTCCAAAGGCAGTTTAAGAGCTTCTTTTCAGTTTTCTCTCTTTAATTGTTGAAAAAAAAACAATTTTTGACAACTTTTAGGCACCTTTTCCCTCTTGAAACTCATTTTAATCCCTTTTCTCAATGCCAATCTCTTTAAACATCGTCGTTTTAAACAACAATACGCAATTTAAAAAGAAAAAACAAATTGATCTTCAATATCATTATGGATAAATTCGAAATACTCTGTTTAAATGTACATAATCGCTTAACTGCTCTGAGACCATATATAATGCATAACACAAGCCTTAGTTACACACCCAGGATCAAACACGAAAGTGAATAAATGAAAAAAAACATAAAAAATACCTTATTTGCTTTTCATATCTTCGAGAGCTTTTCTACGTCAAAACCTTCGAACTTTCTCTTTACTAAAGTCTATCACCTGAATGTCCTTAACATCCTTCTGTATCTTTCTTAATGCATGAACCTCTTAACGAGTTAGAAAACATTCACGACTTACTTAAGCAGACAACAGGAGACCATAGCAACTATATATAGTAACCGTATTAGGCCTCCCCATCATAGGCCCTATAAATGTCCCGCCCACACTGGTTAGGGTCCATTTCCTTCATTGGACTTTAGCCCATTGAACCAAATCCTTTATTAGGCTACTTATTATCTTTAGTCAAATCAAATTTGATTTACGTAACTTTAAGATTGTTAAAATCAAAAAATCATAATTACTTATTGTCCAATTTAAGAAAATCACTAACAGTTTGTCCCTTGTATTCAATGAACATCACCAAGGTCAAAATCAACATATCTAGATTTTGGTTCTATCTATAATCCCAGGAATAGTTTAGGACATCAAATTTAGTAGTTTTATCTTTTATTACAATTCTAAACAACCAGAAACATCGTATCCATTTCTTTCAGTTTTCAAAATTCCAAACACGTTTCTGTTGTTTTGCTTGTATAATTAGTTTGGATTTCAAATATACCGCAACAGAATAATAATGTGCAATCAAAGAGGTCAAATTTCACACATGTGTCTTAAATTGTGAAGATAATAAAGCAATTATGTGGATTTGATTTGAAAAAAATAACTCATAAAGCTATTTAAAAATTTTAAAATGACAAACAATAGATAAACATGCATATCAGCTCTAAGTATTTACATGTTTTTTTCTGAAGATTATCATCAGCTCTTTTAAGTGAAGATTATCTCATATTTGCAGATAATGTCAAGATGATAAATGATTATTGAGCTTAACAATTGAAATGTCACATTCCAAACTCTTCAAATGTGTCCTTTCATTACCAAAATTTGTGAAGTAAAATCTAACAAAGTTTTGGTGAGATTTACACCTTTGGACTACAAGCTTATAACTAAGAGATTATTGAGAACTTAATGAAAGGATGACTATTTTAATGAAGGAAAATGTAAAAGAAAGGCACAAATAAGTCCACGTTTAATCAGGGGATTGAATCATAAATTGTACCTCATTTTAAACATTTTCCTATAATAATCTAGCATCTTATAGAAGAACTTTCTTCTTTAAGATAATAGTTACTCTTAATTTACTCTCTATTGTCAAATACCCTATCAAATCAATTTTGACATTAGCATGAAATCAGTATATGCCTTCATCAAGTGAGTGAATTATTAACCTCTCTTTCTTTAGTGTTTCATAACCATTCTTGCACCATATTATATATTATTTAAATATAATTTAGCAAAGTTTAAAAAAATCAACTTACTTATATATTTATAAGAAAATTACCTACTTTACATTCAGAATATTTAAAATTTGGAAATTTATTAGTCAGGTATTGCATCATAAAAATCAACTAATGTGATAATTCAATAAATTCACATTATTATCAAAATTTATATGTGTTAAATACGAAGTTTTTAAATCCATGTTGTACGTATCGATTACCAAATAAAATTAAGTAACTAACATTTAAATCCATCAACAATTAAAAGGTATACTTCCTTTATCTAGTTTTAAAATGATTAAATGTTATATACACTTAAAAAGAAAATTTAAAAAACAAAAAAGAAGCATATGAGACAATCCTAAATACATGTACAATTGAAGCCTTCATATAAAAAATAAATTATTATGATAACTGTGTGTTATTAATGTACATAAAATATATAAACTCATATTTTAAATTATTACAAAAAATTTTAAATATATAGCACATAACTAAACCTCTAATGTGTGTATCCTTAATCCAAATCATGTTTAGATTTATTCAATTTTGAAAAAGATTTCAATTTATGTTTCCTATTTGAATTGATTTTCTTTAATGTTTTCAATTCTTTTTCAACCTCTTTTCTATTTCTTCTATATATACATTGATTCCTTGTGCCAAGATCACAAGTTATCTCTCCTTTTTATTGTTATTTCTTTTGTTGGTTGTGGTGCATGAAGTCAATTTTCATATTAGACATAAAAATCCCAAGAATCAAAAAGACAAAATTAAAGGTTATTTTCATTTTCATCATTTCATTTTTTATCTTTTATTTTCATCTTTCTTCTTTATTTCATTAGTTTATGACTTATTTTTGTTGTACTTATTATTGTGAATTATTTTTGTACAAACTAACAAAAATCTTTTTTCCCATATTTTAGGTTAACATTGTAATGGAGAACATGGATTCATTATAACAAGATTCAATGAACTTAGCATTCTCTACACGAGATAATGAGAATAAGATTCGATGTACCATTTGATGTACATGAGAGGATTGAAAATTATTTGCAACAACAAGTAAAAAAAAGAAAATAAAGAAGCTCGTGATATATCTTTTTGAGATAATGAAGCACCGCAAGTATTAAATAAAGGAAAAAGGAAAGCTACTATTGACATAAATTCTTATTTTCCTCCAAGAACTATTTCTAGTTCTTAACTTAGTTTAAAAGGTGTTTTAGTTAATTAGGATGTTGTTTTGCGATTTAAAGTGAGCATGGCTAAATAATTTTATCATTCATGTATTCCTTTATGCTTTAAATTCACCATATTTTCAAGAAGTAATAGATGTTACAACAATTATACGTCTAAGATTTAAGGTACCTTCTTATTATAAGATTCATATGCCTTTGCTTCAAGATTTAAAAAAGAAATTTCAGTTGATTGTGGATACATATAAGTCTAGTTGGGAATCAATAGGATGCACTATTATGGCAATAGGTAGATTGATAAAAGATAAAGAACTTTGATTAATTTCTTGTTTTATTGTAATATTGGAACAATTTTTATCAAGTTTGTTGATAATTTTGATATGGTAAAAAGTGCTTATACTTTATCTGACTTTTTTTTTTAAATTGTCAAGCGGGTTAGACCAAAGAATATTGTGCATTTTGCTATAGAAAATACAGCTAATTGTGTATCAGTTGGTACTTGTAACAATCAAAGTATGGACATATTTACTAGTCTCCATGTGTTGCTCATTGTTTAAATCTTATTTTAAAACATATTGGTAGGATGGACCATATTTCTAGTCTTGCTTCACGTTCTTCTAAGATCACAATTTTTTGTATAATATCACATTTTTGTCTTTGTTAAGAAAGTAAGAAGATTGTGTGGTTTGAGATTGTGCATCGTGTTGCTACTAGGTTTGCAACTACATTTATTACTTTGAAAAGTATTTATGAACATAAATACTTACTTCAAAAGTTAGTGAGAAGGAAACATTTTTCAAGTCATAAATTATCAAAGAGTGCGAAAGGAAAAGAAATTAGTATTATTATTCTAGATAATAAATTTTAGGATGCCCACTTGATCAAATGTTTTCTTTGTAGTGAAGAGGGTTCGAAACAATAGCGACTCTCTCTAGCCTTTATCCTCTGACTTCTCACTAGCTGCTTTACATTTCTACCCTTTGCTCTTTCCTTTTTTGGCTTCTTTTTCCCCACCTTTTGGTTTACTGATTGATTTGGTCATTTGCTTCCATTTTTGATGGGGTTTTCACCCCTTATGGAGGGCCTCTTCAAGGCCTTGAAGGTTACTAGAGAAATAGGGGAGTGACCTTTAATTCGTGAAGGCTTCCTTGTTTTATACAAAGAGACCCTACTCTCAAACTCCAGATATTTGCAAATCCAATAGTGCAGTTAAACTCCAAAAATCAAATGAAAATGTGGAAGATAATTAACTTATGGGTACTTGAAAGAATAAATTATTCTTTAAACCTCAAAAAGGATCACTTACGCATTTCCATCATGTTGTGAATGATGGCATCATTAGTCCTCCAATGGAACTTCTTAAGGCAGGAGCACAAGTGTGGTCCTCTTCTTTACTTGACTTCTTTTGGAAGAAAAGGCTAGCTTACCTAGTGATTAACACATGGTCGAAATCCAGATGGAGTAAGAAGGGACTGGAGAAGGTCTTGTTGCATGAAGATGGGACTATCCTATTTAAGTTTTTGGATGAAAGGGAGTTAAATTTCATCATTGAGCAAAGGCTTGGCATATAGGAGTGCAACCTCTTTCATACAAAAATGGAGCTAGGTATGGAAATGGATCAAGGTAAAGTGGACACTTTTCCTTTGTGGGTGAATTTCCATAATCTCCTATTAGAATTATGGACCATTGAGGGGCTTAGCTATCTTGCTAGCTCACTTGGAAAACCAATATATATGGACTCACAAACAACTTCCGTGGAAAGAATCAGTTATGCAAAAATTTGTATAAAGATTTAGAAATACAGCCCCTTCCTGATAGTCTCTCTATTATGTGCCTGGGAGACAATGGGGAACTGGAGAAGAAGGAGATAGCTCTTGCTTTCCCTTAGAAACCCAATAGAAAATGTGGTAGCCAATAAGGAGGAAATTCCAAACTAGTTAGCAATAGGAAATTTTGGGGATTGATTCCAATACAAACTATCTGAAAGAAAAAAAATAAACCTAAGGAAGCTTTGGCTAATGGAGGGAATGTTAATGAATCCAATCTAAAGCTAAAATTGATGGCAGAAGGAGACATAAGCAGTCATGGCATTTCTGAGATGGCTATTATAGTCCACAATATAGTTGAACATAACTGCTTGTGTATTAATGGCAATCTGTCAATTGCTAGGGAGAAAACTAACTAAGAACAACCTAATCCAAGCATATCAGAAGCTCCAATATAACCCCCTGTGTGCAAAATGTACTCTTTAGATAAAGAGGAAGCCACATCCTCTTCTACTAATTCTTTTAATAATCCCCCAATTTGGTTAATGGAGATACTGAACTGAAAGACTTTCAAAATGTGACCAGTGAAAAAACTCAGACAAGTGGAAGGAGGAAAGGTGCCAAAGATAAAAATTTATCGAGATGACAGTTTTAATATGGAATGTAAGTGGTATTAACAATCCGAAAAAGTTGTATGCTTTGAGGGACTTTATCTGGAGGATTAGGCCTCTTATCATACATTTAATTGAAAACAAAATAAGATCTGAGAATATGAATAAGGTGAACATTTTGGGTCCTTACTAGACCTTTCTCTTTAACTATCATCACCATCATTATGGCAGAATTGTTATTGGTTATAATGAGAGCTTTGTCAAAGTGGAGGAGAAGTTCTCTAATGAGCAGATGATGCATCTAAATGTTCTTTTCATATTGGATGGAGTTACAATTCACTCTTCTTTTGTCTACGGTTTTAATACAAGTTTCCAAAGGAGTAGTCTATGGTCCTTATTGAGAAACATCAAAATTACCTTTTCAGGTCCCTGAGTCATAGGTGGTGATTTCAATCCTACTATTTATCAATTAGAAGCATAGGGAAATTGCAATATAAGAAATTACAATGATGATCTAAAGCTTTGTGTAGATTATTTGGGTGTTACTGATCTTAAACAAGAAGGGTATTTCTTTACTTGGAGTAACAAACAACAGAATGATTAGTTTATTCAGAAAAATTAGACATAGCCTTAGTCAATGGGGATTGGCTCTTTCAATTTGTCAATAGTAAGGCTACTTTCTTGGATCCTCCCTTTTTAAATCATACTCTGATTCTGATTTATGCACTTTTCTAGAGAACTTCCACTCATCATCCCTTTAGATTTAATAACTATCTTGTCAAAGTTGACAGGTTTAATGATGTTGTTTAGAAGCACTTATATACCTAAGTCTCTGGCTCTAGACAAGTCATCTGTCATCAAAAACTTAAAGATATCAAAACATAATTGAAGAAGCTAAAATCATCTCATTCACCTAGCACTCAATTAGCAATTGATGATGGTAAGGAAAGACTAGTAGCAACCTAATCTTTACTTTCTCACAACCTCAGAGATTTTGACCTTATTATGAAGGAAAAGTTGGAGTTAGAAATCTTTCTAAAATCTATTCAAGAACATTCTTCTCTGATCTAACAAAGGGCTCAGACTAGTTGTCTTAAAGATGGGGATAGAGCTTCTAAGTTCTTTTTCAATTCCATATCAAAAAGGAGAAATGTCAATAAAATCTATTTTATTACCAACACAGATGGGAGAATCCTTACTCATCAACCGAGTATATTGGAGGAGGTTGTCAATTTCTATAGAGGGCTTCTGGGTTTAGATCTAGACTCTTATTCTATCACTTTGGAATCTCTTCAAGCTATTATTACCAATAGGATCTCTCAGGAAGCTTCTCGGGATTTGGTGAAACCTATCTCTGACAATGACATAAATGCTACTATGCTATGAATAGGATGAAAGCCCCTGGTCTTGATGGGTTAAATGGTTTCTTCTTTCAAAAGACCTGATCTGTTATTGGACCTATAGTTTGAGAGGCTATTCAGAGTTCTTTGAAAAAGGGGTCATCTTGAAGGAATTTAGTAAAACTTTTCTTTGCTTAATTCCTAAATCTCTAACCCCTCTACTTTTGGTGATTTCAGTCTAACTGCATGTACAAACTCCATCTATAAAATTATGGCTAAAATCTTGGCAAACAGATTGAAGAGAGTTCTCAATCTCATTATCAGTGAGAATCAAAATGCCTTTATGAAGGATAGAAGCATTGGTGATAACATTCTTATTGGTCAGGAACTCTTAAAGGGTTATACCAAAAGGAACTCCCCCCCTCCCCCCAAGAACTCTTC
>JANIIA010000002.1:16052334-16078606 GCA_027478495.1 Erythroxylum alaternifolium
TGCATATATGAATGCATGCATATGTCACTGTACACTTATCCACTCCTATTCATAGCAATTGGTGAGGGGATGTTACACACTATTTCCTCTTTAACTGATATAAATAGGAAGTCCCGCCTTTGCATTATCTGGGTTTGCCTATTACTACTAGAAGATTATTCTTCAATGAATTCCTTCCTCTAATTGAAAGAATACAAAGGAGAATCAACAATGGACTAATAGATTTCTTTCTTTTGGAGGTAGAGTTCAGTTAATTAAATTTGTCTTATGATCCCTTCACTTATATTGGAGCACACATTTTCCTTTGTCTAAGAAATTGATCAAATTAGTGGAGAAAATGATGAGAGATTTTTTATAGGGCAAAGCAAACGGAAATCGGTTTTCCTAACGTCAAATGGGTAGATGTGTGCAAATATAAGGAGATGAAAGGGTTGTAGATCATCTCTATAAGAGTAGCAAACAACATCTTTTTGATTAAAAGAATTTGGAGAGTGCTTCAAGATAAGCATTCACTATAGATGTGATGGCTTCATAGCTATTTTTTAAAAAGGAACAGCCTATGGTCCCTTTCACCTGGATCATCCTTCTCTTGGTTCTTTAACCAAATTTTAAAGAAAAGAGAAGAAGTAGGAAATGAGGTTTGCTGTAAAATTGGGAAAGGCTACTTTCTTATGGCATGATAACTGGACTAGTTGTAGTCCCCTTACTCATAACTCCAATGCGATATTGGCCTTTTCAAGGCTTGATTACAAGGCTAAGGTTGCAGTTCTTATAAACCATAATGAGTGCGTACACTTTCCTATAGCAGCTCAATAGCTAAAACCTCTTTATTCTCCTGATCCTAACACCTAAGAAAATTATCTTTGGCTTGCAATTCCTATTGAGAGATTTTCTGGAAGACTCTATAGGAGATGGGTTTATAGTTTTGAACAAGATGTTCCCCGGTTTACAGTTATTTGGAACAAATTTCTTAGACCTAGTACTAACTTCCTACTATGGTTGATGGTTAAAAACAAGATTACAACTATAGACATATTACAATTCTTGATAAATCTATATTAGACATGCAGTTTTATGCAAAGAAGCTCCAAAAACAAGGGATCATCTCTTCTTTCTCTGCCCTTCTTCTAATGCTATTTGGAATAGGATCAGAGAACTTTTCTCATAACATGTGCCCTCTAATTTGCTCATAAACCTCATCAATACCTTTTCTGTGGCACAAGCTTCCTCTCCACTCTGGAAGAGGAACGTGTTGATTCTAGCCTTAATAGCATAAGAGATATGGTAAAAGAGAAAAAAGAGGAAGTTACAAAATAAGAAACATTCCAAAGAAGTAGTACAAACAATTTTTCATAGTGTCAAGGAACAACTTATTTGTTGGGAAATAAAACATGCTTAATTGAGAAGAAAGTCAGAGTTTTGGCAGATACCTGACTGAGTAGCCCGACACTGCATGTAGCTCTTTTGTGAGATCCTCAATCTTTAATCTTGACTTAACAAACTTGGAATAATGATTAACGGAGGCTTGAAGAAGAAGAGATGGACCCAGATAAAAAATTTTACCTTGGTAGCGAGCTGAGCTGATAATCAACTTTGGATCTCTTTAATCACCCAGCCCTAATTGGGTAAAGAGTAGCCTCATTATGCAGATGGGGGGTGGGGGGTAACTTTTACCCTTTTTGTTTAATTGTTGTATATCATTTTATGTTCAATGTCGGTCCATAATCTTCATTGTTCTTCTAACACTATCGTTTTATTGCACGCTGTCATCCAAGCCTTATATGATGTCGTTTTGGCTCCCTTTGGGGGGTTTGTATGCATCGTTGTTTTAGCACTCTTTAGGAGAATGTCTTAGCGTTATCATTTGTTATAAGAGAGTATCATCTCCTAACATCGTATGCTACTTATTATCTCTATTAATTCAATTTTATTTTTTCAAAAAAGATTGTGGCTCCGCTTATAAGGTTGTTGAAGATTATTGACTCATATGAGAAGCCATTTTTAGGTTTTATATATATGTGATGGTATGTATAGAGCTCATAAAATAATTAGAAGTGTTTTTAAATGGAAGGAGAAATTGTATAAGCCTTATAAAGATATTCTTAACCGACAATGAGATAAGAACTTTACTCAAAGGATCCACTTAGCAGCTTGTTTTCTCAATCTTTATTGCTTATATAGCGGAGACATATGTACAAATGATATTATGGGCAGTCTATTTGATGTGATTGAATGCAAAGGTATTTTCTCCATTGAAGAACAGTCACAGGCGATAAATAAAATTAAATTGTATTGTGAAAGATTAGAGAGTTATGCTAGATCATCTGCAAAAGAGAACTTATGATGAAAAATATATAGCATGGTAAGTTTTTATACTTTTATTTCATTTTTACTTATTAATAATATATATTTTATTTCTCATAAATATTAATTTAAAATATAGAAGAGTGGTAGAGATTATTCGATGAAAGTATTCTAACAATGAGAAAACTCACTATTTGATTACTCCGTTAAATAACTTCTACATCAGGTTGTGAATATAATTGGAGCTTTTTTTAACGTATTCATACGAAGAAACAAAATCGTTTAGAGTATCAAAGACTTAATAACCTTGGTTACGTTACTTATAATGTGATAATGAAGAACATGTATTTTATAGTTTTGTTTTTATTTTTCATTAATTTATTTTTATTATTGATTTTATAATTTTTCTATTATATAGTCAGAGTCTTTAGTATGAAGAAAACGTATGATCTACTTGATATTGAATGTATTGACCATAGTGATTTTTAGATCGAAGAAAGAAAACTATCGTCTGATCTTGATTATAATGAAATTGAGAAGGCAATGTATGAAGAAAATGCATTTAAGAATATCTACTGATAGTCAGTTCACATCTTATTCTGACCATATTTAACTTAAATGTATAATGTATTACAAATTTACAATTGAGAATAATTTCTTACATCACTAATTTAGAATTCATATAAATGTAGTAGCAACTGATGTAAAGTATAGTTTACGAGTCTTTAAACAGCATTGGAGAATTTAAAACTTTTGATGATGATGAGATACAACCTCCTTTAGAAATACAAATATTGTTGTATTATTATTTCATTATACAAAAATAGATATTGGTGTATTCTTTTTATTTCAATAAAATATTTTTTACTTATTCTTAAAATTTTTATTTCTATGATTTTATAACGATTTAATGTCGATTGAATCTTCAAACTTTAAACTTTTTATTTGACAAGTTTAATGTTCAGTCTGATTTTCAAAACATGTAAGCTTGTGTGATTAGTCAAAGAACTCTTGTAAGGACTTTGGCACCATAATGCTTAACCTTTTTATAGTAAGAAGTTGAGGAAGAAAAAAAAAAAGAGCAACTGAAATATTTAAAGTTTGAATGAATCTCTTTCCTTATATCATGTTTCATTTTGTTTCTTCTAACCTAAGGGAGTACAGTATATAAGATTGTACTACTTTCACATTTATCCAGACCTTGGACCACTAGGATGACAGGTTGGATGGTAAGGATGCGAAAATGACAAGTTAGATGGTAAGAATGCGAAAGGAGAAGCAAACGAGTTGTGTTACCCCCTAGCGGTGGTCGAGTGAGTAGAGTAGGGAAGCATGGGGCCAAAAGTTTCTGTGTTCAAATCCCCCTACCTACACTCTCTCGATCGAGTCTATTCTACAGGACTTGCCTAGTATGGAGTACTTGGTTGGTGTGATTTGCAGGCTATTGCGTCAATCTGGAGGTTTACTCAGTGCGCATCCAAAGGATAGCGGCTGTTGGTTCCTCCGTTCCCAAAAAAAAAGTAATGTGAAAACGAAACAGTCGAAGCGCTAAAGAACAAAGTGAAATCATTGAATCCAATATAGGGTCTAGAGAGGTATGATAGTACGCAGTCTTACTCTTACAGAATATAGACACTATTTTTGGTAGATTCATATGCAAATGTGACAATGAAAAATGTGATGCAGATTTAAAAAGTTGATATGTTAAAAAAAACTGATATGTTAAAAGAGTAGATAAATAAAACTAAAATAAAATAAATAAAATAAAATATCTAATATGGTGCCCCGATCTGCTAATACCTGATAAGTTGTAAATTTCAGCTTATAGGTGATATCGGCCGCTGAATAGCACTGAATCAGATTTTAGTATTGGCCATCAAAATTTTAATTTTTAAGAAATTAAAATTAAATTAAAAAACTTAAAATGTCTCTTATATAAAATAATAATTACTTATACATTAAAAATAGGATAAAATAACCTAGAACTTATTTAATAAATAGTAAAAATATAAATAAACATATATTAAATAATTTTTCATATACTTAAACTTATACAAAGTGATTATATATTATAGAGCTAAATTTATTAATTTAACATAATTTAAATATATTTAGTAAATATTTTTAAAATTTATATATTTTATATTTATGACATATATATATATACTTTTTTGGAGCAATTATATGAAAATTATTATAATAACTTTTGAAATATGAACATAATATTTGAAATTAGATTTACTTATTATAAATGCATATTTTTACTTTGCATTATTCTTAATTTTACATTTATATGCGAGTTAAAAGATCTTTTTTAATCTTAATTTATGAAAAAATGTGAAAATAATATTAAAAATAAAATTATATTTATTATATTAAATTTATGAAGTAAAAAAATTTATAGTGTAATCTACTGAAAAATTATTTTGCAACTTTATAAAATTTAGAAAATTTTGTAATTTTAAAAAATTATTCAAAACAACACCTAATATGACATAATCGTACCATAACTAGATTCGGTATTATTCATCGTATTACTGTGTCGTCACTAAGGTGAGGGGCCACTGTCTATGGATGGTTGCCTACGGATGATCAACTAAACCAGTTTCAACTTTCCTTTCGAGTGTTTTGAGCACATGAACAAAATTATGAATGAAGTCTTTTCCACTTTCTGTATCTCCTCAAACACTATCTTCGTATTGTTTTCTTTATTTTCTTTAGTAAATCAGTCCCATGAATGACACCATTCCGCAGTAAATTAAGATCTTCCCACTCCTGTTTTTCTTTCCATCTTTCTTCATCGTATATTCAGAATTCAGAACTGTCATTTTGTCTACTTTTATGAAAGAAAAACACAAACTTAAATTAGACAACACCAAAGTGGCACAAAAAGAAGCATAATTGTTAGCAATTTCAATGGCAATGAAGGTAACGCAGACTTGGTTTTAATATCGCCTTGTGATCAGCACAATTAATAAAACCGGGCTTAAAAAGGATCAAAGTAATGTACAGACCTGAAAAGGAATTAGGGGATGAAAGTGAAAAGTAGGTCATTGTGACACAGACAATTATAAAACTGCAAACATATCCACATTCTTATCGTATGTAAGTTTCTTACATAGGTTATGTATCAAAGGCGAATAATAAATGGCAGTATAGTGTGATCTGCTGAAAAGATGGAGGAGGATCAATGATTTTAGCTAATGATCATTACATGAAAAAGGGCCACACCACCACTGATCTTTTTCTCTTATAAACGTGATTACTACTTTCGTAATCAATTGACAAGTTTATTACCTTGCCCACATGTTTACTGTGATCTTCTCTCTCTCGGAAATTTGTGTTTCAGTAATAGGATAATCATAGACATAACAAGAAGAGAGGCAAGTGTCACGCATGCTAATCATGTACAAACAAGAGAAGTTGCCCCTTCAATTTATAAAAATTGTAACAACTAAAATCCCAAGGATCCAAGCAACTTGATCAGTAGCATTATACTAGACAACTATGCTTACCAGCACATATTAACAACTCTTTTCAAATTAATCCATTTCATTTCAGAAGGACTACATGTCCACGCACAAAGAGTGGAAATTATAAATGTTACATACAAATAAGATTAATATGCTTGAAAAGATACTGGAAGTTCACAGCTTTGAACAAGGTCACCGTATTGCTCCAACTAAATTTGCACCATCAAGTTTTGCATCTTCCAAATGCTAAGAAAATATGCACGAGTTAAATTCACATCTCAGAGAGTTGTATGTGCACATGAAAAAGAGAACTATTAAAACACGTATCAAAATTGGCCGTCAAAAACGAATAATATGACTAACTTCTGGATAGTTGTATGTCAGATGGAACCTTTGTCAACATATAATTGTACCACCCTTAATTATGTCATGAGAGTGTCTAGCATATATTTTCACTACTGTCAAGTAGGAAGACTAAGTAGAATTCAGGAACATCCAACTCTGGCAATAAAAAAGTAGAGAAAAGACAACCACCATTAAGACTTTCAAAAGTTCAGCACAAATATCAGTTCTGTTAAAATTTGACAGCTGTTTAAAAACGGAGAGGAAATAACAAAATATGATAAGCATCAACTGAGAAGAATTATGTAGGAATTGACGTCAGGAATATCGGATGCATAGACAATATGGCATTCGTCTACAGGTAAATTTTGCAATGATTTGACAGTTTTCAAATTTTAAGCAGAAAATATTAAAATGTACAATTGGCTAATCTTTCATTACTCACTGCATTTTGAAGATTGACTTGTCGAAGGTAAGCTCGCTGAAGGTTTGCACCCTTCAAATTGGCGTTATTCAACTTTGCACCCTGAAGTAAATATGATATACATATTAATTCATAGAGTTTAATACAATCAACAAACCTCGATTCTGGCCCTCCTTACATTACTTTTTTTATTGATACTACAGAAGGGTTTGCCCAGACTAAGTCAGGTCATCATTAGCTCTTGTAATCAGGTGAAGGATTAATTAGTGTTTAAAGTATGCAGCTACATATATGTAGACACACACACACAACACTCAACAACTATTTAGGTAACTACTAAATGACATCCTTATAGTCACGCTCCTTGATCTTGTAACAGCCACACAATCTAATCTACATCTATACAAGCAATCCATAACATCTATCAGCTTAATTAGCATAGATCCCCAACCAATTAGGAAATGCATCTAACTTGACTTAATTTTACTCCCTCTATCTAATCCTCTTCATAAGAGTCAGAAAGGATTTATATATTAACTTCAAAGATTTGTACCTTCAGGTTGGCTCCCTCTAGATTAGCTCCTTCCAAGTTGGCATTTGTCAGATCAGCAGTCTGAAATTAGTCAAAACAATTTTTAATCTATGAAAAAACAAACAAGGAATCAAGGATATCAAAATTCAAGATTATCCTAGTACAATATTAATTATTTTTTCCCATAAAAGATTCACAAGCAACATGACAAAGCTGTTTGAGAAGGGATAGTTCACAATAATTCGACAAAAAAATCATTTAGATTTTCTCTTTTTTAGTAGGAAAGCTAGATTCTAATACAACATGACGCATGCTGTGATTGCAAAACTTCCAATCCATGCTAGTATTCAGCTTCTCTGTAGAAAGAATTTTTCCCACGATACTCCAAACATGCATGCTAACTAGGTTTACTACTAAGCACAATCACTAAAGTAACTGGTAAGATCCCAACTTATACATTTAACACCGATAAATAAAGAAAAAAAAAAGATGTAAAAGATATGTAACTGAGGTTGAACCTGCAAGTGTGCAGTACGTAGATCTGCTCCACAGAAACTGCAATCTATCAAGCAAGCATCTGTAGTGTAACAGCATAATATCAAATTTAGAAGTCCAAATATCAATGTGAAGCAAAAATTAGAAGCAGCAGTATATCTGTGTAAACCCAGTCATCCCGAGTGGCATGAGATAAAGAACAGAACATGACTTTAATGGCCAACAAACAGGTTTGAACTATAGTATTAGTACCCTAGATGAAGTTGTCCATTTACTAAAGAAATTTGATTTTGTTTCAATACAATTAAATTTTATCAAACAATAATATAATTTGGCCGGGCAGTACTCAAGATGAGAGGAGTTAGCATGAAGGAATGGTAGAAAGATATCACAGAAGTTAAATCTGTTAATCACATAGATAAAAATAGCGGAGTTGTCGGAATCCAGAAACAAGGAAACATTTTCAATAACTTTCCTCCATCGCACAATGTGTCAACTTTTACCAATTATAGCTTATAGGTTACTTGCAATATATTTCCCAATAGCTTTCTTTAGTAATAACCTCTCAAATGAGAAATAAACAGAAATTGGAAATTTAACCTCTATAAAGTGGGGGTGATGCAAAGGAGCTTAAAGTCTACGGAAGAAATAAAAGAGGAAAACTAAGTCAACTACAAGCCTTAATTTAGTAGGATGAAGATTGGGAATTGAGTTGATAACAAAGATAAGGGCTGAAACTTAGATTATGTTAGGATTTTTTATTAGATAGAAAATAGTGTTAATTATCAAAAAAAAGCCAAACTTTTCTCAATTTTTCAATTATAACCCAAACTTTAAAAAGTAGCAATAAAATGCTCAAATTTTTAATTTTTTTCAATTCTAGCCCGACATTAGGTTACAGCTTAAGAACGACAACCAATTGAGTGAGATTGTCTTAGTTTTGTTCAAACGGTGTCATTTTACTATCATCAAGAAACGACGTTGTTTCACTAATCAGACTGACTTCTCCCAATGATGTTGACATGTCTGATTAGTGAGGATTCATTGACATGTGGCAGTGTCACATCAGCAAAGATAACAGTGAGACTAACGTCGGGCTAAAATTGAAAAAAATTCAAAATTTGAGAATTTTATTGCTACTTTTAAAGTTTGAGCTATAATTGAAATTTTGAAGAAAGTTTGAGCTTTTTTTGTTAATTAACCCTAAAAAATAATAGTGAGTTAAATATATTTAGTTTACATATGTTATTCTACTTGATTACAACTTAAACTTATAGAATTTTTATTAGACATCAACAACAACACCACCCAGTATGAGTCTCACTGATATGTAGGGTCTGGGGAGATCCGGTAATACGCAGCCTTACCCCTAACTAGTAGAGAGATTGTTTCGAATTGACTCACATGAAAAGAGAGAAAGCAAGAGAGAGAGAGAGAGAGATTGAAAGAGTTAAATTAGATAGCAAGCCTTTCATACAAGAGTAAGGATTCTAAGAATTTTTTTTTAATTTAAATGATAGATTATCCATAGATAAAACTTCTCTATAAATATATGTATACTCATCCCTTCAATAATAACAGATCCTAATTTTTTCTTACAAACTTGAGTCTTCAACTAGAAGGTATGAGGCTTTTTTATAAGAGTGATTCTTAGAAACTAGGAGGAATTCCTAGTTTCATACCCTCCTTTGTTTGTGTTCTTTACTAAATTCTAGCAAACTAAACCCTAATTTCAGTCATCTTAAACCTAAATTTTAGTCATATTAAATCCTAAAATTCTAAGTCTAAATACCCAGCAATCAAACCCTAAAAAGCTAACTATACCAAATCTGAAATTTGAAATTTGTGGTCAAAATTCAGACTTGAAACTTGATATTTCAGCAGCTTAATATTACTAATATTTCCTAATTTTGTGAATTTTAGCTACGAGTTAATACTTCTTCTATTTGTCCTACATCAAGCTTAATATTACTCATATTTCCTAATTCTGTGAATTTTAGCTACTAGTTAATACTTCTTCTATTTGTCCTACATCAATTTGATAGCAAAAGGGCATATAAAAGAACGCTCAATGATCAAGAGGGAGATTTAATACTTTTGAGAATTATGGAAAAATTGGACATTAATGACCCTAAATCACAAGGTGCTCTAAAAACTAGTATAGAAAACACCATTGGATAGCAAACTACACTAGAAGTGGAGGGTGCAGAAAGTAAAATCCAAGCTTTGCGATTAATCAACAACAAATGGGGTTAGAAAATCAACGCCTACTGATAAGGACTTTAGGAGAGCTACACCCCAAAAGCTCCACCCTCATAAGCTAGCTTTTGGGGTGTGGCTCTCCTAAAGTCCTTATTAATTGGTATCAGAGCCGGTCTTGGAGCAATGGCCCACAGAGTGGTGGCCTGAGAGTGCCAGCCGTGACCAACATAGCCGTGACCAACAAGGATCTCAGAGCACTGGCCCATGGAGTGGTGACCTGAAAGTGTCAGCCGTGACCAACATGGCAGTGACCAACGAGGACGTTGGTCCTTATGGGGTGATCAATGTTACGGTTTGATCCAATTGCAAGGTATGGGACTTGGATCCCACATTGATTAAATACAAAGTTGGTGTGAGATTTATAAGGACTTTGGGCTCTCCACCCTCATAAGCTAGCTTTTGGGATGTGGCTCTCCTAAAGTCCTTATCACATACCAAGAGATCCAAGACAAAGAAATCAACCAACAACACATGTAGAGCGCATGCGAGCCTTTAAAGGCCACAATAGAGTTGAAACACACAACAAACAGGACGATATTACTAAGAAAGTTCATGTTGAAGCCTCTTATGACCAACTATTTACTTCAGGGTACTGTGCATTTATGGGTGGAGACATGGTGTCATGGAAAAGCAAGAAGCAGTCAGTTGTTGCACGTTCTAATGCTGAGCTTGAGTACAGGGCCATGGCATATACTACATGTAAGTTGATTTGGTTGAGGCATCTTTTTGGGGAATTTGGTTTCGAGCACTTCTCTCCAATGAAGTTGATGCTTGATAATCAAGTAGCCATTCATATCTCAGTTGAAATCTATATGTAACAAGCTTAAAGTTTATGATATGTATGCTTCAACTTGAGGGGGAGTGTTAGGCAAGTCATATCTATATTAGGATAAGTTAGACTTTCTATGATTTCCTCTTTATGCTTAAGATCTTTTCCTTATTTAATTGGTTCTATATAACATTATGAGGGTCTTGAGATCTTACCAAGCCCTCAATTATCATTCTCTGATTCTGACAAGTATCTCACATGTTACTTGGTCGATCGTCGCTTTATGATCGAGATGTGCAATACTACCTATCAATTTATACTTCATGAAAAGAAGATAATTTTGAAGCCCATGACGGTAGACAAGGTAGAAGGACAAAGAGGAAGTAACAAAACAACTATAAATGCCAAAAAAAAAGCCTCTTAATATCCTTAATGAAAGATGATTTTAAGTTGTTAGCAAGGAGAAGGGAATTGTGTTTACAATGGTAATGAGGGAAGTAACGGAAACAACACCTGAAACACTCCTTACCTTACCAAAAGAAGATGGTGACTTGCTACTGATATTTTAGACCTTACACTAGATGATTTACAAGGTGAATTACCTCCTTTACGAGATATTCAACATGCTATTGACTTAGTACTTAAACCTACTCTACCAAATCTTCAAGCCTATAGCTTGAATCCTATTGAGAATGAAGAGCTGAAGAGACAAGTAGAGGAGTTGCTGAAAAAAGGGTTTATTCAAGAAACTCTTAGTCCATGTGCAGTCCTAGCACTATTGACTCCTAAAAAGGATGGAAGTTGGCAAATTTGTCTTGATTGTCAAGCAATAAATAAGATCACAATAAGGAATAGATTTTCAATACCTCTCCTTGATGACATGTTATACATGTTGACTGGAACTACTATCTTTACCAACGTTGAGATACTAAATAGCTGTAAATAGATATAGATAGACTGTAAATAGATAAGATAAAATAAGTTTGAAATCCCTTAAATTAAGGGATTACATTAGATAGTTTTAGATAACTTTCCATATTTAAATTCCTACTTGTAATGCCCTATATATGGCCGTATACTTCCCATTAGATATATGAGAATATATGAAACTTCTTTTACACAATTTCTTCTATAAACTTTAAGCTCTTTTGCATCAATTCTCTCTAGCTTGGTTGAAGTCGTCCTTGACATAGAATATGATAAATATTGATCATATAAGTTTAGATTCAACTTCTAAAATTTAAATCCTAAAATCCATGTACCATTAGAAATTGGTCTTCCTTTCCACTTGACAAGAAATTGTTGATATCCTCCATCTCTTACGGCTACAATTTGTTTATCAAGAATATTCCCTATCTCCTCTTTTAGATGGGGAATAGTTGGAATTCTTACAGTTGCAGTACAACTCTGTGAATGAACATGATTATCTGATAAGGTCTAGCATTCTCTGAATGAAGTTTCTTATATTTCCCTTTTGAAAAATGCTTTGGACGAATCCTAACCATCATCCTATCCACCTCATTGAATTTCACTAATCAACAATGTTGGTTAGCATGTTATTTATAACAAAAGTTGCTAGTTATTATTTTCTGTCGTACCTCATCAAAAATGTCCTTCATGTGTTGTGCAAAACCTTTAGCTTTAACACAAACAAGTGTTGTTTATGGTAAAAGAATCAGATCAATAGGCTTCCTTGGTTGAACTCCCGAGATTATCTCAAACAGACATTTACTAGACCTATTTCTAGAATTGTTATATACAAATTCTACCATAGGAGCAATTAGGTCCCAATTTTTATATTGTTTCCCACTAAACATCTTAACAAGTCCCCTAAGCTTTTATTCACCACCTCTGTTTGTCCATCAATATGGAGATGGAAAGAACTTGAAAATTGAAGCTGAGTATTCAATGTTTTCTATAAAGTTCCCTAAAAATAACTCATAAAACTTCACGTTATGATCAAAGACGATAGTTAAAAGTAATCTATGAAGATACGTACAACCCCTTTGAAAAATAGTTTGATAGTGTGGATAGTATAATAAGTCTTGACCATTATATTTGCACATGGTTTCATAACAAAACCACATGGCATCTCTACCATATATGCATCAAGAATATACATATTGTTGCTTCTTGTAGTCAAATCCTTTCATTTTGTGCCATTGCTAAATTTTGACTTTGCAAGTGCGCTTATAGCTTCTCCTTTATTCCTATGTTATGTTAATTTCACATCTTCATTCAAAAGTAATTCTCCTTCATCACCCACTGCAACATAATCTTCATTAACAATACCAAAGATATCATCAAGTTTAGGTCAACAATCTTTAGAACACCAAGTAGTTGTTGGTTAATCTTTTTGTCTCCCTATTTTATTATTTTAGCTTGTCTTATTCTTTCAACCTATTGCCCTATTGTTTCAATATGTTGTTCTTGTATTTTGATTTGTTGTTCCAGGTTTTAGCCTATTGTTTGTGTTTTAGTCTCTTGTTTATACACTTCAGCTTGTTGGTTAAGTGTTTCAACTTGTTATCCAGTTGTTTCAACTCTAGGGTTTTCCAAAGAATCCACTTCGTTTTGTTTTCCTTCATCTTTAACGTTTTGATCATCTCCCACTGTCATACTCTCCATGATTATCTTCCATTGCCAAACTTTCAATGTCATCAAGTATTTCAGCACTATCTACATGTAGGCTTGAAGATTCTAATTGATTAGCTGAAGGAGAGGTATGAATAATTTCATCACCCAAAATAAACACTTCTTCTAAGGTAGTGTCTGCTAAATTCGAGGAATCAAAATCAAAATATGATTTTTCAACAAAGATTTTCTTTTGCACATACTACGTGCTGTTGATCAAAATCAGTCCCTTCTCCATGTTCAACATCAAATATAGGTTTGTTGGTTCGCATAGTTTTTCTTATGGGAGTTTTCACTTTTTGGGGAATGTATGTCACCCCTGTCTAGTCTCACCAAGAGCTGTTTAACATACTTCATTGTAGGAGTTGCTACATGTAAGTTGTTTTTTAGAGCATGTTGTGATCGAGGATCTTTGATATCCAATTTTTTCATAATTCTCAAAAGCATTTCTTCTTGCTTTTAGTCGCTGAATAATCTTCTATATGCCCTTCCACGATATGTTGCCATTGTTAACCAAAGCTCTTATACCAATATGATATAGAACAAAAAGAAGTATTACCTAATAGTTAAAAATCATAAAAGTAAGAAATATGACTGATATTCGACTTCTAGAATATCAAGTTTCAAGTATAAATTTTAGCTTGGAATGCTAAAATTTCAAATTAGGTATAGCTAGTTTTTAGGGATTGGTTTGTTGGAAATTTTATGTTAGGATTCCCTGGTTTAATATAGCAAAAATTTTAGGCTAGAATTGTTATAACTTAGTGAGGAACAAACAATGGAGGATACGAATATAAGAATCACTTTTAGAAAAAAGCATCACACTTTTTAATTGAAAACTTAAGTTCATAAAAAAAATTTAGAATATGTTGTTATTGAAGAGTTGAGTATAAATATTTATAGAGAAGTTCATAGAACTCTTATTATAATAAAATAGGGATCCCGACAAATTTAAATCCTATTCTAACAAAAATTCTATCTACTTAAATCTTAAACAAATAAGATAACATATATAAAACAATAACATAGTTATCTAACTACTATTTCCTATCTAATAAAGAATCCAAATATATTTTGAATTTCAGCCCTTATGTCTTTGCTATCAACTTAATTCTCATCCTCCATGCCACCAAATCAAGGCTTGTGGTTGACTAATTTTTCTTCTTTATTTCTTGTATAGACTTTAGGCTCTTTTGCATCAATCTAAATCACCAAGAATACATATTAAACAATAATATGGCTTTAGTTTGTGCAAACTTTTAAACAAGCATACAAAAGTAGGCACGCACAAGCAATTGGCAATCAAATTTAAGGCAACAAAGTTAGAACATTAATTTGGACATTATGAAAATATCGTTGAACCTGAAGTCAACATCACAATGGGAATATTCCTTTCATGAGCAAACTGGAAAACCATTTCATCTCGGTTTATTACACCAGAAGGACTAATCTGTAAAACAGCCAAGCATAAGCACAACAAAAAGTTCTTATGTCAGCAAACTAAATATTGGTTATTATATTTCACACCATTAGTAAAGTTTTGTTAATATTTCTTCATTTAGTACCAAAATATCTTTGCAACAACTTTACATCATTTTTACACTTTCATAGACAAGTCATTAGATATCAAATCATTTAGATTTCAACATGTAGCAATTAAATAAATTTAGAATTAATGTTTTGATAATAATAGATCTAAAGTAAATACTACCTTCAACCTCCCCAATGGATCTCCATCTAGAATGTCAGTGCCAGCATTGTATATCACCAACTGAGGCTTAAAATTAGGAGTCTCTGCAACCTATAATGGGTGTTTTTAGTTCCATATAACCAAATGAAATAGGTATACAATTATGAATCCAACAGATATTAAAGATCAAAAAAAGAAAATTAGAAAAGGAAAGGAGAAACATATGGAACTTCAAGGCATGCTAGCATTCTAGTTTAAAGAATTAAAAGAACCAATTAAATAAAGATGCGTACCTATTAACTAATTAGCATTATGTCAAGGAACACCAAATTTATTGACATTCTGGAAACTAGTTTAAATACTTGACGACTGACATAAATGACAAAATTTGAAGGAGGAATTTCATTCATTTCTGACTAATAGACATATTTTGGTTTTATACACACTAAACTTGTACAAGATTGAAAATAAATTTGTACAAATTTGTTAAATCCCATGATTTATAAGATACTTTATCCTAATTTTATGGACATAATTAGGACTAGATTTTATGGACATAATCATATAGATTACATTTTCCCACACTCCCCCTTAAGTAGAAAAAAAATTCGTACAGATTTGTTAAATCCCATGATTTATGAGATACTTTATCCTAATTTTATGGACGTAATTAGTACTAGATTTTATGGACATAATAATTCTGATTACATTTTCCCACACTCCCCCTCAAGCAGGTAAATGTAAATAGACATTAGCCATTCCCAGCTTGGATACGAAGCTTTGAAACATTAGACTGCTTAACCATTTGGTAAGTACATCTACAAGTTGTCTATGTGTAGACACGTACAAATCAACCCACTCTCCAACTTCTCCTTGATAAAGAGTCTATCAACTTCAATATGTTTTGTTTTGTCAGGTTGTACTAGGTTGTGAGCTATACTAATGGCAGACTTGTTGTCATAGTAGAACCTCATTGGGCCATCCCACTTGATATTAAAATCTTCCAGAATAATCTTCAACGAAAGTAGTTCACAAACACTTTGAGTCATTGCCCGAAATTCAACACAAATCCAATGCTTGACCTTCTATCAACAACTAACCTAGCATAATCAACATGCGTGTATACTTCAAGTGCTAAACCTCCATTCCTTTTGAACATAATTCCTTTCCCTGGTGTTCCCTTGAGATACTATAACACTCGACGAGTTACTTGCAAATGGCCTTCCTTCGGATTATGAATGAATTGGCTAATCACACTAACTGCATATGCTACATCTAGTCATGTGTGAGACAAATAAATAAGTTTTCCTACTAAGCGTTGATATGCTCACTTGTCCACTACAGCATCTTCCACTACTATTCCAAGTTTAGTATTTGAATCTATCGGAGTCCTTGTTAGTTTGCATGTTGTTTTACCTATTTTCTTGAGAAGATCTGTGATTTATTTTCGTTGGGGGATAAAAGTTCCTTTGCATACTCAATCCCAATAAAATATTTCAAACTCCCTAGTGCCTTGATCTCAAATTCTTTAGATAGAAGTTGACTTAAGATCTCTCTCTTAAAATTATCACCTATCACAATTATGTCATCAACCAAGAGAACTATGACTCCCCCTGTAGATGAGTATAATGAACAATGTATGATTGCATTGGCTTTGTTTGTATCCCATACTCATCATAACTCTTGCAAATCTTCCAAACAATGCTCGTGGTGATTGCTTGAACTCGTACAAGGCTTTCTTCAATCTACAAATAGTATGAATAACCAATTTCTTTCCATAACCTAGCAGAATCTCCCTATAAATTTCTTCTAGTTCTCCATGTAGAAATGCATTTTTCACATTAAATTGTTGTAATGCCCAACTATAATTAACTGCAAGTGACAATAAAACTCTAAAAGAATTCAGCTTTGCAACTGGAGCAAAAGTCTCAAGATAATCAATTCCATAGGTTTAAGTATATCCCTTAGCTACCAACCTTGCCTTGTATCTTTTTATTGATCCATCTGCGCTATATTTAATTGTACACACCCATTTACATTCCACCAATTTCTTCCCAATCGAAAACTTCACTAAAGATTTGAGTATATCCCTTGGCTACCAACCTTACCTTGTATCTTTTTTACTGATCCATCTGCCCTATATTTAATTGTGTACGCCCATTTACATCCCACCAGTTTCTTCCCAATCGAAAACTTCAATAACTCCCAAATTTTATTTTTCTCCAATGCCTCCATCTCCACATCCATAGCTTGTTTTCATTTCTCATTGGACAAAGCCTCAAATAAGGTAGTAAGTGTTAGACCACTAAGTCCGAGATAGCATAATCGTGCCAGCATTGGCAAGCCTTGACTAGTGTTCAACACGCGGAACAACGGAGCAAGGCAAAGGACTTGCAAGGAGGCAAGGACGAAAAGGGGCCATGTCAAGCGTTGGCATGCATTGGTGCACACTGGAGGAAATCTTTGACGAGATGCTAGATTCGGATGTGAAACCAAAAGAAGGCTTAAGACGGACATCAGGGGGAAGGTTAGCTGGATCACACGCATGACAGGAATATGTGACGTAACTTAGCAAGGAGATCAAGCATGGTGCAAGTTTTGGGAGAGTTTCGAATAGTGTACAAGCTGACTTGGCTAAGGCTAAGTTCTTGATGGACTAAAGACATAGTATGTGCTCAAGTGGACGGACCATGGCTACTGGAGTTGGCATGAGTAAGCATTGAATCGGACCAATGTGCTATTGGCTTAAATGACTCATCATCAACAGATCGAGATGAGGGGATTTTAGATGATGTGACGGATAAGATCACAGTAGATGGACATCAGCTCTAAGAGATAAAGATCATGAGGAAGGATCATCTGAATATAAAGGAGATTCGTGGATATGGATAATCATTCCTAGATAGTATAATCTTTTATCTTGTTATTGTGATGTAGCTTAATCATATTAGATAGAGTCCTAATTAGATGGGGAGGTCATCTATTGGTTAGTTTGATATAATTTGATAAGGATAAGATTGTGATCTTAGCTAGTAGAGTTCTATTAAGATTCTAACTTAGTCATCTAAAAGAGCCTATAAATAGTTCATTTGAGTCTTGCTCTCCTTAGTGTGAGAGTCAGAGACACTCAGAAGAAGAGAGTGTGAGATAGACACTCAGAAGAAGAGAGTGTGAGATAGACACTCTGAACAATGAGTACGGGAGACACTTAGAGATTTAGAGCGTATTTCTTTGTATACTTTGACGGAAGCAATAAAGGTCAGCTTTTAAGTTGTATCTCTTTCTCGTGTTCTTACTGTTGCCATGATTATTTAGTTCTTTCATAGTTTTCTTGCAAGAATGTGCGAGTGAATCATTGTGAGGGTCGTGAGGCATTCAAGAACAAGTAGGTTGGTCGACAATCAAGGGACAAGGCTGAATCTTGCTTTGACAGAGCTAAGCGAGATTGTCGTACAAAGGGGTTGACGCAGCTTATGGAACAAGTTCGTGCTTGAAAGAAAACATTTGTAACAGTAAGGATGGTAATGGCGTTTAGACTAGTAAGAAAGGCTTTATGGGGTGGTGAATAATTTTCAAACGACAAAAAATGTGCAAAGGTCTTTTTCTACACTCTCTCGTTCCTTCTCTAATAGCAATAGGAAAATCATAGTTATCATCACTCACCTGAATTTTGTAATAAAGGATTAGAAATTGTTACCTCATTCTCAAGATTTGGGTTGGACTCTTAGACTTGCATAGATTTTGGAGCTACCCTTTTCTTTCTTGCAAACACATGTCCTTTACGAAATCTCACATTTTCAAGAGCATAATATGTTTTTTCTTGAGGATTCTCAATTGCATGCGCAGGTCCAAGTTGTCTCACTTCTTTAACTGCAAGTTTAGGTTCAGGTGGTGCAGATTAAGGTGGTGTACGTTCAGGTTTAGGTGTATCATTTTACAGCATGAAAAGTGACAAGTGAGAAGCCTTTATCCTTATCTTTCGTTGTTGAATTCTCTCCCTGAAGAGAAGGCTCTTTGAAGTAAGGCTATTGTCCATGAAAAGTGACATCTGTTGAGACATAGAGCTTCTTAGATGGAGGGTGGTAGCACTTGTACCCTTTGAGTGGATGAATATCCCATAAATAAACATCTTATTGCCTTTGGATCTAGTTTCCCTTGGTTTTGACCAAGGACATGGACAAATGATATGCACCCAAATACTCTAGGAAAAAGATTATTAGTAATGAGTAGTGCAGTGTAGAAGGTTGATAGTTTTTCCAAGGGGCTATTGAATCTTAAAATTCTAGCAGGCAAACAATTCATGAGATGAGTTGCTACAAATACGGCTTCCCCCAAAAAATATTTAGTCATGTTGTTTTGAAACATAAAGACAAGGGTTGTTTCAAGGAAGTGATAGTTTTTTCTTTTTGCTACCCCATTTTGTTCTGGGATATTGACATAAGTGGACTCGTGGACTATCCCTTCCTTTTGAAAGTATGGATTTGGATTTGATTAAAATAATCCTTGGCATTATATCGGCTAAACTTTTTGATATGGACTCCAAATTGCTTTTTTACCATAGAATAAAAATTTGGAAGAATAAAACTAAACCTCGAATTTGTGTTTGGGATGGAAAAGCCAAATAACACGAGTACAATCATCAATGAATGAGACAAACTATCTCACCCTAGAGACATTAGGAATAGGAAAAGGACCCTAAATATCACTGTGGATGAGCTAAAGAGTGTTGCTTCTTTTATTACTAATTGAAAATGGTATACGCTTGTGTTTAGAAAATTCACACACTTCACAATAAAAATTTTCAACATCTAAACCTTTAAACATAAAAGGAAATAGAATTTTAGTAACCCTAAATGATGGGTGTCCAAGTTAGCAATGATGAAGCTGAATCTTCTCTCTATTGGATGAAATAAAGGAATGAGATAATCTACCCTTTAAAATGTTTGACTGACTCGGTGCATTAAGGTAGTAAAGGTCGTCCCGTTCTTTAGCATGTCCAATTTGACTGACTCGGTGCATTAAGGTAGTAAAGGTCGTCCCGTTCTTTAGCATGTCCAATCATCTTCTCCAAATCCTTGTCTTGAAATACACAATAACTTTGATGAAAAGCCACAATGGAACATAAATCATGAGTAAGTTTTTGTATATAGGTAAAGTTTGTGGATAATTTAGGGACATGAAGTACATTTCTTAAGGTTAGTGAAGGACTTACTTTAGCATCTCCCACACCTACTACAATTGTTAAAGAGCCATCAACTGTGACTATTTTTCTACTACTAGAATATAAGGAATTGGCGGAAAAAAACATTTGGTGAATAAGTCATATGGTCAATAACTTCGGAGTCTATGACCCAAGAGTTAGCAAAGGTTGTGCCTAAGATTGTTAATCCAATAAAGAATGAAAACTCACCTAAATATGCCAAAGAATAGGTACCTAATGGGTGTTTAGCATTGCCAATAAGTAATCTCACCCTCTCATTCTCTTCTTGGTTGAGACTATTTAGCTCTTGTGGTTCTAATTCACTATTTTGTGCTGCACCAACGTATAATTGGGCTGCATCCCTTACTTTAGAATAGGTTCGTTGAATTGCATCCCAAATATCCTTAGCAATATTTAAAAACACGCATGTGTCACTAATTTCAGGAATCATAGAACTCCACAACCATGCCATAATTATGAAGTCTTCTTGATTCCATGCCAAACCAAGGTTCTTCTAGCTTAGGTCCAGCACCTATGATATTACTAATCTTCCCTTTTCCTTTTAGCACTGTACCAACAAGTTAGGACCACTGTAGGTAATTTTTCCCATTTAATCTGTATGCAGCATGCATACTTTGGAGTTCTATAGGTTGTGGAGACCAAACAACCTACTATAATTCAGATGTAGTTGATGTCTCTGCAATTTCCAACATCTTTAAGGACTAAAAACCTTTTTTTTAGGCAATCAAGGCCTTTCACGGGAAGTAAAAATACCCAGCAATGAAGGCTGGAAAAGATACTCTATTTTGATATCAGAAAACAAAGTACAATGAAACGAATGCCTAAAAAACTAAAGATTTCATTTCTAAGAAGACCTACAGCTCTGCTACCATGACAGAAATGACTGAATTTGAAGGAGAAATTTTATTCATTTCTGACTAATATGCATAAATTAGCTTTATACACACTAAACTTATAATAGAAAATAAATTGGTACAGATTTGTTAGATCCCATGATTTATAAGATACTTTATCCTGTTTTTATAGATATAATTAGTACAAGATTTTATGGACATGATCATATAGATTACATTGTCCCACAGACTATCAGCATATGATCTTATAGGTAAGACTCATGACCAGAGCATATAACAAGGAAAAGAATTACAAGACATTGAGGAAAAAAAATCCAAACTATTCGGGAGAAATTAGAATGCATGGCACACAAATCCTAGGAGAAAATCAAAAAACTCTTTTCAAAAGCACAAATCAAAGGTAGTATTTCAAGTAAGATGAAGAAAGCCCACAGGAAATCAGAGAAAAAGCATGTTAAGATTAAGCAATGTAAAAATACATACTTCGTTAAGCGCTTTGTTTAATTTTGCCAAATACTGCTCTGTTGTTGTCCCGCTCTGATGAAACCGTAGGAATAAGTTGTTACTACATAATATCATAATCAATAAAAAATTTAACAAGAAAAAATATTGATGAGTTACCACTACTTCAACTCTGTGATTAATGTATCTCCTTGCCTCAAAATCCTATTGAAGACAATACACGAAAGAAGGAAAAAAAAACATAAGATATGACATGGTGTGAAAAAGTATATTTTTATCTAAAAACAATCATCTTGAAACAGATAAAAGACAAAGTGAAGAATGAAAAAGATATTAAAAGGAAAGCTTGAGCTTAAGTTCCATATTAGAACTTACAAATGGATATATGTCGGGATTGTACATATCCAGAATATATACTCGGTCTGTCAATTAAAAATATAATGAGGCATCTTTAAATAAACAAATCCTTAAATAATGAAAGATCTATATATAGAAAAATAGCAAACCATACCATCATTAGAAAAATCCATTTCGTGGCCATTTCCTTGATGTGCATCAAGGTCAATTATCATTACACTGTAGATATTTTGTGAATGATAATATTAGAAATAAGAGCAAGTCTAAGAAAACAAGTCAAAGAAACACCTTTTTACTTAAATTCCACCTTGATATGTCTAACAAGACAAAAGCATAGCGTATGCAAAGGGAAATGTCTGCATAAGCACAAAATCCGCCACCTTTTTCTCTGGAACAGTGATGAAACCCTCCTCCTATATTAATGGCCCACGATCTATCTTTTGCAAGCTTAGTTGCCAAAATG
This sequence comes from Erythroxylum alaternifolium, assembly GCA_027478495.1. Taxonomy (NCBI): domain Eukaryota; kingdom Viridiplantae; phylum Streptophyta; class Magnoliopsida; order Malpighiales; family Erythroxylaceae; genus Erythroxylum; species Erythroxylum alaternifolium. Next base: position 16,074,617 of record JANIIA010000002.1, read on the forward strand.
GTTCCTCCAACCTATTGTAAAATATAATTACCACATACAAGTAAACCAATAAACTTAACAATCAGAACAAATACCTGTTTGCGAAAGGGGGAAAGAACTTTTTGCTGTAGGAGACAATTAGGAAAGACTGCAACAGGAGGGACCTATATGGTATGCATTCTTAGTCAACAAAAGAATCTAAGCACAATCTGTAGCTAACAGTTCTTCTTTAATACTATTAAAAAGAAGCATATGTCCAAATTGTTCAATAGAGAAGGACAAAATATATAAATATGGTGCTAAGTATATCTAGCTATAAATATATATAATCTAGTTTGTTTTATAAAAACACGAAGACCCCAAAGAGTTAGTTCTATCATCCTAAAGTGACCAAAAAGAATCAGTACACTTCTATCCTAAAGGATTTCTACAAAGTTGATGTGACTCCAAAGCAAATTCAACAAAGAACTTAAATAGAAACATGCACTGCAACAATAAGAGTTGCATATCACCTCAATTATCCTGGCAACATTTGCACTGTTCTTTAGGCTATTCAAGTACAACTCTGTATGTACCTGTCAAAGGCAATAAATTTAAAGTAATATCCACAATAATCAATCATCATCAATAACCAAACACTAATCAGTTATGATTCACTTCCCAAACTCATCAAATTGTCCAAATTCTAATTGTTCGAAATACAGCTTAGAAATTCTAAAAACCATAATTAGAAGCATTAATTATGCAAATCTGGGACACAATGGTTATACTAGAATGTGTTTACCTCTTATAATTGATTGATCTACAAACAATATACGCAAAAGGAGATAAGAGAAGATAAAAGCTTTAGAAGATTAAGTATTTACCACAAGCAGATCCTCCTTTGAAGCTTCTCGAGGTTCTACAATACTATTTTTGGCCAAACCACCACTAATGATGAGAAATTGGCAAACACGACCCCATTTAGCAGAATCAAATGGGTGCCTACATGCAAGATTCAAGTGAACATTAATATCATAATCCTAAAACTAGTTTAGAACTTAGAACCAATGGTACACACAATTTGACTGAAATTATGACCCAACTAAGAGAAAATGCTATGACAAGACTTAATTTTTTTAATTTTTACTAGAATTCTGAAGTTCAATTAGGAGCCAATGCAATAAACAATTTCACACGTTTCTTCAAAATGATAGTAGAGATAGTTTGAGTAGCAAGTTTTCAAAACTTTATTTGTATATGGGTTTCCAGTCGCACTCGAATTCCTAAGCTTCAACTAAAGTGGAGGATTGTTTATATAGCTTCTACAAATTGTGAGAACTGGTTATACGAAGCAATTTCAGCTGCTAGCATTATAATTCTTGATCTATGGAGTTTGCGCTTTGGATGATGGCTGGCTTATGGAATCACGAAACCTTTAAACTTGTAAGCTTCCAACATTGCACTTACATGATGATCCTTCGATGGAAACTTAAATGCTCCTGCTCCTAAAACCATCATGGAACAACCATGGTAGGAGCACAGGCCTTCCAGAAACCTAATGCCTTTCTATTTTCTTGATGAATCAACACACGTTATTCACATGGACTGTTCAATGCAATACCAAGTCTACGACCAAAAACCCAGAAACCGCCAAGTAACAAAAAATGAAACTACTTCACAGCATAGTATGAGAGAATCACATTCACGTACATCTTCTCCATGCCAAGAAAAGAGATGTCATAGCCCGGAGAGTAAATAATGGGAACCTGTAAGATCAAAAAATGGAAAAATAAAATAAAAGCAAAGATATTTAGTACAAACTCGAAATCAAATAAAAAAGTAGTTTAAATTAAGGAAGCGACCTTGCTGGGAGGGACGTCAATGTAGAGTTTACTGGAGTTAATAAGCTCTTGAGGAGCAGTGGACGAAGACTTAGAAGAGGACATTTTGTTCCTTGGTCGAATGATGTAGCGGTAAACCAAGTAAGAGACTTCGATGATAGAAATTGCGAGGACAGCAAAATAAAATGGTTTTAAGATATTCCGAGTTGACTCAGCACCGCTTAACTTCGTCACTCGGAAGCTCATCTTTCTTTATTCTGGGAAACGCCTTTCCCATCTCATTTAGCAATTAGTTCCTTTTTTTCTTTTCTGTTTTTTAGCAAATTCACTTTATTCCTTTCGTTGAGCGTTGATTAGATACTTTGCTCCTTTACTTTACGGGTATGGGATTATTATGTTTTAACCCGATTTTTGCCCCCAAAAGGACATTATTATTTTTTTGTATAAATAGATATAAAATGATATTATTTTGAAGTAAAAAAGAGTTGGAATAAAATAACGGGCACAAAAAATCTAAACTCCTTTGAGACGAGGCGACAAATTTATTTTAATTGAATTCTTTATTTTTTAATGTTAATACAAAATGAACAGGACCTAGTTTAATACTAAATAATGGTCCTGCACCTAAAAAATGTGAATTAAAGTAATTTTGGGGTGCTTAATTGGTACGGGAAGAAAGGAATAAATAAAGAATAAAAAAAGATAATTTATAATATATTATGATTGGATAAACTGTATTTTTATATCTTCTTTTAAAGTAATAATTCATACCCTCGTTTCATTTCTCGTTATATTTATTATAATTCTTATTATCATTCCCTAATTGAACTAAGCACATCTTTAATTTTTTGACATCTCTCTTTTGAGTCCTATACGAAGTCATTGCATACTTCATTTTGGTGGTGCTTTCTAGCCTCTTTAATTTTACCAACTCTCAGTCTCTTTTGGATCTCACTCTTTTTCCATTTGTAATAAGGTTATTGGGCAGCAATCATAGCGTCTAGTAACAAATTTCTGGTTTTTTTCTTGAAATAATAAAAGCTACATGTTTTAGATCTCAAAATTTAGAGCCAATTTCTCCTACTCCAACCGATTAGTGTGTTTTAGGAGCCCAAATAACTCAATCATTATGTTTTAGGAACCCAAGCTTGGTTCCTTGATAGTTTGGTTCCTTCTTCTTTTTGATCCATATTTTGAAATGTTTGTTTAACATTCTTCTTTCAATAAATCAAAGTTCATCAATATGTCCAAAATTACCTAAAAAATAGCATAGCATATTATATGAGTAATGATGATGCATAAATGCACTGCTTGATATTCTATGTGATGTGTGTATGCATAATGTGGAAGTTCTCTTTGGACGTTAAGTATGTTGATTGGTCTCCTAAGATAGTGAAAAGTCCTACCATAATTATATATATGATGTATATTATGAAAGAAGACGTAATGCATGCTTCTATAGGGTTGTGAATGAGTTTGCATGTTATGATAAATTTATTATTATTCTTCCTTTGAGAGTATTGTATTTCATGCTTAGGTTGTGAGCCTATATAAAAGCATGAAGTTTGCTATTAGATTGAGTCCTAGTGGATGTGTACATGTATAAGCTTAGCTGTAAATGCTCTATAATCATTTGTCATTTTAGGAAATGGTTCATTACTATACAATTATTTTTCATTGAAAAAAGTAGTTTTAGTGTTAAAAACATTCTTACAATTACATCAAACTTCATGCCTATCATTAGAATTTTGTTAAGCTCCTAACATGTTTTTAAGTTTCTCACTTCCGTTTGTAAATTTAGGGGGCGGTTGGTTCGCATGAGAGAATGATAATAGGAATGAGAATGAATATATTTAGGAATGAGAATAGATATTATCATTATAATTATGATAGTTAGTTAAGAGGAAGGAATGATTACCATTACCATTGATAGTGGTTTGTTCGTAAAAAATATTAAGATTAAAATACTGTAATTCAATATTTAATTAATTACAATATTTTAATTAATTAATGAATTATATTTTAATTAATTATATTGTAACTAATTAATTATTTATTTTTAGATAATTATAATGTAATAAGTAATTATAATATTTTAATTAATTATATTGTAATTAATTATATTTTAATTAATTAATTACAATATTTTAATTAATGAATAATTATATTTTAATTACTTATATTGTAA
>JANIIA010000002.1:16078706-16094061 GCA_027478495.1 Erythroxylum alaternifolium
CTTAAATTAAGGGATTACATTAGATAGCTTTAGATAACTTTCCATATTTAAATTCCTACTTGTAATGTCCTATATATGGCTGTATACTTCCTATACAATATATGAGAAAATATGAAAATTCTTTCCCACAACCAAGATAGACTTACAAAGTGGGCACTATCAAATTAGAATAAAATCTAAAGATGAATGAAAAACAACTTTCAAGACTAGGACTTTATGAATGGTTGATGATGTGATTTGGACTCTCCAATGCACCTAGCACTTTTATGAGAATGATAAATCAAGTGTTTCGACCATTTACAGGCAAATTTTTGGTGGTATATTTTGATGATATATTAATATACAACAAGACTAAAGAAGACCACCTATTGCATCTACATCAAATCTTAAGAGTTCCGAAGCAAGAGAAACTTTATAAAGAGGTGATTCTTTCATGCAATCAAGTATTATATTCTTGGGTTTTATAGTATCTTACTGTGGAGTGGAGACGGGACTTTAAGAAGATTAAGGTCATCCTTGATTGGCCTATTCAAAAGATTGTGCATGAGACACGAAGTTTTCAAGGTCTAGCAACATTCTATATGCGATTTATTTGTAATTTGAACACCATAATGACACTCATTACTGATTGTATGAAGAAAGGACAACTTACTTAGTCCAAGGCATCAGTTAAAGCATTTGCAAAATCAAGAAAAAGGTGATTGAATCACCTTTTTTGAAACTTCTTGATTTTTTTAAGGTATTTGAAGTTGCCTATGATGCATCTCATGCAAGAATCGGAGGCACACTCAGCCAAGAGGGACACTCAATTGCTTACTACAGTGAGAAAATAAGTGAAGAGAAACATCGATACTCGACCTATGACAAGGAATTTTATGCAGTAGGACATACTCTTTACAATTATCATCATTATCTCTCATACAAGGAGTTTATTCTATATTCAAATCATTAATCTCTTAAACACTTCAAGTCCTAGAAGAACTTAACCAAAAGGCACGCCTTATGGAGTGAATTTTTGCAGCAATTTAACTTTGTTAATAAACATCAGGCAGGAGTTGAGAGTAAGACAGCAGATGCATTGAGTAGAAAGGATATTTGTGAGATAGTTTCAGTAGTCAACCAAGAAGGCTATTGATCTGGTTCCTTTACCAAAAACAACACGAGTTAGTGTTGAAGCTGAAGGTTTTGCACAACACATGAGAGACATCTTTAATGAGATAAGACAAAATATAACCAGCAGCTTGTCTTATAAAGAACAAGCTGATCAACATCGTCAACTGGTGGAATTCAATGGAGGAGATACGGTGATGGTTAGGATTTGTCTAGAGCATGGTCCGAAAGAGACATAAGAAACTTTATTCACAGAGTGTTGGACCTTATAAGATCATCAAGAAAATAAGGGTTAATGCTTATGTTTTGGAAATTACCAAGTGATATGTTAATTAGTCTTATCTTTATTGTTTCAAACTTAACTATTTATCATGGATATGATGATACGCAATCTTCCACTGCAATTATGAGAACTTCAAGCATTCCACATATTAAAAAGGATATAATAGATGTTCTTGATGAACAAACTATAGTCATAAGAGATTGAGGGTATCGACAATTTCTTATCAAGTTGAAAGGAAGACCAATTTCTTTTTTTTTTTTTTAAGGAAGGAAGACCAATTTATGACAGTACTTGGATTTCAGAACATGAATTTCATAAGTTGAAACCAAACTTATATAACCAGCATTTGTCACATTCTATGTTGAGGATGACTTCAAAAAAGTCGGGGATAGTTGATGCAAAGGAGCTTAAAGTCTATAAAACAAATAAAAGAGAAAAAAATTAGTCAACCACAAGCCTTAATTTGGTGGGATAAGGATTAATAACTCAGTTCACAACAAAGATAAGGGCTGAAATTTAGATTATATTAGGATTCCTTATTAAATAAGAAGTAATGGTGAGTTAAACATATTATTCTAGTTCTGATATGTTATCCTATTTGTTTATAACTTAAAATTATAGAAATTTTATTAAAATAGGATTTAAATTTGACAGGAATTCTTTCCTAGTAGAATAAGGGTTCTAAGAATTTCTCCATAAATATGTGTACACTCAACCCTTCAATAATAATAAATCCTGAATTTTTTCCACAAACACAAATTTTAAACTAAAAGGTGTGATGCTTTTTTATAAAAGTGATTCTTAGATCCTGAGAGTGATTCCTAATTTACTAACCTCCTTTGTCTACGTTCTTTCCTAAATTCCAGCAAACCTAATCCTAATTTCGGCCATCTTAAACATAAATTCCAGCCATATTAAACCCTAAAATTCTAAGCCTAAATTGTCAACAATCAAATCCTAAAATTTCAACTATAACAAATCTGAAATTTCAACATTCCTAGCTGAAATCCAGACCTGAAACTTGATATTCCAACAACTTAATATTAGCCACACTTCTTAATTTTGTTATTTTTAACTACTAGTTAATACTTCTATTTGTCCTACATTAGGGGTCAAAGAACTAAGCATAACATACAACTATGAATTGGCCTTTCAACATAAAACTACCTGTCCTAGTCAGAGACCAACTAGTTTGGACTTATGTTTTCTTCAATGTTCAAATTGTAATATACATATGGTTTTCAAATTTTCTGTGGATCCCACACCATTCAACTCCCTAAAAGAAAGGTTGTTCTTCCCAAGAACAATAAAATAGTGACATATTTTCAAGTTTCAACAAATAGTTCAAGTTTTTACTAGTAATAACATCACTCACTATTTTAGTAGAAAAATCTCTAAGAAAAAATAGATTAATTAGAAAACACGTAAAACATAAAAGTACATTGCGTTTTCTAAACATAAAGAAGACATATCAACCACCTTGTAGGTTTGCACTCTGGAGATTAGCTCCAGTCAATAAAGCTCCACGAAGATTTGCATCAGTGAATTCACACCTTCCCTAGGCATTATAAAATCATCAAGAAACCAATTTGCAAGACCATATAATCTTCGGAAAGATACATTACAGTTTCTGTTTGAGCATCTTACTCACGTAAAGTTGCATTAAGGAATATGGAACCCTCAGCATCCACATTCTGTTTGAATATCAGAAACCTATTAGTTCATCAAATACATTTAACTTATAGATGGCAAAGGCTAATGCGGAATTGCTAGGCATTACAAGCAACAATAGAATCAACTCAAATAACAAAGTTGCACTAATATTTCTAACTATTTCAATTTTATTCCAGCTGAATTTGATGAGAAATGTTAACATTTTCAGTCCTTCCAAAATCTTTAAACATTTGCCCCAGTTCTAAATATTGTCCTTATTAAAGTAAATGCACACCTTTTCCCTGCTGCAATTGGTGTCCAAAATAACCCAACTAAATAACCTGACTCTAACCCATCCAAAAGTTTAGGGTTATCAACTTCACATTTTCAATCCAAACCCATAATTGACCCTGACCTAAAAACAGTGATGAGTTTTCACGGTTGGGTTGGTTTGGGTCATAGGTAACATTATCACAAGTTTCATAAAATGAATTCTTGAGTTTAACAAATTTTAGCTCATATATAATGAATTCTATCATCTCTCTTCCTTTTATCAGGTTCTTTCTTTCTTTAAGAAATTCAGATTTAACTATGGATACTTGGTTCAATCTTTTAGCTATAATATGAAAATAAATATTCCATAAGTAATTATTTTTGTTATCTACCTTAGCTTTTATTCGAAGGCAAAAATGAACTATATAGCTCATATTTTGTCTCGGACCAATTTGAAGTATAAAAATATCATCAAATGACTGAATCTTCGAGTGAAAATTACAAAAAGTTCATTTATGAATCTATCATACTTTATTGAATGAAGCATTGCATAGAAAGCATTTTTGTATAAGTTTCCACATCCAATAGATAAGAAATCTTGCCCTATAACTTAGTGAAAAGGGAAGATATGAAAATGAGAGTCGTATGGTTTTTCTTTTGTCTTAAATTTCTATCTTATTTTTTGTTTATCTCAAGCAAAAGTAGTAAAATTATCCATATTTATTAAAATATTATAAAATCATAATATGCATTTCAGTTAGGGTTAACTCATGGATTGGCCTCAACCACTAAATTTAGGTTTAGTATTGTAATGTTATGGCCTTAAATAGGATATAAACCTAAAATCAAGACCTCATACAATGTGACCCAAATAATGGAAAAGTTAAAAAACCCAAACATGGTAAACTAGACTTATTGGCAACTTTCTAACTTCAGGAAAAATTGTTAGAGAATTGTTCCTTTGAAACTAGTGCTTAAAGTTTAATGCAACAAAAACTATTTGAACCAAAACGTGAAATCCAGGAAGTCCTCAACGAATAGCAAGTCAAACAGTTATTGAAGCCATTTCTGGATAACATTCCATAGGAAATCCCAAAGCATACCCGAAATTTTGCAGATTGAAGGTTTGCACGTGAAAAAAACACATTTTTAAGGCGTGCATAGCTGAAATCTACCAATGACAGGTCCTGCATGCCATAAGCATTAAAAAAAACAACCATCGTTACTATGTGCGTTCTTGTTGCCCTCAAAAAACTGATGGAAGGAAGCATGATTTAAAATTCTCCAACTAAATTCTAAAAGGAAAATTAGTATATCTGCACATTTCTAGATCGACCCTTAGATATGGATCTAAAAAGACTTTATAGGAAAAAAAATACCAGTTTAGAAAGATCGAGACCAGAAAGATTAACCCCTCGAAATCGGACTCTTTCAGACTGTATACACTTAATGATATCTGTTCGTGTCAATTCACTGTCCAACTCATCAACTTCCTTCCTCGCATTCAAAGCAGCATTGATTCCCTCTATAAGTCCCTGATACAACATTGAACTTAAGAAGATAAATGAACGGCTAAATACCACAAGTACAATATTCACAAATAGATGACTAAATCTTTTGCATAAATAAACACGGCTCATCTCAATGGAAGATTAGACAAACTAGCATTGCTCCTGCAAAGCAAGATACACGATTATTGATCCATACATGCATCTCAAGGATAAATAAGTTCCAAGTCTAACAATCATAATAATTTGATCACAATAATGCAAATAAATACTTGATTATTCATATTATCATGAATTAGGAAAGAGTGGACATAAACATGATACATCCAAAAATGCTCTTTGGAGGCTTTCCTGAAGAAAACTTAAAACAAGCTTACAACTACATACAAGAGATGCCTGCTCCTTTGAAATGAAATGAGCACACAATAACCTTGCAGTAGAGAATTGTTGAAAACTCAATGATTACTCAACTAGAGAATTGGAGAAGAAAAAAAGAGAGAAGAAGACTGAGATGAAATGGCATACAAGCAATTGATAGTACTCTGCCTCTCGGATAAGCTCTGAATACTCAACATCTGTTAATGTTGGAACAACACCATCCCTCAACCAATTTAGAATATGCCTGAAATGTTTTCCATCCCTATCAACAAATATATATCCCTGCAACAGCTTTAGTATAATCAAATCTCAATTAAAAAAAATTCCTTTTTATCAGGACATAAGTCACTGTCATTGCTATAATGGACTAAGCTCCAGCAAAGACAATAACTGAGTTAAGATTAGTACCTTTTCTGGATCCTCATATATAGCGTGTCGTCCACTAAACATAGCAGCAAGCATGGAATCAGGCTCACGCTGTGTCAAAGTATCAATTGTGGAACAGAATTTCTTTCCCCCTGATAACACACAAGTGTTACTCAGTGTTTTGGCAACTATTGATGAAATCACCCTCTAATCAAAGATTAAAGCACAGAAAAGTATTTAATTGGTAGAAATAATAGCATAAATAATGGCTTATATCAAAATTTTAACTTTTCAAATTCCAAACTCTGATCACCTAGAACGAGTGGGAAATTTAAGTAAATTATATACATATAAGGGGAAAGAAAACCATAAGTCCTGTATAGCAGAACAAAACCAGAATTTTCTCCCAGAAAGAATAGGAAGTTCACTTCACTTCAACTGAACAATTCCATTAAAGAGATTCCTTCCCTCCCTCTCATTTTACCTACATTCATCTCAAAAAGAACAATAAACAAAGACCACCCGTGTTAAAAGTGCAAAAACAAACAGCGATTCACCAATTTCCCTACATTTCCAACTTTCTCAGCATCCAATCATACCGCAGTCAAGAAAAAGGGTCTAAATTGCTCACCCAAATACTCTCTCAATCACATAAATCGCTGAACAAGTAACATTAGGGTTATAGACCAAAATTATCCTACTTCCCTCACGCAACAATACTCAAAAGCCAAAGTTCGCCATGGTATAAGTAAGAGAGAGAGAGAGAGAGACAGAGAGTGCTGACCGATGTTAAGACGAACCAAAGAAGAAGAATTGTTATCCTTCGTCATTGCTGTGAGAGAGAGATAGAGAGAGAGAGAGAGAGCAGACAAGCGTTATTTCCTTACTATTATGAGTGTTACATTCCCGAAATTTCAACTGATTAAGGCTTGTGTAATTAAACATCTCAAAATTATCTTAAACAAATAATTACCAAATTTATGACAATTTATGATAAAACTCTTTTTTTAATATGAAAAAGAAATTAAGTTAAAAGCCTTAATTTGCATAAGGATATCATTAAAAGACGAAAATGCCCAAATCCAAGTCTTCTTCTTCTTGCTGTTCTTAAAGCAACTTAGGCTCTTTTTGGTTAGACGGAAGATTTTAATAGAATAGAATGGTTTATAATAGAATAGAATATAAATAGATATAATATTAAAAAAGTTTTTAATAGAATGAAATGGTTTATAATAGAATATAATGTAAATTGATGTAATTAGCTCGATTCTATTTGCTGACTCCGTTGGAGTCGACTTGACTCGTATGACTCTTAAGTAGTTTTTTCCTTTGGGCTATCTTATTAATCAAAAAAAATTGTTGTTTGAGAATGATGGAATAGTTCATAATGTAATACAGTGAAATGTTGTTTGGAATAAGGGTTTATAATGTAATATAGTTAAAAGTTGTTTATTATTTTACATTAATTCCTTAACTTCCCAAATCAGAAATTTCTTATTTTTACTGTTTACGATGAAATTAGATGTAATATGAAATCATCATCTTCCATCACATTCCATTACATTTCATTATAAACTCTACTCTAAAATGATGAAATAATATTATATTATATTTCATTCTATTAATAAACTCCCAACCAAATATAACTTTAAAGATAATAATAGGAATGTAAATAGGAATAGGAATTATAAAGTTATAAAGAAATAAGTAATATCGTCAACTATTCTCACAATGTTGCTGATTATTTACTAACAAGCTCCTTTAGCAGGTCGTCCAATGCAAGAGCTCACAAGTAGATTCATGTCCATAACATTATTTAGGCATTGGGTATTGCCTAAAACCTTACTTGTGGTGGTTGTTGGACGTCCAAATAATGCTACAAACAAACAAGGGTAGGAGCTGAAAAATGAATTGTATAGACCCTTAAATAAGATTTAAACACTTTTACCCAAATTTAATTTAAACTTTAACATTCGAATTATTTCAAAAATAATTTGAAAATTTCTTAAATATTTAAAAACAACTCTAATTAAACATTTTCATCGGTCTTTCTTTACAAATAATAGAGTTGACATATTTTATTAATTGTTTAGAGCATTTTGATACTAGTTTTCTGTATAGATAAGCTTCAACCTTCTTTTCAACTTAAGGTTAAAGTGATCAATGAGGAACTATAACAGTGGATGTCCATGTAGAATAATCCATCACTTCACAATTTAGTGATAAGTTATCTAGTTTTTAGTCAATATTTGTTTACTAATTTTAGTGGCAATCATATATTTTAATCATGAATAGTTGAATATTTTGTCAGGAATGTGAGATGAGTGAAATTATAAGCAATAAAAAAAACATAGTTCATGATGTTTAAATCACAACAAAGTTTGGAAAATGCTAAAAAGCAACATTTAAGTTTCCCTTGGTATTTCTTATCATCTCTCAAGTTGTCCTATGTTAAACAAAAAAATGGACCCACGTGCATGTTCCTATATTTAACAAAATGATGGACTTTTATAAATGTTCTTGAAAGCATTATTTTCTTTGTTATCTTTGAAGTTATCATGTTATTGATAGGGATGTCAATGGATCAGGGTGAGCTGGGCTGGGTAGCTCGCGAGCTAGAGTTGACTAGCCCAGCCCAAGCCATCCTTCTTACTTTTTAAAAAAATTACAAAATAACATCGTTTTTGTTATTCCGGCCAAACCGGGCTAGCCCATAGCTTGGTCCGATCAAACTATTTTTTCCCATAGCCCATTTGTGACCCATCAACCCTGACCAAAATTGGGTTGGGCTGGCCGAGCTGGGTCAAAATTGATATCCTTAATTATTCATTGAACATAATGACTATAAAGCTCTTGTTATAACTTTGCAGATAAAATTCTCAATATCTAACAACTCTAATTATAATAATGTGATTCTATTGAAAATTGTGAATTTTTCTAATGGTACGATAAGCAGTTTGTTGAGAGAGTTATCTGTGTAATTCAAAAATTAAGGAAACATATACCTGCATCAAATAAGAAGAAGTATATATGAACCAGAGAAAGATGACGAGTAATTGAAAATTATGAAGCAAGACATTGAGATATTGACTATAGAGAAAAAAGAGTTAAAATTTATGTCATTCAATATAATTGTAAGGTTTATTTCAGTTTTCCTTTCATTATTTGTCTTATATATGGTTATAGTATGACTAGTTTTAATGTATTTACGAATATACGTATGTTTTTTATTATTAAATTAAGATATAAAATTATGTGTTGGATTATATTCAAAGTCAAAGTCAACGTATCAGTGCACAAGGCTCCCTGCTTTGTGAGGGTCGAGAGAAGGTCATCAATGTACGCAATCTTCCCTTTGTAATTTCTACAAAGAGATTGTTTATATGATTTGAACCTAAAACCTTATGGTCACTAAGGAACAACTTTTACTAGTTGCTCAAAGGCTTCTCTCATTATAATGCATTCAAGTATAATCAAATTCAAAAATGTTTTGCTACCAGAAAACAAGTATAGTTGAATGTAATATGCTAAAACGCATAATTAAGTAAAAACACACATAGTTAGATAGTTGATACAATACTTAGATCCAAATAATATCAAATCTCCTTATACACAAGACCAATCATATATAAAAACTTATCGTGTATTCATCATACATACAACCAACCTTTAAGCAAAGTAACAATGTTCATCCAATTTGAGTAGCAAATGCATGATTTATTTATAAAATACATCAAATCAATTGTCATAAATTAAAATACATTGACACAATAAATAAATTGTGTAGTTTGTCAACTTATTAGCTTCTAGTCCTAATTGTCGCTTTCCTCTTACTTGTAGTAGCTTGTAATTTTCTTGAGGTGGTGCTAGAATTATTCTTAAATCTAAGACCTCTTGTTTAAATAACAATTTAAAAGATCTTGGATATACTTGTTTATATTTCCTTTAAGTAGAACTAGCAACTTATGAACCAACTAGTTAATGAATATATATATGAGTTTAATATTGATTAGCTTGCTAATGCACATGCATATAAGTTTAAGATGAGTATAACTCATATTGATGCTTTGTTAACTAGGATGACATTAATGAGTAGCTGACATACAACTTTGAATCCGAGTTTATTGAATATAAATTATGATAAATGAGTAGCATTGCAATTTGTTAGATATAAGAATCATTAAATTATCGTTGTACAGTTACCTGTGACAATTCTCTAACACAAGGCCCTTCGGTTGACATTGTTTCAACTTACAAAATGCATAATGTTAACATTAATAGTTAGATTAAATTTAAAAAAGATAAAAAAAATATTAATCACTTACATTGAGATGTCCATTAGGTCTTGTTACATTACATGTTCTATTGTTGTGTCCCTAAGCATCATATTTCCTACATTGTTGCACTTGACCCTTTTGTAACATCTTACTTGCACTTGGTACTTTCTTTGGCTCATAATTATCTCTCCTCCTATTCTTTTTTGGCTTTCCTAATGTCACCACTTAGCTGGTAGATGTATTTCCTCATATAATCATTCAATAGCCAAAAATCGCTCCCCTAATAGGCTATAACACTTAATCATACACTCTTTGAAAGGTACTCTTTTTGTAACAAGTATTTCAAATGCCTTCGATTTTTATTTAGAGTGATTGATAGCACTAATAGAATATTTGCATTGGTATTTATATAGGTTCCATGCTTTACGACTACAACAATTGTCCCTTCTTAGTCGTACAAGATGCTTTACATCCTTTTACTAACGTCATATGCTCTATCACCATTCCATACAATTCTTTATTACATTGCTTCCTTCTTCTTTTTTTCCAACTTCTTCATAATTGTAGGTGCAATAACTAATTTTCATATATATAAATATACCCTCCTTTTAACATGTCTCCTCATTACCATTGTCCTTATAATTTTTAACCTACTAATCAATGGTTTGCCTTTTGTTGGTTGGATCCTTCTATTAAAAGTCTCACTTAGGTTATTGTTAATGAAACATACCTATGACTAATTTTGCTCAATTTCTTTAATTACTAATTAAAGTCTTCTACGTATGTTAACCATACATAGGCCCGTAATTGTCTCCTAAAGTCTTTATGGCTCCATCATTTATGCCTATTATGGTAAATATATCTGGTGCACATTTTATGACATGCATTTGGAAGTGTCTCGTTAACAACTCTTATTATTCATTGCATACGTAAGTTATAAAATAATTGTCAAATAACAAAATATAATCGCAAATCATATAAATAACACAAGCAAAAAGAACTATATACCTTTTACATGTCAAAAATTATAATGACTCCAGCTCTATGTTCCAACTACAAATCAACTAATAGGAGTGACAAAAACCAACTCCATGAATTAATAATTCCAAGTTTCCAACTTTAACAATTGTCTACACTACAGGATACATGCCTTCATCTCTATCCCTTCTAACTACACTAATTAGTCTCCTCTGAAATTCAGTCTTTAAGAAACAACCAACCATCCTAAGTATGGGTCCTCTAGTGCCTTCATTCTTCTTTCATAACTCCAAAAAAATGTATAACCTCTTGAACTGCAAAAATGAGATTGCTTGATTCTTTGACAAAGCAATTCCAGTGTTAGTCTAAGACTGTTATGTTTCAACTTTTGGATACAACCTTGCAGCTTTAAATATTAATAAGTATAGATTAATGATTGCTCCTTCTTTAACTTCCTCTTAGTAGCCCTTCACATAATAAAATTCATAAATATGTTCAACTTTTTCCTGCATTCTTTAATCATATTGGTAGTGGTAATGTTATGCTTCTCTAGAATTCTATCTTGGAAATGTCTAGCCAAAAAATTTGCTAATATTATTTTAGGCTTTTTTATTATGAAACATGTATGCTCAAACATATATGTTTTTATTTTGAAACATTTGTTATTACTATCATAAGTTGCATAGAATTTCTATTTACATCCTTCAATGCATTCAACTCTAATTTGCTTAGGCTCACTTTTTTTTCCACTAGACATTAAGCTCTAATCACTATTGAATAATCAACAACATCATCTTTGAACTTTTCAGTATTGCCAAACTCTACCCAATGTCTAATGTAATATATTACCACATCATTAATGTCTAACATTTATGTTATTTCTTCTAATTGGCTCCCCAAGCTCCTCTCCATTAGGTTACTCATTACTATTAATGAAACTTCTATAATCATTATAATCAATCTCCATTGGTTGGCGACCATTTGGAATTAAAAAATTAAATGTATTTTGTAAATCTTCAATCATTATCACCTTATGCTTTATTATTGCAAGTGCCCACATCCTTATCATAATTAGTCTCTTCTTCATTGATATCAAAGTTAACTTCATCATGCACAACATCTTCATCAAACCTCAAATCCTCACCATTATTTGTTATAGCATAATTAGATTGTCAATTTTATGTATAAGATACACCTTAATTTTCCTATTTTTTAAAAAGGTTAATTAACCTAATGTAACTTTCATTAGATCCACTAAATATTTAAGGTTTATTGAATCTAAAACCCGAAGCTCTATAATAAGCTTTGTCTACCTGTAAGTATCCAATTTCCTTACCCATTTCACAAATATGTCTATAGTTGACAAAATCAAGATCCATTTTATCAAAATAACTTAGACAACCCAACCTTATAATTCAACTTAGTATCTTTCTTAAAGTATCCACCATAATATAACTTCAAGGTTTTGTATTGAGTCATTATAACCTTGCACATGGCAAGTAAATAATAATTTGTAAATAAACACACATACAAGCTACTTTGATTAATATTAACTAAGTAGAAAAAAGAAACACTATATGGATTAAAAATATAATGATAATCAAGTAACAAAATATAAAAACTCATTCAGATAGAGATATGATGATATAGATGACAGCAATTTTCATAGGAATACATAGTTTTTTAGGTATTTTATATGCATTTCAACTTATATGGAAGCTTAAAAGTTTAAAAGAAAATGAATATGAAAGTCCATAGTAAAAGTTCATAGATTATTTTTAAACTATTCATAAGCATGGGACATAAAGAATGCAAATACTTTATAGATGAAATTCCACAATAAAATGCATGCAGTCATACAATATCATGTAAAATGCAAGCATCTTTAACATATAGAGAAGGCATATAATATTGAAAATATCAACAAAGAAAAGTTACTTGTTGCCGTTGGGACCTCATATTACCTTTAATCCGTCGTAATAGACAAAATGGATCTACAATTGTCCATACATAGCTTATATAATAACATATATAAATAGATATCTTAATTGAAATTAAACCACTAAAACATTCTCTAACATAACCAAACCATAGACATTTAGAAATAGAGAAGTCGTACCACACTGTGAAACAGGGAGAAGACACACCACATCATTAAATAGGGAGAAGCCCACCATACCAACCATTGATGAATGCCTACACCAAGAAATAGAGATGGACCTTTTTTAACATCGACAAACAAATAAACATTTTGGATTAAGGATTATGGATTTCAACACCCACAAAATAGAAAAATGCGAGGATGATGTTAGGAATCATCTCTACGCTAATTCTAGTTATGCCAAATACTGTAGGCTGTAGTTTTTTTAGACTAATTATAAAAAAATTCAAATTTTGTTCAATTTTACAATTATAGCCTGAACTTCAAAAAATGACAATAAAATGTTTAAACTTTTAATTTTTTTAATTCTAGCCTGAATTTCAAAAAGTAGCAATAAAATGCTCAAACTTTTTAATTTTTTCAATTCTAGCTTGACGTTAATGTCTATGTTAAGTTATTAATGAAACGATATCGTTGTTAAAAATGGAATCCTTAAATCAGTTTGCACAGCCTAAGCTCTTTGTTATATGTTTGTTCTCCCAACACCCTCAGCCTTTTGTTTTATGTTTGTTCTTCTTACGCCCAAACTACTCTCGTGTTGCAGCGTACTCTAATGGTAAGCTCTTCATTTTTAGTTCGTTCTCTTAATGTTGTCAGCATGACAGCATTGGGGCTGCATATTACGAAAATTGAAGGGTGATGACATCGAGAAAGCAAAATGAAAATGAAGGAAAAAACTGGAATCAAAGCGTGAGATCGTCGAGACTGCATAATCTGATTTAAGTCATTTTTAAGATGTCATTTTAATTATGTGATTAAATGATAACAGTCACGTCAACAAACTTAATAAAGATACTAAAGTCGGGCTAGAATTAGAAAAAAATAAAAGTTTGACCATTTTATAATCAATTTTTAAAGTTCAAGTTAGAATTGAAAAAAATTAAAAGTTTTAGCATTTTATTGCTATTTTTTGAAGTTCAGGCTATAATTGAAAAATTAAGCAAAGTTTGAGATTTTTTAATTAACCCCCCTTTTTTGGTCTAACTTCATCAGTAGATGAAATCGTTTAGTTTAATGCCAAACGCTGTCATCTAGCCTCGTCTTTCATCTTGTCATCACCAGACAACAATGTTTGGTTTAATGCCAAACATATTCGACTGGTACGTTTTTTCTACCTTCATCTCCAGCTGACAACGTTTAACATTAAAATAATGGTATGTTTGGTTCAATGGAATAGAAATTCTATTCCTACACTATTCCTAACGTTTACATATTCTTGCGTTTGGTTAGAAAAAAAGTAGAATAGGCATTCTTAAGTTTTATTATTCCCAGACCATGGGGAATAGATAAAGACCACCATACCTTAATTCTAATGCATCTTATTTTAGTAAGATAAATATTTTTCCTTTTTCATTATATAATGATATAATGAATTACTCATTTAAGTTTTGTCGTATGCTCTGGTAGCATGAGTTCTTAGTGCTATGTTTTTTTGTTCTTCTATCATGAATCAAGAAAATCATCTGCCTTCCTTGGATGAACAGGAAGAGGAAGGTCTCATCTTTGATATTGCGACGACGGTTCCTGATCAAGGTTTTGAATTCTATTTGGTGGGGATGTTTCTCACATATAGCCCCATTAACTTTGCCTCAATGAAGTCTGTTTTGGCAGACTTGTGGCACCCAATTGGAGTGATCATGATATCTGATATTGGGGCTAAGAGGTTTCTATTCCGATTCTACAATCAAGTTGATATTGATTAGGTTATTGAAGGGGCACAATGATTGTTTAACAAACACCTTTTGGTGTGGAGTAAGGTTGGTCCAAATGATGATCCAATAAGAATTCCTTTAATTTCAACCGATGTTTGGGTCATTATGAAGAACTTAAAACCAGGCTTCATGCATGAAGAGGTTGCTAGATCATTAGGTGATTTTGTTAGGGGTTTATTTGCAATGACACAAAGTATTTAACGGATTCGGTAGAGCTAGAAGATTATTCGATGAAGGTTTGGGTGTCGCTGGACATTCGCCAACCTTTAAAAAGGAAGAAGAAGTTGATTAATGGCAAGGGGGAAGCTTTCTATGTCTATTTCTCTTATAAGATAATTGTTGTGTTTTGTTACTTGTATGGAATGAAAATGATCTAGAAGGGGGGTTGAATAGATCTTTTAAATTTTTCGCGAAGTGCTACAAAACAGAGAATTAAAACACACAAGACAAACAAAAACAAATCGAAATATAAAAGAGTAGAGAAGAGAGGAAAACACAATATCTATAGAGGTTCGGTGCAAAGACCTACGTCCTCTACCTAAGCTCCCACTTAGGATTTTGTCAAAGCTCTTTACTGCTCACTTTTTAGTTTAGTGTGAACTCTTCCAATCAACTTGACTTCTGGCTCAAGCTACACCTTACAAATGATTTGTTTT
>JANIIA010000002.1:16095728-16110813 GCA_027478495.1 Erythroxylum alaternifolium
GTAATTTAATTAAATAATAATAATAATTTAATTAATTATATTGTAATTAATTAATTAATTACAATATTTTAATTAATGAATAATTATATTTTAATTAATGAATAATTATATTTTAATTAGTTATTTTAATTAAGTAATTATATTTTTATTAATTATAATGTAATTAATTGATTATTATAATATTTTAATTAATTAACTAATTACAACATTTTAATTAATGAATGAATTATATTTTAATTAATTATATTGTAATTAATTAATTAATTATATTTTAATTGATTATAAATTAATTACAATATTTTAATTAATTAATTGTATTTAATTAATTAGCATTAAAAATCTTTTTTAAAAAATAGTCACTAGTAAGGAATGAATTTTATTCCTCGACTAAGGGTATACTTGTTTAGTGGGTATGAAAAAAGAGGAATGAGTATGAAATGAAAGATTGAATTTGATAAGAGAGTATGATTATAGAGTTATTATTTTGATTACCTATCTTTGGGTAATACCTCATTCCTCTCCTAATATAGAGGAATGGGTATTATTGTTATGTAAGAGTGTGCTTGTTACAATTAATTAAAATATAATTATTAATTAATTAAAATATTGTAATTAATTAATTAATTAAAATATTATTAATAATTAATTAATTACAGTATAATTAATTAAAATATAATTCATTCATTAATTAAAATATTGTAATTAATTAATTAAAATATAATAAATTGAGTAAAATATGATAAATTACAATATAATTAATTAAAATATAATTAATTAATTAATTACAATATAAGTAATTAAAATATAATTATTCATTGATTAAAATATTGTAATTAATTAATTAAATAAAATATTATTAATAATTAATTAACTACAGTATAATTAATTAAAATATAATTCATTCATTAATTAAAATATTGCAATTAATTAATTAAAATATAATTAATTAATTAATTACAATATAAATAATTAATTAATTACTATATAATTAATTAAAATATTATTATTAATTAATTAATTAAAATATAATTAATTAGTCTCAATATAAGTAATTAAAATATAATTATTAATTAATTAAAATATTATGATTAATTAATAAATTACAATATAATTAATTATTTAATTAATTACAATATTTTAATTAATCAACATAGTAATTAATTACAATATAGTTAATTACATTATAATTAATTAATTAATTAAAATATAATAAATTTTTATTTCTTAATATTTTTTACAAACCAACCACTGCGAGTAAGAACCATAATCATTCATTCCTCTTAATCAACTATCATAATCATAATGATAATATAAATTTCCATTCCTTACTATATTCATTCTCATTCTTATTATCATTTCTTCGTACGAACTAACCACCCCCTAAATAGGAGATATGGAGGATTTCTCAAAAGTGAGAATGTAGGATACCAAACTATTGCTCTTATAATAATAATCAACAACAAATCACTCATTTTTTATTTCTTATCCATTAATCCCTTCCTAAACCTCTCAACCAAGGACCCCCTTATTCATACCTTTAAACCTTAATCTTTCAATTGCTTTCTCACTAAATAACACGTCTTCTATTTCCTACCTTGTCTTCATCTTGTTTCCGTCCATACCCTTCGTTAAACTGAAGCCTGCTGCAGTTTCTGTCCATACACTCCGTTCACCTGAAGTCTGTTGGGTGCATCAACAGGAAGCTAATTGTTTTATGGCAGGCTGTATATAGAAGCCATAATTCATCAACTGGGCTCAAGTTCACATTGATTGTCTTGTGAGGCGCACAGAAAGCTGGTTCAGTTCAGTTTATCTTGTAATGGTGGATTCACTTCCAAACAATATCATTTAATTCGATTTTGTGATGTGTATAGACAAAAGCACTTTTAATAGGGCATCCAAATTCAGTATCACTTTTAATTTGATGGAGAAAATCCATCCAGTTAAGCACCGTCCTAGTTTCCTTGCAAGAATTAATAAATCGATGATGTTCAAGAAAGATCTTTTTCTCTAAAGAATATCGTTAGTATACCATAGAGATAGATCCTTACTCTCAAAACGATAATAAGACTTGCACGATTTGGAATCTGATAGAGAAGATGTTTGCTATGAACGTACCGTAAGCTCTGAAAAGCGAAATGGGTTCCAGCACATACATCAGAGTCTTATTCAAAGTATCGTAAGCTCTGAAAAGCGCAGTGTAACGGGGTCCAGCACATACATCAAAGTCTTATTCAAACTTTAGCAGAAAATGCGCACATACGAACGTTTTCTCCACCAATCCATTGTCAATTAAGCTTAAACCTCGTCAATATTGGACAGGAAATGCTTTTAGTTATTTCTCAATTAGCATTCATTTGTAAGCTGAAAATAGGTTTACAAAGGGTTAACCAATAACACTCTACAAACAGGAACAAAGTTTCTGTTAGAGAATCGCCACAGATGTTCAATCATGCACAAACTTCAACCACAAAAATGCAGCGGTAATTTCCCATTCATCTTGGGTTCCTATTCTATCTCCACAGAAATTCCACCAGAAAGTCAGTACTTTGGAGCACCTGGTGTTCATGTATTTCCTCCTGCCTTCTCCAAATCAGGAAGGTCTGCATTTAAAGATAAACACAGACGGAAATTATAACATTAATGTAACAGCATGCGTAAAAAATTCCTTCAAAGTAAAAGTTGCTCTGGGCTCAAGCAGAAACAGGCTGTGCTTGGCTGAGGACGGAAATCCAGATTGTCCATATTACTAAGAAGGGGCCGACATTAACAAAAATCATAATCCAAGGCAAGCAGAACAAGTATGACCAGTTAGTTACACCTCATCAAAACAATCACTCGAGAAATGAATATGAACTTTTGTATTGTTGTTGATTGCACACAACTAGTGCAGCTTACTATGCGTTTAAGGATGTTCTACATGAGTAAAACTTACAAAGCATTCCTTCACCATCGCTGCTTTCATCATCTTCAGCATACTGCAAAAAGGGAACATATTTGGTGAGTCAGCACAAACATCTTGCAACACTAAAATCAATTCTCCACGTCAAGATAGTATTGCATGAAATTGGGATTACCAGAGGGTTGTCATCATCGCTAGCCAAATCAGCTGCAAAGACAAATAGACATTCACATTAAAAGTCAGTTAAGCACTAGCTCAATAGTTAAGGCTAAACTAGTATAAACATTGAAAATATATCCTGAGAAATTTAGTCACTAACATACAGCTGCTATAGCATGAGTAATGGACAAGTTGGTGCAACTTTGCCGAAGTATATTGTTGCGTGGTTTTACAAATTACCAGATTCAATCTATGTTGAGAAAAGAGACTGCCTTACTATAGGGGATAAACAAGGGTGGCAGGGATCAACCATGTAACATTCTTTTGTCAACATAACTAAAGGGGCCAAAACAACACCAAAGGTTTAAACCAACATACGCATTCAAAATTAAACCATTACTGCAATTGTACTTACAACTTGACTCTTCATCATCCTCATCACACCATTTATTCCAATCAACCTTAATGTAAGGTGCAGGCTTTTCTTCTGATTTAAGTAGTCTTTTCCACCAACCTTTCTCTTCTTTCTGGATTGAGCACCTAATGTTCCTTAACCCAACATTTGTCTTACAACCCTGCACCACAAAACATTGAATCTTTCAAAAGCTTGAACCTATGAAGCATGTGAATGAGGATGACAGAGATTCCTCAGTTCAGGATAGGAAATTTGAAACACAACATGAAAGGAAATGTCCTGCAACTTGACCATGTAGCACCAAGCTTATTGGAATTGCAAGAAATCGTATGGAAACTAAGAAAGATACAGGAAACAGCCAGCTGGATTTCATAGCAACAAGTTAACATCGTGTTACAGGGCTAAGAAGAAATTTGATCATGTCTATAATTGAGAAGCAAATATTTGATCAACATAATATATCAAAAAGATTCAGATTTTTCAACAAGTCAGTTATTGCTTGATGTAACGTTTAAATCAATTATGCTAATCCATAATCAACATTGAACTACGTCTAGAAGTGACCTAATAAAGTAGTCACATTTCTCAAATAATGCATCATTGCTTGACCTAACCAGAATGAGATGCATGGTTTATATTCTTTAATCAAAATTAATTCTATGATTCACATAGTGAAGATGATTGTTAGAAGTCATAAACAAACTCCTCTTAGTTTATAAAATCATTGCACGCATGCAGAACCTCCAATGGATCATAGAAGAAAGTTGATTCAAGTTTGTTCACGAAATTTCCTACCGTTTCCAAAGGCATGACCCGTCTTAGGGTAGGAAGGGTGCTCCTAAATCATTATTAGCTGAACAAATAAAAGTTCTCTCAATGGAGAAAAAACAAAATCAAGAGCATTCTCTCTGCGTGTTATCAACAAATTTCCATTTTTCTTTTGATCGAAGTAAAGAGTAAATCTCTTTTATTGATTATAGTAACAAAACAGTTTATTTTGCCAATTAACTAAAGCAACAAGCATTCATTCTAAGATCATAGGTTAATTATTTCAGAAACCTTTTTTCTTAAGTTAATTATTTCAGAAACCTTTTTTCTTAACTCAGTAAAGTCCGCAAAACCAATCTGCAAAACACGCAGAAATATACACACTCCACTGAATGATTATTTCTCTTAAAGCACCTGAAAACAATACAACATTTTAACAGCCAACGTCTCAAAACAAAATGACACAACTTTCACCACACGCTCAATCAAATAATAACAGCAGATCAAACATTGAAGAAAGACCCATTTTCAAGAAGTGAAAAAGGCACAAATTTTGTCACCAGAACTGCGACAGCCAAAACAGAAGCTTGCAATGAAGCATGAGAGCTGAAGATAACCTGAGGTACAATGGGTCCCAAAAGCTGCAAAGTGAAATCAAAAGATTCACCTTGGACCCCAACAGCCGAGAAGCCAAAGAAACCCTCCGGTTCACACTTCACCCTTATGTCCTTGGCATCCGGTAAAGCTACCGTAAGGTAAACCTTATCCGATCGCTGAGCCCATAAAACCTCCGGATTCCGACTACAAACAAAAAATAAAAAAGAAAAAGGAGTGGAGTAAATATGACTTTAAAACACATAGAAAACAAGGTTTGTGTTACATAAACAAGCAGACAGAAAGAACCTCATCTCTTGGAAACCAGAGACAGGTTAACCAGAAAAACCTTGGAGGTTTGAGGAATAGACGGATAGGGTTTATAGAATCGGGTCGCAATCGAGTCGGGTCACACTCACAGAGTCAATTCGGGTCAAAAGGGAAAAGACTGTTTGCTTATTTTATTTGTCGCTTGCTTGCAACAAATTTATTTTTATTATTTAATTAAATCGGTATCTTTTTATAACAGGAAACGAAAAAGGAAAAAGGAATGCCCGCATGTGTTGCCTTGGCTAGTTTCTCACTCTCTAGTAAATAGCTGCGTGAAAAATCGGGCATCGTCTCTAAAACCCTAATCCTTAAACCCTTCCTGAACGGAGGCATGGACCAACCAACCCAATCTCCCAGAAAATCCGAAACCCTACAAGCCTTAACCTCCGGTGCACTCTCCTCTTCCCTCTCCAGCTTGGCCTCCTCTTCCCAAGCTATCCCTTCCGAAAAAGATTTCCACTTCTACAACAATTTTAACGAATTCAAGCTCCCAATCCGCGGAATCACTTCCAAGTCCCAATCTTTGCTCGAGTCGATTGGCCTCGCCGGTGGTCTTTTCAAGGAGAAAATGCAGTACCCTGGCGATATTGATGTGGAAGACGCCTACGATTGGCTCGTCAACGTCAACGACGAGATCCTCGAGGGTTTTCAAACGTCGGTCGATGACTTCGAGAGGGTTCGGAAGGAGGAGGAGGAGTTGGATGGGGTTTCAGGTGTGGATAGTCAAAATGGGTTTCAGCTGGTTTCTGGAAGGAAGAAGAAAGCAACAAAGGGGTTGATCAATTCAGAGACTGGAATGGCGGTTGGTGGTTCGGCGAGTGTGGTGAGTGAATCGCGAGTGAAGGTGGCTGATAATAAGAAGGGAATTGCAGGGGTTAAAGCGAAGGTGCCTTTTCATATACCGACGATAAGGAGGCCTCAGGATGAGTATAATATGGTGGCCAATAACTCGAACCAGCCTTTTCAACATGTTTGGTTGGACAGAACTATTGATGGATCGCGGTTTGTTCATCCTTTGGTTAGTAATCTGTTAGTCTTTTATTTTAAAGAATGGGTAGTTTTCACAAGTTGAGCATTATATATATTTCTTGCTTCAGTTAGTCAATAATCGGAAACTATTTCTTTTGAACGTTCTGAGTAATTTCTTGTCTATCTTGTTAATATTAGAATAGCTCCTCCGCTTCTTTCCTATAGCTTGGTCACTGTTAGAGCAAACACATTTGATTAATGTTATCTGGGGCTCGCAAAAACTGAGCTCATTATCATCTTTCTTCTTAAGTCTGCAACCATTTTTTAAAAAAATTTGGTTGCATGCTCTTGCCTCGCAGGATTTAGTGATTTGTGATCAATGGGATTTATTAATTGGTAATTGGAATTTTGAGTTCTGGCCATCATGTTTATATGTGTTAGCCATTTTTTCCCTACTGAAAGAAAAGGTTACTGAATTGCTTTTGTTATTGTTTTTTACTTCACATAGGAAATGCTATCTGTTTTAGATTTTGTTGACAAAAATGTTGGGAGTGTTCAACCTGCTCCACCACTCCCAATGGAAAGTACTCCATTCAAGCTTGTACAAGAAGTCAAAGATTTGAAGGAAGTGGCTGCCAAGCTGCGTTGTGTAAATGAATTTGCGGTATGCCTACTTATGCAAATTTATGTATTTTTCCAATTGTTAGCCGTTGAATTGTGAAATAGATCTTTTCTGAATGGTATTAATGCTTGTTTTGGGGTCTTGAAATGTAAAAGCTAGCTATTTGGTTTCATTATTTTAATAACTATTCACAGTGTTCATTTTTGTACTTTAAGCATTTTGTTCCATTTTTCATGTTTGCATCATCTTGAAAATGAATTATATCTACTCATCCAATTTTCTTTTAATGTTCCTGACAAATTGATGTGCATGTGTAATTGGAAAGTGTTGAGTGTTGTCTTTAAATACGAGGCTGTTGTACTTTTGAGCACACATTTCTGAGCATTCATCCAGTTTATTTGTTTACTTAATCTTGGAACATACGCATAGGTCCAGTGTTTACATCCTAATATTCATCAAGTTGTGCTTTTCTTGGTGACCTTTAGTATTTTTATCTTCATATGTAGGACTTGTATTTTGCTTTTAAAAAAAGGAATTCAATCGAAGTAATCTTTCTAGTTCTTGTGTTCTTTCTGGAAGGACATTGCAATATTATGTACTTGACTTAAATTCTTGGTTTATGATATTAGGTTGATCTGGAACACAATCAGTATCGTTCTTTTCAAGGTTTGACGTGCTTGATGCAAATTTCTACCAGAACTGAGGATTTTATTGTGGATACACTAAAGCTTCGAGTACATATTGGCCCCTATCTTAGGGAACTTTTCAAAGATCCCTCCAAGAAAAAGGTTTGTCTATTGATGCTCTTTTTGCCTTTTTAGCAGATTGTTCTTATTTATGATGGAGTTAATTTAACTAGGTCATGCATGGAGCAGATCGAGATATCGTATGGCTTCAACGTGACTTTGGCATATATGTCTGCAATCTGTTTGACACTGGACAGGTTTTCTACGCTAAATTTGCTCTGTTGTTTAATATGCAATATTCCTTTGCTTTATTATTCCTATTGTCAGTTTGTATTTTAGTGAAAATGACTTGATTATTTTATTAGTTTTTTAATAATTTTGTAATAGGAAATATATTATTCCTCTTGTTTAGTACTTTGATTGCATGAATCTGACATTAATAAACTGAAGCAATATGTCAACTGGAATTTGTTTGTACAATGTTGTCAATGAAAAAATCGGACTGAGTAATGGCCTGAACCATGCAAGTGAAAAATATTGATATTTGAAATGCCAACTTTGTACAAAATTTTTTGACCGTGGTACCCAATATCCTATGACGTGTTCTAGAGATAAATGTGTTGGACCTCTTAAACGATATGAATGTGCTTAATTTATTGGGTTCATCAAGATGGATTTATGTTACTGATTTAAGCTCTCTCTCTCTCTCTCTCTCTCTCTCTCTCGCTCTCTCGCTCTCGTGCTGTTAATATTAAATTCTATTGTCAATTTTGTCTTAATTCTTAGGCATCAAGAGTGCTGAAGTCGGAGAGGAATAGTTTGGAGTATCTTTTGCATCACTTTTGTGGAATTATCGCCAATAAAGAGTAAGTCCTCATGTAATAAACTCCAACTGCTTCCTGTAGTCTGATTATCATAATGATTTTGCTTGCTTTTTTGCACACCTTGCGTTTACCTTTTGGCATTGAGGTTCAGTGCTTATCTATTTCAAGTCCTATAACTGCATGCCTATCTATCATCAGTTTTTTTTCTTCCCATTCATTGGATATAAGTCTCATCTGCCCTTTCTTGTAGATATCAGAATGCAGATTGGAGATTACGCCCTCTCCCAGAAGAGATGCTTAGGTAATTTCTAGTTTTAGTTAAGGTGTTAGGTTTTATTTTGTACTGTATTATATGAACATGGGAAACCTACAATTTTGTATGGATGAGATTTTAAAGCCAGATCTAATAGATTGATGAAGTAACTAGAAATTTGTGTCTTTTCTTCTCCTCAATTTATCATGTATTTCTTAACGTTTCTTTGTAACTTGAGAAATTAGAACATGGATTTATATTTAGGTAGGGTCAAGATTATGATTTTAGTTTAGTTATTGGCATATCTACTTAGACAGACACCCATCTCTGTAGTAATGTTCTGTAAGAATCTACTGCTAACATAATTGACAGGTGTACTGATAACCTGCATTGTAACTTAACTAAAATTTGTTCACACTTCTTTTACAGTTTATGTTCTCTTTTGATGCAGATATGCCAGAGAAGATACCCACTATCTGTTGCATATATATGATGTAATGAAAACCATGTTACATTCAATGCCTAGTGACTCAGAAAATTCCGATCCTCCTTTGGTTCAGGTATATTCTTGAGAAGTTATAACATTTCTGTACATCTATAGTCGAAGGTGCCATGTCTTGTTCCTTAGTGGTGTCATGTTGATTAGAGACCAAAAATAGTCTGTAGTTAAAAGTGGCTTCTGCTATTTGTAACTTTTGTGTTTCGTCTTACCATCTAATTCTGTAGATTGAATTTTGTTTATTTTAACTAGTTCCTGAATAAGCTTTCTCCTATTTGTTTTGGTTTGAAACAGTCAGGTGTTACCAAAATGATACCAATACCATTTTCTCTGTGTCAATTCTTAAAATTAGTAATAGAGAATTACCAGTTATTTTTGCAGCTCCTTTGAGTCTTGTGGTGTTGGGAGGCTGATTTATAGGGAATGCTTTTTGGGTTGCAGAGGCACTACTCTGTAGTCACCAGCTTGAGCAATTTGTAACTTGTTGATTACAGGTCTACAAACGCAGTCATGATGTATGCATGCAGCTTTACGAGAAGGAGCTCTTGACAGAGACTTCATATCTCTATATATATGGGTACCATCGCTGGCCATTTCACCTGAGATTGCCATTTACTGTTGCATGAATTGCATATTAATTTTTCATTGCCTCCCTCCCCCTCCCTCTCTCTCGTGTTTTTAGCAGTTTGCTTTGTGTTAGTCCATCTTAGCACATATGAACCATAATGCTTTTTCTGCTTTTTATTATGATATAGGTTGCAGGATGCTGGATTCAACGCCCAGCAGCTTGCTGTAGTCTCAGTAAGTTGTGAGCTGTTCCATTGTAATCTATGTCTTCTTAATAGATGCAAGCATTTGGATTGTAAGAATCAAAGATTAGTAATCTGCATGGCAAAGTTTCCGTATTGATTGTTTGGATGAAAGTGCAAAGTTTGACTATATCCTGCATCTTTTGTTGAAAACTGGATACTGTTATCTGCTTCTCTTCTTTACAAAATTCACCTCCCTGGGTTTTAGGGACTGTTTGAGTGGAGAGATGTTGTTGCTCGTGCAGAAGACGAAAGTACCGGTTATATTTTGCCAAACAAAACTCTTCTTGAAATTGGTAGTAATCTCCTCAAACTTTCAACTATATTTTGTTTTAATGTTAGAATATTGACTTCCAAACCTTCATTTATTTGCAATGGTTAAAAGCCAAGCAGATGCCTGTTACAACTAGCAAGTTACGAAAATTACTGAGGTCAAAGCACCCATTCCTGGAGCGAAATCTTGGTTCTATTGTTAGTATTATTAGGCACTCCATGCAGAATGCTTCTGCATTCGAGGCTGCTGCTCAACTTTTGAAAGAGGGCCAAAAAGTAAGATTCACACAATTTTGATGGTCTTGGTCGCAAGTTGGTCTTAAACTTGAATATTATTCATGAACATTAGACTTATGTGAATGTCCTTGGGTCAGCCCCCACAAAAGGCAATAGGATGGGGTGAAAATCAAATCATGATATGTAATTAGACAAGACAAATCTTTTAAGAAATATATATATTTTTGTGTGCATCCTGATGTTTTGTTGTGTCCATTAGAATTGTAATCAAGCTTGCAAATCTTTTGATTGCAGCCCTTTGGATTCTGTGCTATTAGATGAATAAGTCTACCGGTTTGTTTGTATGGTTTTACCTAGTATTCAGGAGGCTTCATGTATATCTTGTTAGTCAGTGATGCATTAGTCTTGGCAACTTTTTCAGTGATAGGGCTACAGAAGTGTTTACTATCCTTCTCTTTCAAATGATGCTAGTTAATTTCTTTCCTATTTTATATGATTGGAACTTTATCTGTGAAGACATCGGAAGCAATTATAGAGTTTGATGAAGTACACAATGTTGTTGCTTCTGATGTTCTTACAAACATGGCAACTGCTACTGCTGGCTCCAAAGACCCTCAAGTTGAGAGGGGCAAATTGAAGATTGAGCCAAGTGCCTCCGTGCCAGAGATTTCAAGAGAAAGCAACTCCAGTTCACTTCACAGTAGGGATACAACTAGCTCTGCAGACATTTTACCTTCAGCAAAGGTCTTACTGTTTTTGATGGGCTTTTGAAGTTTTTTTCATACATAAAGAGTTGCTATCTGACATGTTTTTTCTTTCTTCTGCAGGTTATTGGATCAACTGTTCAGATTCTGAAGAAACCAACCAGTGGTTTTGGGGCGATGCTCGGTGGTGCAGCAGCAAGGAGAAAGTTTGATACAGAGAAAAATGTAAATATTCTATGCTCTTGCAACTTTGCCTCATGCTCTGGAATCCTGATAAGCTCTACGAGGTGCATCAGTCGTTATTGTTGTTTGAAGTGCTTTGAGACATGATTGCTACAATGATACGAAGTGGAGAGAATAATAATTATTTTCTTGATGATAATTATGAAAAAGTGATTCTTGCCTTTTAAAGTTTGACTTGTTCCATTTCTAACTGTCTTGACCTAGTATCTCTGACAACCTTTGATTGTGATGTTTATTTGCTTTATGAATCGAGGCTTTCAATTGTTGACATGCGATTGAGCTATGTGATGCTATTTATTGGGGCCACTAATTTCATTTGTCTTGTTAATAATTAGGAGGGGGAAAAGATCAAGTTGGAGAAGATTAGATCTTCAGTGACCCTTCCATTTCATTCATTTTTTGGTGGAAGTGAAGTGCAAAAACCAGCTGTGGAAGAGCCAATAGGATCATTATCAAATACCCAAGATTATGTTGCTTCTCAAGCTGCTTGTTCCAATCTTGAAGAGGAAGATGTAGAAACAACAAGAGCCTGTAGGAATGAGGAAGCTCTGAGCGCTTGCAATCCAGTAGACGTTATACCGTTGGAAAATGATTCTATGATGGGAAAAATAGAGGACACTGGTGTAGAAACAACAAATCTTTCCAGCGGTGATGAAGGACATGTGAGCACTGCTTTGCAAACAGATGAAAGTGAAGAGCCCCTTTCCCTATCTGAATTGTCCTCAAGTTTTGAAAAATGTTTCCAGCCTAATAAGCAAACAAGAGAAACTGCAAAAGTTAACAAACCCCAAGAACCAACTGGTCTTTTGCAACTAAAGCCATTTGATTATTCTACAGCAAGAAAACAGGTCATATTTGGGGAAGGACCAGTGAAAGATGGCGAAGAAGGCGGAATCGAGAGTCCGAACATCAAGCTTGATTCTAAGGGGGGGAGAAAAAGTTCGGCAATAAGTGGTGTTGAGGGGTCAACGGAATTTAGGCAAGGTAAAAGACGGCAAGCTTTTCCAGCTTCTGGGAATAGGAGTGCAACTTTTAGATGAGGCTGGCGAGGGATTTTTTTTTATAATCAAAATGGGCTGTTTTATTAACTCAAATCATTCAATAAAACGTCCATTATGTAGTTGGGTGGTTGTTCAATCCACTCTCCAACATTAGCATCTAATCTAGTGGCTTGGGCAAGCTTATGAGCTGCCATATTTGCATGACGAGAGACACATCTCCAGCTACAGCAGAATGGAGCTTGTTATTTTAATCGCCGAATGTCCCGAATAATTGCTACAAAAGGAGTAAAATCATCATTTAACTTACCTTCAACAGCATAAAAAAATTTCCTGACAATTTGTCCGTATGTATTTTAACTCTGCACTTACCCTTCCAATATTTGAAATTAAACTTTTATATGTTGTTTTCACTTAATAGTTCTTCGTTATCATTGCTTAAAGGAATTGATAGAAATAAGTGCACATCTCTTTCAATAAATACCGACCGAATTAAGTCAATATTCCAATTGTCATTGACCATCAAATCACTAACTATAAACACTTGCTTGTCATCATTGAACTGAGCTGCAACTTATGGATTTTTAAGATCATGAAGCCGTGGGTCCAACCATATAGAAACTTTGCTACCATCCCCTATCTTCCAACATACTCCTCTAATTAATTGTTGAGATTCCAATATACTCCTCCACATATAGCTTGGATTGGAACCAATCTAAGCCTGCAAGAAATCTGAATTAGCAAAATAGCGAGCTTTCAAAACTTTCGCCATCAACGAATTAAGATTAGTAAGGATTCTCTATTCTAACCGCCCCAATAAAGCAATATTAAACTCACGGACTCTTTTGAACTGCAAACTCCCACATGATTTATGCTTACACAACCTCTCCCATGACATCCAATGTAAATTCGCAGACCCTCGTGAATTTCTGCCCCACCAAAAATCTGCAAAAACCTTCTCAATCTCGTCACACGTCCCCTTAGGGAGCAAGAACAATGACATAGCATAGTTCAGGATGGCTTGTAATACAAATTTAATCAGAATTTCTTTCCCTACCTTGCAAAGAAATCGATGCTTCCATGAGTGCAACCTCTTCCAGACCTTATCGTTCACAAATTTGAAAACATCTTTTTTATTACGCCCAATAGCAGTTGGCAATCCCAAATAATTACCAAGATCATCATGCTCAACTACACCCAAAGATCCACAAATAGATGTCTTCATAGCTGTAGGATTGTTAGGACTGAAATATATAAGGGATTTAGCAAAATTAATTGCTTGGCCAGAGGCCTTTTCATAGACCCTCAGAATTGCTTGAATATTCCCAACTTCTCTAGCAGTGGCTTTGAAAAACAACACACTATCATCGGCAAAAAATAAGTGGGATATCATTGGAGCACCTCGTTTCACAATGCAACCATGAATGTCCCATGTGTCCACACGAGCTTTAATTAAACGAGAAAGTACCTCAGCGCAAAGTATAAATAAATAGGGACTGAGAGGATCCCCCTGCCTAAGCCCTCTGGTCGGAGTAATGGGGCCCAACATTTTCCCTTGCTGCAGTACCCTATACCTCACCGTAGACACGCACCGTAAAATCATTTGGACCCAAGTAGCACCAAAGCCCATCCTGAACATAATCTCCATCAGAAAAGACCATTCCAACCTGTCGTAAGCCTTGCTTATATCTATTTTTAATGCTGCCATACCCGTTTTGCCTTTCTTCTTCCCTCTTATAGAATGTAGCACCTCATAGGCAATCACTGAATTATCTTGAATGTGTCTGCCCGCAACAAAAGCACTTTGCTCCAAAGAGATGATCCGTGAAAATAGTGGCTTCAGTCTATTAGCCAACATTTTTGCCATAATCTTATATAAAACTTGACATAGAGCAATGGGACGAAGATCTGTCATCGTTTCAAGTTGCGGCTTCTTTGGTATTAACACCAAAATAGTTTCATTGAGCTGCGGAGGAAAGTCACCACTTGCAAGACTATCTATACAAAAATCTGATACCTCCCTTCCAATCACACTCTAGAAATGTTGGAAAAAACCCGGATTCAAACCATCCACACCTGGGGATTTGTCAATACCCATACTGAAGACAGCTTCTTTGACATCCTCAGGCAAAAATGGCTCCAAAAGCAACTCATTATCAGCATTGGAAACCATCTCTGGCACATAAATTAGGACATCCTGCAAGTCACAATTCTGTGAAGTATAAAGAGAGTCAAAATAACTAGTAATAACTGAATCCAAACCCGAATCCCAGTTACACCAATCACCATTACTGTTGCGTAGTTGTTCTAAATTATTCTTCCTCCTCCTCTCCGAAGCTCGCGCATGAAAAAATTTAGTATTAAGATTCCCTTCTCTAAGCCAATCAACCTTGGCCCTCTGCTTCCAATAAGTTTCCCGCTGGCTTAAAAACTGACCCAATTTCTTTTTTGCTTCTAAGTATCTTCGGCGCTCAACAATTCTCCTCCTACCTTTGTAACGGTTTAAAATCCGACGGCAATCAGCGATCTCCGCTTTGAATTTATTCTTGAAATTTTTTCCCCAACTATCCAAAGCTTTAACACAGCAACTGAGCTTCCCAAAGAGCCCTTCCCCATTATCAGCATTCCAACATTCCTCCACAATCACGCGACATTCAGGCTCAGAGGCCCAATTATTCTCATAACGAAAGAGATGAACCTGATGTTTAGGAACAAAAACACGCAATTGCAACAAAATCGGAAGATGATCTGAAGAAGATAAGTCAAGCATACGAGCCACAGCTTGATTAAACAGAAATTT
>JANIIA010000002.1:16113867-16133330 GCA_027478495.1 Erythroxylum alaternifolium
AAGTGACGTCACTTACAATTAAGTTTGATACTTATATGAAGCGCCTAGATGATACAATGCAAAAGCATATGAGGCAAATGTTCAACATAGTAAGTGAGTTACGTGATGTTGGTCATGAGCTTTTTGATGAACAACAAGTACAAGCTGTGATTCGTTCACTGCCTCAGAGTTGGGAGCATATGATGTATGCATTGGGCATGTAATGTCATTAGGACTATGTAGATGTTGACATGAACTGATAAACATTTCTCTGTGTATGTCACTCATTATAATGTCATATTTTGGATATAATGTATAATGAAGATTATACATTATGTATCATTTGATTCATGAATATATGTATTTTGCATAAATATATTTTGGGATGAATCACAAGTATATGAGATAGATTAGAGATTATTCCTCTCACACGGGAAATCACTTCTGATGTTTATGCTCGCTAGAGAAGAGACATGTTTAAAGTTTATTATCTAGGTGATAATTGAGAGCGAGAAACTTAAACCATAAATGCCACAAGGAAATTGGTTCAAAGTGATTTAGTGATCTCTATATCTGTCTTACATTGTCAGATGTGAGTTCTGAACAAGTTTTGAGTAGATAAGTGAACTCAAGTTAAACATTAAGTATGTTTGAACTATTATCTTACGATATTTCTTGAGTGAAAGATGTTCAAGTTAAACGAAGTAGGTAAATACTAGCACGTGACTCGTACCATGTGTGCAAAACTGTCCACAAAAGGGATTAAT
Source organism: Erythroxylum alaternifolium (assembly GCA_027478495.1). Lineage (NCBI taxonomy): Eukaryota > Viridiplantae > Streptophyta > Magnoliopsida > Malpighiales > Erythroxylaceae > Erythroxylum > Erythroxylum alaternifolium. The sequence continues at coordinate 16,114,614 of JANIIA010000002.1, forward strand.
GTAAGTTTTCAGATCTCATCTTACATTGTGCGAGACCCTTGAGATTGAGAAGAACCTTATCATATACCTTTATGACTCTTGTCTCATTATTAAGAATTGAATTTAAGGTTTGCTACTTTAGGTTATTGCCAAAAGATCATGCAAGATGTGATCATATGGAATGATTATAAGAAAGCAAATTAAATTTAATTCAAAAGAGAATTGAGAATAGAAGAAGGTCATTTATTTAGATCATTGACTCGTATGAAAAGTATTCATAAATGACCATCATCTCTTTAGTAGAGAACTTGAATACAATCATAGCACAAGAAAGTAAATGAGATCAAAGGAAAGTGCAAATGCGAGATATGACTTAGGGTATAGCATACAATGTCTACTCAAGGACACATAAGTCCTAGGATCAATTTGTTAATCGAGATGTCATATACTCCTAACAGGTATATGGCAATGTGTTCTCGTCGTATGCTGGTCATACCGGTTATTGAACAAGTATGAGCACTGCAGAGTTTTTTTAATTAGATTAAAACTCATCATGTGTGAGTGAAAGATAATGAATCACATATACCCATGAGGGGTATTATGGTCATTATCTTTTAAATGACTACCAAAGGTAGTTAAAGTTTTGAATTTAAAACCAAAGAATGGAAAAATAAGAAGAAGAAGAAGATCTGCAATAAAGTTTTCTTTAACCGGTAGAACTACAACAATAATCCAAGTAAGTGATTTTTGTTTTGTATGCATATGTAAAGATCTTGTTTAATATGATCTATGTGATTATATTCTATCTTAATTATTCTTACAAAATAATTGGGACATCTATAAAATTTTCGGTCAGGATTACTTTACGAACTTTTTAGCAGTGTATTTGACCCACAATAAGTCAACAACAAACCACATTTTTAGTATTTTTTAGTACGTAATAGGAGCCTTAATTACGTATCTCAAATCGAATGTGAAAGAGAAAAAATAAAAAGTGCAGAAAATACCAAATTTCAATTCCATGATTTCAAACGAGCTTTTCGAAGTCGAAACAAGCGCGAATTCACTAACACCTTCACGAGAGTTGCTCACCGCAATGCATTAAAGTCTTTTTGTAGCTTTTTTAATACGTGAACCTCTAAATCTATTCTATAACAATTTCTATACGAAATATGAAATCGAGATAATTACCTTTCAGAAAAGTCTAATGATATAGACTGCCTACGTTTGTGTTTTATTCTTATAAAGGTGTGAGAAAATAAAAAACTAAAAATCTAAATTCAACTTTGAAACTCCCGTAATTAGCTTTGCTTAAGTAGCTACACGAGACTTTAGGCTTATATATATAGCATCCATATCGGGCCCTTATTACAAGTTTAATATGAATCTAGTCTATATTGATTGGGGTCCATTTTTCTTACTAAATTTTAGCCTACTAATTCAAATCTTTTATTGAGCTACTTTATTATCTCTATCTAGATCAAATATAATTCACTTAACGTAAATTTATCCAAACCGTAAAAATGTAATTAGTTATTGTCCATCTCATATAAAAATATCAAAACATATTTGACTTAGTATTGTATTAGAAGATGATAAGAATTCCATAGCTTTATGAGTTGTCACCACAATAATCACACCTACGACACATATAACACTCAATATTACACAGACGCCACTAATAGAATATACATCAAGTTGATAAATTATATTTTGGAAGGAATAAAGAATCCATTCTCTTCATTTTAAATGGCAAATTGATAGTACAAGTACCCATAAAAAGCAACCTTAGAAATATCAATTCACAAATTTAAATTGAGCATTTTCCCAACCTAAATTATGAATGAGTGATGGAATTAAAAGAGAATAATAAACAACTCAGCACCCGAAAGTACGCAACTGTCATTAAGACTACACTTAGTTTGGCACACAACTTCCATTAAGAAGTCAGTCGAAAGCTTCTTTATCGTATGCATGCTTTCTTAATATTGAACTGCACTCCATCTACAATGTGCTCATATACATCACTAAATGAAATGCATGTCCACTCTCTCCAACAAAAACTCGTAATCTTCTAGTCAAACAGTAAACTAATTTCAGAAGACCAAATGAAATGTATTGAGAAGGGAAGTATAGGACAAGAGAAGGGAGAGCTGCGTCGAGAAGATGAAGATGACACCGAAAAGAAAGAGACGAGTAAAGTCCTTAAATAGATAACTGAAAACTAAAAACGACAATAATAAAGGAGACACTTAAAATAGGGAAATTGAGACTTACTTTAAGGTTAGAGATAAAATTAAATATTTGATCAATTTGAAGTTTAGATCATACTTAACTGTATTTTATTAGTGTAATTAATTTTATTTAAAGTTAATTAAATTAATTTTAGATCATTTTTAAAAGATAAATAAATCTTATTAAGATATAAAATTAAATATTTGGTCAATTTAAAGTTTAGATCATAATTAACTGTATTTTATTAGTGTAATTAATTTTATTAAAGTTAATAAAATTAATAAATTAATTTTAGATCATTTTTTAAAAGATAAATAAATCTGATTAAAGTTTTAGATTGTATAAGCATAACATGTTAGAAAATATATTTCTATTACATTTTTTAATGATTTGCAAAATAATTAAAAAATTTGCAATTCTTCGTTTGCGAAGATTTGTATTTAAATATTCTTAAAATATTTAAATATAATTTTGCATGCCAATTTTAAAAAATCTTTTTAACTAAGGATAAGGATATATTCTAGTATTATAAATATCTTTGAGATTTTTTATTTATCACACTTTTATATCATTCTTTTTTAAATTAATTATTGTGGGCTTAATAATTGGATCTAAATTCGACTCAACTTGAATTTAACAAATCAAATTTTTTGATTGGACTGAGCTTTAGGCTTAGCTCAGGTCTTGGTTGCTTAGGCTAAGCCCAGTTTGAGACTCAACGGACAAATATGAAATGATGTTATTTTGAAAATTATTTTAAAATATTTTTAAAAAATAATAAATTGAGCAGAACTGATCAGGCCTACCTTGAGCCTAGTCGAACCTGGACTGGGCTGTCTCAAGCCTAATTAAGCCTGAACTTGGGCTGGAGATAGGCCCTAGGCCCTACCCTACTGGTTCAGGAACCGAGCCTGCATTGGGAGTCCAACCGCTGTACAAGTTAGATAACAGTTTCAAAGGAAATTGGAACGCCACGTATCTAAATTTGTGACGTGGCACATGCTGATTGGATAAATACGTTGTAAGCATTGCCTACCATCATAACAACAAAAGGATCAAAGCCAAGAAGCCACGTACGATTCATTTGCAGTGCTACCGAAAATCCAAATATTGAAAAGTACTATTTTCAGGGAAGAATAAGAAGAAGAAGAAGGCTCAAATTGAGAATGGCAGCCATGGCATTTGAAAGCGGAGGAGGAGGCACGTTATCGGAGATATACCAAAGCGCAAAGAAGCTTTTACTAAGAGCTCGTGACGGCATCGAGAGATTGGAGCGTCTTGGGAGCACCACTTCTAATGGCGGCTTCGACTCTCCGGAGCTCTCCTTCGCTGTTAAGAAGGATATTTCCCAGATCCAGTCCCTTTGTGTCGATATGGATCGCCTCTGGCGCTCAGTTCCCTCCAAACCCCAACGCGATCTCTGGAAAAGGTACAACCACTCGTTTCTTTGGTGGCGCTACAGAGAGATACCAAATTTTCGATAACTTTTCTCTTTGATTTCATGCTTGTGCGACTTGAATGTCTGGTTGATTGAAATTTGATCCATGAATTTGACGGTACTTACCATGCTACTTCTTTATTTATTTATTGTTTTGTATAGTTAGTTGCATGTATCTAAATCTACATGATGTGCTTATGTTAATTATTTGATACTTCTATTGAATTGTCAAGATCCTTACTTTAGTCGATTCAAGAATTAGAGATTAGGTGTTCTTTAATTTTGTTGGATATGGGTGAGACATACTGCTTGATCTTGCGTTTTCTTTAAAGCTCCAAGTCTCTGATTCACATTTCGAGTTTCTTCAAATTACTTTACGTATGTGTTTGTGCACGAGCAGCAAATTCTTGTATCTCAGTCTCTAGGAGATTAAGTTTCTAATGCGTGTCTTCAGAAGTGATTACGCATGAAGCTCAAGCGTTATTTTCTGAGCGCCCTTTTTTTTATATTTTATTTTCTGAACTCTAGGTTATTATTCACAAGGAGAGTTGCCAGCAAACAGTTTCGTGTCCTTGTGTGTTTTCATTTTAAAGCTGTTTTTAGGGAACTGAGATACTATTGTCCAACATATAATCCAGAATCTGAGGGCCTCTTATTAATATTATTTTTTTCTATTACTAGTGAATTCCAGTTCAAAGAATTATCTTGGAATTTTTACTTTCAGCTTATGCTCAATACGAGGCTATGGCCTGAATAAATTAAGGGTTGTTTGAAATGAGGAATATAATATACTGGAGACTACATGAAGGAAGCTACGTAATGGGAATTATATGGATGAAAGGCATAGTTTTAGACATGATGTAGATGGATTTGATTACATTACGACTTTTATGCACAATTGAATAAATGATTACGGTACACCTTCCATTACATTGTACCAAACACGATCTAAGTGTATTCTATACCCGATAAAATTTCTTCAAAGTCATTAACAGGTTTTGCACTAGCTGGTAGTTTTAAGTGGACCACTTATAGCTGGTTTGACATGTTTGTAATAGACTCAACTTTTGTGGCTTATTTGGAACAAACTTCTTGAAGTTTTTTTATTTTCTTTCAAGAACATTAAAATTTTAAAGTTCAATTTGGAGCAGTGGTGCATACCACAACTTTATATAAATTTTCTATTCCTTATTTCTGCTGTACAGAAGAAAAAAAGTATTAGAAAGGGTCAACAAGAACATGTTTTACTTGCATCCATCTCTTTCAACGAACCTCTTCTTTTCCCTCTGTTCTTTGTGTGCATTTTTCATAAATGATGCAATTGACAGATTATGTCCTTAATCAGATGATTCAACTTTTGTTGCACAGAAAGGTGGAACAAGTAGCAGAAGAGGCCGAGTCATTGAAACAAAGTCTGGATAAGTATTTCTCAAGGAGTCAAAGGAGAATGAAGGAAGCTCAGGAGAGAGCAGAATTGCTTGGAAAAGCTGTATATAGTTTTAAATTGTTCCCTTCTTCATCATAGCACTGTTGTTTACTTTTTATCTAAATGATTTATGTACATTCTAGAATGGTGATTCGGCTCATGTTTTGAGAATATTTGACGAGGAAGCACAAGCAATGACATCAGTCCAGAATTCCAAAAGGATGTTGGAAGAATCTTTATCAACTGGAGCTGCCATTCTTATGAAATACTCGGAACAAAGAGACCGCTTAAAGGTATCTATGATTAAATCTTAATTATTACTCTCTAGATGCTGATTCTGGGCTATATTCTTCCCGATTATGCAAATCAAAGTGTACTCCGTTCTCTGATGAGGGAAGATTATTAAATTATTTGGACTGGTTAAGGACTATTTCTTGACATTTATGACAGTAATTTATTAGTAAGACTGATGCTATGCAGAGGTGCTGCTTTGAGGGAATTGCTGTTTGAAAGAAATGAATAACTAAATAAATGCTTTAAATTGTTGTTAATATGACATGTTTCTTGCAAAAAATACAATGGCTTCTTGAATTTAAAATGGAATTTAAATTAGGCTGATGCTAGGCTTTTTATTTGACTCATTGATTATAAATTATTGATATTGATTCCTTAATGATTAGCTGGTAAATGCCATGTTGAATTATGGATAAAAAAAGGCAATACTTTTACCTTCAACTTAAATAAGTGATTGTACGTTTTAACATGGGTTGTTATTTCTCAAGTTCTTCACCTGAGAGAATACATGTCGATTAAGAATCTTGATTTTGCATATATTATTGAGAGAAGTTTTTGTCATTGAATTTTATGTTGCTGCAGAGGGCACAGCGCAAGGCTTTGGATGTTCTGAACACTGTGGGTCTCTCCAACTCTGTATTGAGGCTCATTGAAAGGCGAAATCGTGTTGATAGATGGATCAAATATGTGGGAATGATTTTAACAGGTGTTATCGTGTATTTCTTTGTGAGATGGAGTAGCTGAAGAAATGGATTGTCAGGTTTAGACTTGTACACACGCAATACTATCAAGAGCGGCCGAAGTTTTCATGTTAATTTTGCACCGTGGCCTTCAAGTATCTTTTCCGAAGAAACTGAACTTGTAGGTTGGCGTACTGAAGAAACAAATTCGTACAGCATTAGTTACAAAGAAAGAAAGGCAATTACGTCTTTTCATATTCTGGTTGGAACGGTCCATCAATCATAGTTTCTGATGTTCATGTGCGGTCAACAGAGTGGACGAAACAGATTCAAAAAAGTTCTTTCATGTGAGGATTGAGGATGTTTGAGATGGTACCTTGTATGCAGTTGCATAAACTTCAATGTCCATATTTCAGCACCGAGTAACTTGCTTTTCAAAGTTATTGAATGATCCAGTGTAGTCTTAAATTGCAAGGCCTCTAAAGTAGGCAATCTTTAAGTTATAGCTGGCCCAATTTATAAATGATTTCTCACCCGCTGTTAATGTAAGTCATTCGACAACAGAATGGCATACGATTCGAGGGATAAATGAAGGGAATGGTGAGCTACAATACGATGCCTTCAAACTGTTTTGAGAAGGATCCCAGAACCAGATTGATGTCAAAACTCGCAACACTGGGAAACACAAGAATGAGCTAAATCCATCTCTTCATTCATGTGCTAACTTAACATGGATTTGTCTGCCCCCAAATTATCCATGTTTGCTGAAATGTATGATATACGCAGATTTGTCCTCGGTACTTTAAAAATGGAACCACTTTACAAGCAATTTATCTTGATTCGTGTGGCATAAGAGACCAAAATAGGCAAATGTAAGCAACTAAAATAATTTCTTTTAAGTTGAAACTTTTGGCGTCGAGCTCAAACCAAATTCTTCTTTTAAGTTGAAAAGTTTTTCAGTCAAGACCTAGGATTGGTTTACAGGAGGATGTAAAGAGTTGAGATATTACGGTTACACTTTAGTCTTTACAGCTGGTGAATGGTGATACCAAAAGATAGCTTCGGAAGGAAGTAAAGGAACCGTTCGAAGCCTGACAAAGCTCCCATCTTTTCACATAATATCTATGGAATCAACTATATGAAACAAAACGGTCAAAAACAAACAATGATCAATTGTTTATTCAACGATTTAAGCTAATTACGTATCCAATATCGAATATCAATCACCGGTCAGCTAGATGCTTTCAAATTCTTAAATTTTTTCTTTATGACTTATTCAATCAGATGTAAGAACATTTCATGAAATATTCAGAGTTTAAATTATTTATGATAATGGAGGAATTACTGAGTGGTAGAGATACTCAAAGTCAAACCTATAAGATGACAACTGTACATGGTGTCAGTTTTGAGGTCTAATAATTTGTGTTCCCATTGCAAGTACCTAACCAAACACAATGTATGGTAAGAGATTGTGACCTCCAGTGCGTGGTTTCAGTAATCCCCTTTTCCTTTCTTCAAGTTTTTAAAAAAGTTTAAAGTCCATTTTTTGAATTAAATTGTGTTAATTGCATTTAATGTTAGTGGCCAATAATTCTTTATATATATACAAATATATAAAAATAAATATTATTATAATATTAAAGGAATTATTTATTAGTAATTTAAGGAATGGCTTATCATATTATAATTTTAGATGATTAATATATTATTAATGAAATATAATAAATCAAAATTTGTAATTTCATATAAAATAAAGTTATATGATCCACTGATTCTGATGCTTCAACCAGATAATTCAATAAAATAATAAAAACTTTTTTAATTTATTTACTGAAAGTAAGTAAAGTGAAAAATCGATCCATCTTATTTATTAGTATTACTATATGATAAATAAAATTTTAATTATATTATTAATAATTTATTAAGTCGTTATAAAATAAATTAATATATAAATTTAGTAAATCATTAGATTAATATATACACTTGAACTTGACATTGGCGGATGTTTTGTGAATTTTCAATCATTTGTTTTCTGGTTTTGCCTTTTGGTCGGATGAAATCATAATAGAGATTGACATTTCGGTTACTTAAAGCAGCAAAGCGGTGGGCGGGGAAAAACAGCCAACTAAAACCAAACCAAGAGAATGGTTAAAAGACTTTTGTTTTCTTCCTTTTCAGTACTTTCTTGGCAACCAAACTTCCTTCCTGAGGCAAATGGCCCCTAGTTTTGATATTTCTGGTAATCTCCATATACCATGTTCTTTGTATCTTTGCTCCTGTTTTCAACTGCGTCCCCTCCCCGCTCTTCCCCACAGATAACGTTCTTACAACCTCGTATCTTCTTGACTTCTTATATATGAAACTCCGTCACCGGCTTTCAGTTTGAGTTGAAGTAGAACTCATCAAAGTTCCAAATTCTTCCTTCTCCCTTTCTTATTCACTAACATCAAATCTGGATCAATCTGTTTGGCAAACCTGCATTTTCTTTTTGTAGAGCGCTTACTTCTGCTTTTGCAGTGTCCAGCTTGTTTTGGAGTTGGTGTACTCGTTGAGATCAATGCTTGCACACCATATAAGCTAATACCGGCCGAGTTGGATATTTCCTAACAGTGTTCAGAGAAGGCTTAAGCTTTGTTGACACTTGAACCTAGAGATACAGTTTCTGATATTTAGAGAGAGGATAACTGACACCATGGTTGAAAGAAGAATAGCTACTCCCGTTCCGCATAGGAGAAAAGTTGGATATGCGAATAGGCCTCTGAAGAGGAAGAAATGCAAACGGGAGACTAAAATAGTCGATGCAGCGGTTCCCAAGGTACTGCAGGAGCTCTATGCATCCAGCAGAGACATGTTTAAAGGCCCTGGTACTGTTCCTTCGCTAAATGATGTGAAGAGATTGTATGAAATACTTGGTAAGTGAGTTAACTCCGTCCTTTCTGTCTGGTTAATTTGTGATTAACTGCAAGCTGCAACCTAGTTCAACTGGCGTGATTTTTTTGTGTTTGGAATGTGATAATAACCAGATCAACTTACTCTGACGGTATTTTCCTTTTTGAGAAGCAAAACAATTGATTTGTCTTTACGACTTATGTGTGAATCGTGATAGGTTGTGATAACTATCGAGTTCACAGCACTCAGTATTACATTTCTGTTGCCCATATAAGCTTTCAGAGCCCATCGATTTACTGCTTTACTGGTGTAGTCGTGATATATACCACTTGCTAACAATTCTTCTATACGTTGCAGACAACATGGAGCCTGAAGACGTTGGGCTAACAAGCAAGTTACCGTTCTTTAACCCTAAAACTGCAGTCAAAGGGACCCCAAGGGTCAGCTGCACAACCATTTACAAGAGTGACAACTTTTCAGTAAGTATAGCTTGCTTCTCAGTCGATTATAATTGTTACGGTATTCTTTATTTTTCTCTTGAAATTGATCTTTACATGTTTAATCAATTTTTCTTGCATGATCATATCTTATCATAGGCCTGTCCATGACCACAAACAAGAGTATAGATTAGCCTACCATTCTCACCTGCACAACTTTACAATATATACAGCTCTTACTAGAATTCCTTGCATCAAATTTCATGTGCAGGCATGTCTTGTGGCCTATAAATGGCAGAACTGAAATTCTTGAACATTGCAAATGTTTCTGAATTTTGATGTACTTGTTATTTTATCTTCAAAATCGATTTTCATAGAGTTTTTGATTATTGTTCCATGTTAACTTGCGCAGTTGTGCCTGTTCTTTCTTCCTGCGAATGGTGTCATCCCCCTTCATAATCATCCAGGTATGACCGTGTTTAGCAAGCTTCTACTGGGGACAATGCACATCAAATCGTATGATTGGGTCGATCCTCTCACTGGAAATGAGCCCATAGAACCTTCAAAATGTAAGTGCATCTCTTTTATTTCCTCAATATATAAACTGAACCTCGTCATCAGACGTAGTGCTGACTGAAACGTGCTGGTATGTAGTGAGATTGGCGAAGTTGATAGCTAACAAGGAATTTACTGCTCCTTGCTCTCCTTCTGTGTTATATCCAACAAAGGGTGGCAACATTCATCAATGCAAAGCCATTACACCTTGTGCATTTCTTGATGTTCTTGGACCTCCCTATTCTAAAGAAGACGGTCGTGACTGCTCATATTACAAAGATTACCCATATCATGCCTATACAAGTAAGTAAACTCGACCAAATACTCGCCTCTTTTTAAAATTTTTTAAATCATAAATAAAGGAATAACTTGACTTATAACTTGCATAAACCATACTTATTTGCTTGGTCCCTAGTTAACATATATAGTTGTAACATGAGAAGATGGGCCACATTTGCATACTGGGCATTGGCAAGACAGTTTTTGACCTCCCATTCTATAGTTAACTTTCCTAAACTTATTCTACCAAAAAGTGGGCTGTTGATTGTTACGGTCAACATTGTTGATTTGCGTCTGTAGCCTTGATCTAAGATCTTAACACATATTCCTTGTTTTGACCTGCCAATCTATGGATGCAGATGGGGGTATGAGATTGGCAGAACAGGAGGCTAGTTCTTACGGTTGGTTGGAAGAGATTGACATGCCAGACAATTCAGATATGGATGGTATTGAGTACTTAGGCCCACAGATCGTCGAAACTAGTTGCTGAACTGTTATGATGGATCCATTCTCTCTTCAAACAATCTCCAGTCCACCCTTCTTTTATCGCTTTAGTGTTGAAATCTTTTTAACATGAATGTTGACAGTATAAGCTTTCTTTGTAGAAAATGGAAGTCCTTGTGATTTCTCAGGATACTGTTCCATAGTGTGAAATGTTTTATTTAGTGAAACTTTGTACGAATCTTTGCAATTAATTAGCATACATAGTGTTTACATTTCGTAGTGACATTTTTATTCAGACCTCATCCTTTAAAAGGAAAGGCAAGTATCCAAATAGGTGATTAAATTAACATGTATAACCAGCAGTGGTATAGTATCTCAAGTTGTCTTAACTTCAATCAACTCCACAAAAGTTTAGGCAATGAATTTCTAACGACTTCAAACAGTTTAGCTTTGATAGAGGGTCGAAACATGTTTATCACTAATCATTTAGAAGTCCAGTTTGTTCAGACTAAACTAAACAAATTGCAAAAAAAAAAAAAAAAACCCACACACACACATTTGGATTTGTTTTAATAGTAATAATAATCCTGAAAATATGGTATTTGATCCTTGGTCCAACTAATCTTCTATTCTAAAAATGGTGCTGCAACGAATGAATTGAGAAATAAAAATAATCACAAGTTCACGTCCTCTTTGAAAGGTTTGTGGTAAACACCTCTGATTGAAAGTGAAAGGTAAAGCGAAATGACATGGTTTCTGACCCCACCCTCTTTTATAATTCAATGATAAAGCACACAATTTCATACTAATACTTTAACACAAGTGGTTTTAAACCCAAAACTTCCCAATTTACTAATCTGACACAAATTAGAATTGCTATCTTTGATGGGACCAAAAGCAAAAAAGAACTGCTTCTCCGGTTGAAGTCACTGGTCTCGCGAGGTCTGTCACTTTGTCCTATTTGCACCGACAGCTTAAGAATACTGAGTACAGTTCTAACAGTAAAATTGTTTTATAAACCCAGTTGAATCTGTTCATTTTGCATCAGATAACACGTGCTTACAAGTTATTACACACGGAATTCCCAAAAAGAAAATGCCCGGTAAATTTTCAACCTGGAGCAATTTCAATTATTGAAAGAGGTACAATTATTAGTGGAAACTGGAAAGCTGGATGGCATGGAAAAGGAAGCCCATTCGCTTGTTGCTAACAAAATGAAAATGGATTTCAACTTCATTTGTTGTTTTTTGTTCTTGAAAAAAAACAAAAAACATTAAATGCTCTTAGTCTTGACTCGTGCTGTGGCGGTGGATTTCTTTATCTATTGTTTTCTGTCAACTTGGCTTTCCAGGGAATTTTGCTCCTGTCTTAGTATAGCTTTCCTTAATTTCTTATAATTTTCAGTCACAAGCAAGTAAACATACAAAACAAGTTGATTATAGACATAATTTTATTATAAAAAGAAGCAAGTAAGTACTGTTGGTTACAGTGAAAGAAAGGACTGAAACGAAGCAAAGGCAACGGATCATACTGATATAGCCATGGAGTGGGTGGCTTAAGGTGAGGGGAGCACTGAAAGCAAAAGCTTATCAGACTCAGAAAGCGAAAGCTTACGTTGCATCTGCCATGCCTACCTATCATAAATGTGTACGCATGTGCCCACATACATATGTTAATGGAATATGTGAATGACAACATTAAACATCACAACTAAGATTAGTTGCCAGCATGTCAGGAGTGCCTGTGTCTCTGAGGGAATAAAGGCTTCTCTTCTGCGACAAGAATCTTTTCTCTTTTCCTTTCGCTTTAAGTTCTCATCTTTAGACCTTTTAAAAGAAACACTAGGAATTGTTGGTGATAGGTTGGATGGAAGGAAGATTACTGCCAGTAAGATAAAATCAACAGAAATTTGAAGGAAATGTCTACTTTTGTTGTGTAATTTCCAGTCAATTGGCGTGTGAACGTTTTAGGCTCTTGCAGCGATTCGCTAAAATTATTTGTTTCATAGACAGAAACAAGCATGTGTTAATATGATTTTGAGGTCCCTAGCGGACGAGTATGTGAATGAGCTGTTGTTAAAGTTCTTGGTTGTTAAGTCTCCTGAAGCTTTCTGGGCCAACCACTTCAAAATCATACTAGTTGAGTTCTGAATATCGGCAAATGGTAAGGCCTTTCATTTCAATTCCAGATTTAAGCATTTCAGTAGAAGCAGAACCCTGCTGGGAATGTTTCTTTGAGAGTCAGTTTGTAGCTTATTAAACGACGATACTTACGGTGGTTATAACTTCAGTTGCAAGTGACTATCATCTCTTACCAAGTTATGCTGACCTTTAGCTACAGTGAGCAGAAGCTTGTGGTTTGGAGAATCTTATCCATATAGCTCTTTTACTTTCAGAGGAAAAAAGAAAACAGAAGTTAGTAGGTAGTGACTTGTTTCTTTTCAAGGTGCTCGAAATTTGAACCACTTTCCATCCACTTCACAAGAGGTAAGCTTTTGCATTGAATTTAATTTTTGTGTTTATTTATGAGATCAGGAGTTGGAGGAAAATAAGATTTCGTCAATATTAAGCAAACATCTTCAGCATATTTGCGATTGTTTTCTACCAAAGTAGTATTTCGTAAGAATTTATTAATGTTGAATGTGAAGTTGCTTGAAAGAGAATCATTTCTACTTATGCTGTTCTGGATTTCTGAAAATGATGCAAATGGTTGATCTGTGCAATTTCAACTTGCTTTATATGAATGCATTATTGCGGTTGCTTCCTTGTGCTTTCATCAGTTGTTATTGGTTAAAGTTTCAATTTTCAAAGCACTCATAACACCGAGAAACGATAACATACTTGTTACTAGCATTGATTTCTGTAATGACAATCTTGCAGAGTGCTCTTTCAATAAATCCTCAAATCTCTGCAAGATATAATAATTCTGTCCATCAATGGGAAAGGTGTTTCAGTATTCGGTTCTGCTAGCTTCCACAATTATATTTCTTTCACTGAATCATTCTGAGCAACTACAATCGTCCCGGGGTCAGACCCTTTTAAGAATCAAGCGACTTCTGAACAACCCATCTGCTTTGAGTAGCTGGAACAGCTCCTCAGACTTTTGCAATACCGATCCAAGTTCATCCGTGACTATTGTTTGCTATGAGGAAAGCATAACTCAGCTGCATATTATTGGTAGCAAGGGAACTCCTGCTCTGCCAAGGAACTTTTCAATTGATTCGTTTGTAACAACACTGGTTAGTCTACCAGACTTGAAGGTCCTAACATTGGCTTCTCTTGGCCTATGGGGTCCTTTGCCTGGTAAACTTGCACGTTTGTCATCACTGGAAATACTGAATGTTAGTTCTAATTTTCTGTATGATGCCATACCTGAAGAACTCACATCATTGACTAGTCTCCAAACACTTGTTCTTGATGACAATATGTTCTCTGGGAAGCTACTGGTTGGGCTTGGCACGCTACCAGGTTTGGCTGTTTTAAGTTTGCGGAAGAACATGTTTAACGGATCGTTGCCAAATTCATTTAGTAATTTGGAGAATCTCAGAGTTCTTACACTTTCACACAACTACTTCCAGGGAGAAGTGCCTGATTTTAGCAGTTTGACAAACCTTGAAGTGCTTGACTTGGAAGATAATTCCTTTGGACCCCAGTTTCCTAAGCTTGGAGACAAGCTGGTCACTCTAGTACTGAGCAAGAACAAGTTCAGGGCTGGCCTCCCTTCTGAAATTAGATCCTTTTATCAGCTCCAAAGGCTTGATGTCTCAAAAAACAATTTTGTGGGACCGTTTCCACCGTCATTGATGTCGTTGCCATATATAGCTTATTTGGATGTTGCAGACAACAAGCTCACAGGAATGCTTTTTGAAAATCAGTCTTGCGGTTTCAGCCTGAGTTATGTGGATTTATCCTCAAATCTATTGACTGGGCATTTACCCAGTTGTCTTCTATCACAAACTAAGAAAAAGGTTTTGTATGCTGGAAATTGTCTGGAAAATGAAGACCAAGATCAACATCCTCTTCTTGCTTGTCGGAATGAAGCATTGGCTGTGGGGATTTTGCCTCAAGAAAGGGAAAAGAAGAAAGCATCTAAAGCAATTGTTACACTGGGTGTCATTGGAGGGATTGCTGGAGCGATTGCATTATCTGTTTTAATTATTTTAGTTATGAGGAAAATCAGTGTCAGGAAGAGAATCAGAAAACCTTCATCAATACGATATATTGCAGAAGATGCATCAACTGCGTACCCGTCAAAACTTCTGTCAGATGCAAGTAAGGTTTCATTATGTTATTACTCTGTTGATAGCTGCGCCAGTGTTTTAGATCATGTGCATTCATGTATGTAGCCATGCAAGTGCAAGGACGCAGAAAGCTTTAGTGTCCTTCTTTAGTAAGCCAACCGGTGAAATTAAATGAAGAAATGCATGTCTTAACTTGATTCAAGATAGCATTTCAGTGAAGAAAAAAAGAACATAGGAAGCTAACGCAGTATTACACAAGAAATTGAAGATAGGTTTTTAGTTCTTAAAAGAATATTATCTATGTATGAAGTTCTATTGGCAAACAACTTATGAAAGGCTTGGTTGGCAAAAGCTTAAACACAAGTGTCTTTTCTTCTCAAAGTATGACTATTATCCGATTTGTTATGTGTTTTTTGCTGCACTTGAAGGATATATATCTCAAACAATGAAGCTGGGAGCACTCGGGGTACCAGCTTATCGTACCTTCTCACTGGATGAGCTTGAGGAGGCAACAAACAACTTTGACACATCTACTTTCATGGGTGAAGGATCTCAAGGGCAGGTACTTTTTTCTTTTTCTCTCCGGTGTATATGGGAACTAATTTAGACAGACAACTGTGAAATTTTGCTCGTCTAACACTTTTATATTTCCATTAGCATCCCAAGGTTAACGACATGAAGACCCTTGAATCACTAACTTCTTTTCTTCATTCTAATTTCAGCAGTTTAAAGAAACTTCTTTGCTATTATTGTTAGTATGACAAAATATTCCTCCTTAAAGCCAGATCATGAACTACGATCATGCTATAATGCTTCGACGACAATTTTTTATGCTTTCAGATGTACAGAGGTCAGCTTAAAATTGGATCGTTTGTTGCCATTAGATGCCTCAAAATGAAGAGGAATCACAGTATGCAAAACTTTATGCACCATATAGAGCTAATTTCCAAACTGAGACATCGACATTTGGTCAGTTCTCTTGGGCACTGCTTCGAATGCTACTTGGACGATTCAAGCGTCAGCAGAGTTTTTCTTATATTTGAATATGTCCCAAATGGTACATTAAGGAGCTGGGTCTCAGGTAATGCTTAAGACTTTCCCAATTATAGATTGTATAACACCATTTAGTTCTTATGTGTCAAAAGTAATCCAAATAAATCATAATTCCTCAAACTGCGGAGTCAACAAGGTGCCACCTGCCTGGATTCTTCTGTTTACGTTTGTTTCTTGTTATTTGTCTGCAAATTTTTAACTTTGTTTACTTTTGTAACAGATGGGAGCACAGGAGCAAAACTAAATTGGTCACAACGCATATCAGCTGCAATAGGAGTAGCAAAGGGCATTCAGTTTTTGCATACAGGGATTGTTCCTGGGGTATATTCGAATAATCTGAAAATAACAGATATTTTGTTGGATCAGAATCTTGTTGCAAAAATCAGTAGTTACAATCTACCTTTGCTGGCAGAAAGCACAGAAAAGGTAGCATGAACCACTGTATGAATATGATAATGGTATTATACGCTAGTTTTACTGAGGAAAGGTCTAAATTTGGTATCCAATATGCAGATTGGTCATGGGAGTGCTTCTAATGGATCCAAAGATATTAACATCAAAGCAAGGTTGGTGCTGATTGCTGACAAGATGACCTGTATCTACCGCTGCTTAGTATAATGTTAAATTGAGAACTTTGTGAAGTCTGATGAATGTATCAGCAATCTACTTACTGACTAATCCTGTTAACTTGTTTCTTGTGGGCATCGTCTTTTGCAGGTTAAATCAAGAGAAGAATGACATTTATGACTTTGGAATGATACTGCTAGAAATAATTGTCGGAAGGTCATTGAAGTCTGCAAATGAATTGGATGATCTCAAACATCAGGTTTAGGAAACAATTCCACTTGTTTATTGTATTTCCTATGAAGGACATTATAATGCAGTAGGTGTTTTACTGCAAATATTAGTGAAGTGTCAACAAAGTTTTTATTTGTCCGTCTATCCAGAAATAATTTCACA
Source organism: Erythroxylum alaternifolium (assembly GCA_027478495.1). Lineage (NCBI taxonomy): Eukaryota > Viridiplantae > Streptophyta > Magnoliopsida > Malpighiales > Erythroxylaceae > Erythroxylum > Erythroxylum alaternifolium. The sequence goes on from JANIIA010000002.1 coordinate 16,131,523, forward strand.
GTGATATTATGCAACTGTCTCGCAGCTACAGGGAAGCATCTTAGGGCACATTACAGCTCTTAGTAGCGTGATCGATCCAGATGTTTACAGGTCATGTTCGAAACAATCGTTGAAGACGACGATGGAGATATGCATTAGATGTCTGCACCAGAAGCCAGAAGATAGACCTTCTGTGGAGGACATCCTCTGGAACTTGCAGTTTGCCGCTCAAGTTCAGGACTCATGGCGGGGAGATTCCCAGAGCAGTGAAGGGTCTCCGAACTCAGTTCCGCGATCTTCGCAGCTACAACTTACTGCTTCTTGATGGCAAAAATCATTTTGGTCGTACATTACTATAGGTAAATGTGAACGACTCAACTTCCTTATGAATTTGTTCTATAACTTGTCTCAAAGATGACCAATTTTAAGATCTGTATGACTTGTATCACTAAGACGTTTATCCAAACTAATTTACTTTCTTTCCGTTGATGTCAACTGGAATACCAATTGGAAGATCTGAATGATACACTGCTTCAGATAGCGGTTATCCCTACCTTCATGGGGTTGAGCAGTCAGAAAGACCATTTTAAAGGTTAACTCCAAAATCTGAACAGATAAAACAAAAATCTCTGTTCTTTACTAGTGACTCCATTGATACCCCGATCTTCCAGAGATTATCGTCACCGGGAAACATTTGCAGGACACAGATGCCAGTTTCGTCGATTAAACTGTATGCAAACCTAGATACAATTTATTTGGAAAAATAATAATTTAATCTATATTAACCATGATATCTTTATATAACATTGTCATATAATTATTCCATAACTTACATCACCTGGAACGCCATAGAAAGACTTGTAATTGTACCATAACTAATATGAAGCTTATTTTATCCAAACTTGTGTCTTTCATTAGGTGGAAAATTCAAACTTGAAGATGAAATTAAAAGTTGGATTAGATGATAACCTACTAAATCTTTCTGTCACACTTGAACTGGAGGTAAACTTTAAACAAGTATTACGTTCCCTAACCTAATAAGAGCATTAGGATCTCAAACAGCTTGAAGCGAGAAGAGACAAATAACCTATAGTTAAACAAAAGAGAGAGCGTTATTGTTGATATCCTAAAAAGAATAAAGCTCATTTGGCTCAAAAGTAAAAATAACCAAATCCTAAAAGTCTTGGAAGTCATTTGGCCTCATGGAGATGAGAATCAGTTACGAAATCCATAATTCAAAATAGTATAGACAGTTGATAAATAACTGACATGTGCTTGAAAAACAATAGTATAGGGACGCAGTAGTCAAGATATGACTAAAATGGGAAATGAGTTGGAAGTTGACTAGTTATAAGAAAATTGCTTGAGGTTGTTGAAGTTGGGAAAATAGTGTGTGGTAGGTAGAACATGATCATAATGGGAAATGGAGTAGTTACAGAAAAATTGCTTAAGATAGTTAAAGTTGAAAGGATTATATAATTTCGTCAGCATCACAACAGGAAGGGAAATATAAACATACACATAGTCAATTGGATTGCTTCAACAAAAACACCTTGTTATTTCAAATTTCCTTTGCACCGTACACTCATCCCTATCATCATCATCATCATCATCATCGCCCAATTTGAAATCTCGCAATGAAGCGGGATCTGGGAAGATCCGATAGTACGCAGCCTTACCCCTACATAGTAGAGAGGCTGTTTCCGGTGGACCCACATGCAAATGAGACAAGATACGAATGATGCAGGTTACAAAAAAAGGTAAAACTAGAACGGAAAACAAAATCTATGTAACTAAAAATTCAATAAATACATAAATAAATAGGGTTA
>JANIIA010000002.1:16235026-16252977 GCA_027478495.1 Erythroxylum alaternifolium
AATTATTACTGTCAATGTTGAACGTTTTGTACTGGAAAAACATTGTGTTGTGAAATTGAAAATGGGCCCAAGTGGCTGATAAAAGTAAAAGATGCCATTTGTCATCCTTTACTCATTCCACATGTCACTCCAAGATTGGTCCATATGTCAATTAATAATTGGACCAATTGTCATTTATTTACTAGTCCATTTGTTACATATTTAACTATACCAAATGTCACTCAATTTTAGACTTAATCATCCTAATTTTCCATATTTCAATTAGTCTTGCCACTTGGCATTTTTCCAAGACTAAATGTACACATTAATTTATCAATCTCCCAATAGAGACAATTAATTTCCAAGTTGCTAAGTTATAATCCATCAATTCTTGTCTTTGGTAACCCACAATACAAGACATTAGAAAGCATAGTCATATCTCATATCACATTCAATTTCATACCCCGGAATATGTCAATGAATGCATGTACAATTATTTCCTAAATATCAACACAATTCACATATTTAAATATGTCATATGATGCATGAAATGCACTTCTAATTTTTCCGTATACTCTCATATACACTGTTCTAGGATCCTAGCCCTTAACATGGAATATTGAGATGTTACATTCATAACACCAATTTTAACATATCTGATACTCATTACACAATTAGAAGTCGAATTGGTTAAAGAAACATAAAAATTTCCTAAGAATATGATATAATATATTTAGTAAAAAAAGTTCTTATATCTTGTCTTCAAACTTTATATCCATTCCATATGATTGAAAAAGAACACCCTAAAAGTCATTTAGGTAATTTGAAATAGGATCGTCCTCCTTATATATATCAAAATAACTAATTGCTTAAGTAAGAATAACTTATTATTGCCTATCTTTAAAATATAAAATTTCTAGAGCTTATCCCATAAAGTTCTAATATATGTCACATTAACAATGTAATCAAGAACATTATCTTCTTCTCTTACCTAATATAGTAATAAACTTGTAGTTATTGAAATTTTTAATCGTCGCCCAATATAACTGGGACTTCTGAGAAACATACATAAACAAATTCATGTTTTTCCCAAATAAAAGATCTTTTATCTTATTTTTCTACTTATGGTAATTAGCATCATTTAATACACTATTTTATTAATACTTGCCTCCATTAATTAAATATAATTATCACATATAATGACCACAAGTTCTATAATGTTAAAAATAAAGCATTGATATATGCAAGATCAAATACACAACATAATAAAATACCTGATCAAAACTCAAAACTTCCCTTTCTACTTGAATCTACGAGGAGCAAGCAAAATCTAACTTAACGATGATGCTGCAAAAAGTATAATGTGTGGAGAATAAATATGGCCAAGGCGAATCACAAGCGCAAGAGACACTAAAATTTTAATATGAAAAACTCCTCCGAGCTATAAGGAAAAAATCATGGGACTTTCTGCCAATCAAAAGAACTCCGGTATGTTAAAAGAGTCTTACAAAATATTATATTCACAAAATAAGTACCAAATAAAGGATAAAGACAATAGCAACAAATAAAAAAGGAGAAAAATAATTTAAAATCAAAATATTCTTCACAGGTAAAAACTATAGCTACAATCCTCCAAATAAGAAATGTTTCAAAACCTCTCATACCAAATATAAACTCAATCTAACGATGAATAATTTTAGATTGAATAAAAAATAAAATTAACTGATCCTAAAAACTCTATTATGAGTTCTATAAATAAATAAATGGACCAAATCTAACAAATATGAATCTTTCTACACGTAGAAGAAGAAGAGAAATCGAGTATCCAACCAGTCTTATACCAAAATCTTTTAACGTTTAATTAATTGGTTATTACATGCCTAATGTTCTTTGAAGCTCTATATATTAACAATATTAAACAGTACAAGGATGGTACCACTTCAACTGTATGGTCAATTTTTGGTAGTTATTAGTGAATAATCTTATCATAAATAATTTAAAAAATAAAAATTTTAATAAGGTTAGTCCATAAAAAATTGGTCCCAAAACTTTTTCCTATACAACAATAATGCATGTGTTTGTGCAAGTGATCAAATTTCATGAGTAATACGTGTCAACTCTTTAAGAAGTTCTTCCAGAACTGATCATGGGCAGGTCAGGATAGGATTGAGTTGGAGAGGAAGAGTAAAATAATTCGTGCAAAGCAAGAGTTTAGAGAAAATGAATGAGTAGCTGCTAGTTTCATATAGCCATACTATCTATGAAGTAAAAACGTAACTTATATATTTTGCCTCCTTGTCCAAAGAGAAGGAAAATAATATGAAAAGAGTATGATGGAAATGTGCAATTAGTCTTAGCAATAACAATCTAGCTAGCTAGCTAGCTTGCAATTATTTTGGATATCTTCATGTATTATTTTCATCTGGAGAAAATGGCTGGAATCCGGCTCTCTTCCTCATCATCTTCCTCATCATGAGATGGGCGAGAAAGGTGGAGAGGGTCCAAACTATTAGAAGAAGGAGCTGTCTCAGTGACAAGGTCAAAGCTGGAGGTGAAACTGCTCATGTTGATGAGACTGGTGGAAGCCGAGGAGTTGTTTGAGTACGCTGGTTGAAGCATTGCAACATGTTGATGTTGTTCATGCTGTGCGTTCTGAATCACATTGCCCACAGCAAACCTGCTGTTTATTAGTTGCGATTGGACCATTGTAAGCTCAGTTTGCAAAGAAGCCACCTGCACAAACTTAATAGATACATTCAGGAACCACTTGATTATGCCAGACCAATCAGGCATTTAAAGATAGAATCCATGATCGTACATTATTTGATACAATTACGATGTTCCAAATTCGTTTCTACATTTAATGGTAACTGAAAGGCAGTTTTCTAACATATTTATTTTCTTGCACACCAAAAAAAAAAACCTTAGAATTGTGTCTTTTATTTTCTTACTAATTAAAAGAAATATAAACTAAAACAATCTTGGAATGTCAAAAGTCCTCAAAGGTTTTGTGGATATCATTAAAATTTGTTTAACACTATACCAAACTTCAAGGTAGAAATGTGAGAACATCTCGCCAAATTATAGTTAACTCTGGTATAGTACCGTCTGGAGTTTGGACGACATTGTTTAATGTTCAGGATTTTCTTGTTTCCTTAATCTATGAATTTTGCTTTTCAATAGAACCTATAATGGAAAATAATGAAATGGAACCATTCTTTTGTTCTGTGTTCATAAAAGCCCTGACTGTGTCATCAAACTAAGATTCCTTTAAAGTCCAAACATAAGATAGATCACAAATTAAGCTGGAAACAATTATATAAACGCTGAAAGAACATCTGAATTATCGGAAAATCTTGCGATATTAATTCCGTTTCCATATATATAAAGTGTTAAGAAACCATATCTGCATATATTTGTGTCAAGAAGGTTCATTTGCTTAAAACATCTTTACAAGTTTATACTACTGTTTATTTTTTTAAAAAAAGTTTACGTGCACATATATGTAGAGGTGATTTTATATATATATATATATTATAGCAACAATTACTGCTGTTTTCGAAACTCGTGAACCTGTTGCTGTAAAGCAAGTATGGTAGAGACACAGCCGTAGACCGGGTCAGAAAGCCTAGCTTGAGCCTCGTAGGATATGGTGACAACCGCTTCATGCCTTCGGCTCACCGGGATGTGCAACAACAGCTTGGACACGTTACTGGCACCAAACACCTTATGTACCGCTGCGAACCGGGCTGCACCCTGGTCCGAACCAAAGTGGGGTGCAAAGATGCACCCGCTAACACACTTCCTCCTCAAGAATTTGCACGCACCACATGGAGCTGAAGGTGCCGGCATGGGCTGTGCAGGTCCCCGGTCGGGGTCCGCTGTGGCACGCTTACCGATAACTTTCCTCCGACTTTGGGAGACAGCATCGGAGTCCATGGCAGGATTATTAGGGTTTGTGAGAGAGAGGCAGAAAGAAACGTAAAGAGAAGGCGTCGCAAAAGAGGAAGGGTGGTGGGGTTGGTGTTTATACGTGAATGAAGCAAAATGAGACAGCACGTTGGCCTCGTGAAGGGGTTGCAAGGTGAATGTGTTAAGCTCTTCTTTTTTCTTTGTTTCTTTTCCCTTTTTAAGTTGATTAAGTAATGCATAAACAATTAAACATAGATATATAGATACGAGATTTTGTTACGTATATTGACATCTTAATTAAGGGAGGAAGTAAAGAGATTTCGTGCGTACGCAGTCTAAGCCAACTACTACGTATAATATATAATATTACAAGCTTGTTATGTACATGCTCAAGTGTGTGTGTTTAATGATGCAAGAATAGAGCGTTATGGTCGGAATGAGAGGAGCGATGTGTTGGTCGATGTGAGGGGCGCGTGCAAAGAGCCCGTTACGGTTAGATATGTATGGTATGAATATTGTAATCAAACACAAGATATAATATCTAATTAACAAATATGTATGTAGTTATTAATTAAAAGAAGGGAAAAATTAAATTAATATTGAAAATAAACTTGGGGGAAGTGTTTAGAGGAGGAAGGTTGATTGAAGAAGGGTGGAGAAAGCCACAATATTTGTGCTGCCCTTGACGTCTGGGATGTAAAGCCAGGAAGTAGACGTGCATGCATATTTCTATACATAGCTCTCTCCTTTTGTGTGCTATTCAATTCTAATCAAGAACGATTATTGTACGGTTAGTCCGTTTCAATTCTTTCATTAGTGTTTAAGTCAGGAGTTCTGTGCTTGCATATCCATCGATTGCATTTCGACAACAGTTAATGACTGATACCTTTTCTAATTTCGTGCCAAGTCTGAATTGAATGCACTGAGACTTTTGTTCTTTTCAGAAAAAGAAAGAAAATACGAGTACATGAATTTGGGCATGAATGTTTATTCCCAGTGTCGCTTTGGTAGGTCCCTGAAGTACTTTTTTAGCACTTTTTGAGCTGAAAATTCCTTATATTATGACTAATTTTGATGTAACAGATAACATCAGAATAAATAACTTGTTACAATTTAATTTGAAATAAGGTTTTTTTTCAAACTACAGTTTAAGAAACTGCTTTAGCATTGGCAGTTGATTAAACACGAACAATACAATGAAGGGGAATATTCAAGATTACCGTAACTACTCCAATCAAAAGATTTCAGGAATGTATTAAGTATTTTCTGAAGGCAATGTTCCAAAACAGCAAGAGCTGCCACAAAAACATGGCAAGCACTTGGAACTGACCCTAGTTTCCCCATAACTAAAAGTGAGTTCTTCACCTTCCTTTATCTCTTTAGAAGCGAAAAAACAGAGACGAGGAAGAATAGCTCCTGAGTTTCTAACCAGTACGGTGGATAGATTACCACCATCACAAGAATGGTTAATAAATCTTGCAGCATTTCCAATTTTTGTGGCATCAATATTTATCCTGAAACAGGCCTTTCCTGATGGAAGATGCTCTCTGACAACCAACAGGGCAGAAGACGACGAGGCACAACCACCGGATGCAAGCTCATCATAGATTTGTTGCCGTCTCCTTGCTTCTTTGGTTGTCAATAATTCACCTGCTCAACCCAAGTTCAATTCACATAATAAAACAAATGAGATGCACCTACAGTCACAAGTAACACCAGGAAATCAATTCTGAAAACAGAATAAGAACAAGGACAAGAGGCACTGGCAGGTGAATTCGATATCAATCAAAGAAACAGTACAAGATACATTCAGATTCATTCAAAAGGACCGACTTGGAAAAGAGACAAATCTTTTAAGAAAATGTCAACAGGTTCTTGCAGCAAAGCCACAATGAAACAACTACCTGCATACTCGCATATAAATTGGCCTCGATGAATCAACTGATCGGTGAACAAGCCCCAACCTTTCCTACTATCCCTCACAATCTTCAACTTCACAGAAATCCCTCTCTGAGTCAACCGATTCCCACACTCCAACCCACACCCACAACGAGGTCCGCACTCACTCACTATTTCCAAACCCATACCCGCAAGCCCTTGAGCCCATTCCTCGCCACAACCGTCGCAACCACACCCACAAGGCACTGGGGAGCAGGTCTTTGGTCCTCCGCAGCAGGGTAAGGAGGGGGAGCCCCAAGGCTGGCGTGAAGAATGGAATGCAGAAGGGAGGACTTGAGATGGGGTGTAGAGAAAATAGGCATAGGGAGGGTGGCCGAAGAGTGAGTTGCGGAATGGGAGCGGGAAGTCCTCGAGAGATCGAGCGGCATCGAGAGAGCGGTGGCGAGTGATGGAGTTGGCAACTAGAGACAGGGATTTGCAGGTGAGCGAGATGTTGGATAACTCTTGTGGGTTCAGCCACCGGAGAATCAACTCTGCGCATTCGATTAATGGATGTAGTTGAGTGGTTTCAGATTTCTTCTTCACTTGCCCCTTCATTCTATTCGGGTCACTACAAAATCGAAATGATCAAGCAAGGAAACGAAATTTAAGCATTAATATATTATTGTCCAAAACGCAGCGTTTCAGTGCGCGAACACCAACCACAATCAGAGTTCAAAACAGCACAAACTTTTCAGAGCCCAAAGCGCGCGTCCCTCGCTCTCTCTCTCTGTCTTCGTTTTCTTCACGCGGAGAGCAAACGCTTAGATACGATACACAGAGGAAAAGAGGGAAGAAGATACTGAGAGAGAGATAGAAAGAGAGGGACGGGCAATCATGAGCTCTTCTCTTCTTCTACTTCTCCTGTCTCTCAACATCTCCCTTGTTCTTCTCTCATATGCCGCTCACGAGACTGCTTCCAAAGGTACGTATCTTATGTTTGCAAATAAATATGTGTAGTCTTGATTTTTATTGTTTTCTCTTCTTTTCTGGTTCTTTTTTTAGTATTTCGGTTTGGTTTTGCATGCCGTTCGGGAAGGGTATGTAAAGTTACTGTTTTTGTCATTCTTTTCTCCTTCTTGATTAATGGGGTTTGTTTATGCATGTCCATGAATTTGTTTCGATTTGGTTCTGTAACAAAAAATTGAGGCGGCAGAAAAGAAACTGAATTGCATATGGTTGTGAGAGTTGGGTTTTTGCTTTTGGATTTTTTCTTCTCATTTTCTTCATTTGGGATTTAAAATAATGCTAAACCTGTATACGATGCTTTGTATATTGAGCTTATGGCAATGTAAAAAACAGATTATCTACGATGGCACAATAAGGGGTCAGTGCATACCAGCTTCTTTATGCTAATTTGTTAGGTTTAGTTAGAAGAGCATGGTATAATTTTCTCGTTATTGTTTCCTGTTAGAAATATGTTTAGGAGAAAGCTGTCAACTTACTAAGCTGCTTATGTTCTTTGAATGTCGGCTGATGCTTGATTCTTGGATATTTGTAAGACTCCTTGTAATAGTTGGTTCTCTAAAGTTGGGAGTTAAGCCTGTTTATTATTCTCGTCCTGATTAGGGAAATAATTTTAGGGAAGCCATAAATTTCTTGTTTTGGGGGAAATTAGTTGAAGTTTTGGTAAAAGAATATTCTTCACCATATTCAGATGAAGAGATTGATTTTCTGAGGTTTGCTACAAAGTCTGCCAAGGTCACTTTCCTAAGAGTGTGTGCATATATGTTCTCCTACCAGTGATGAGACTCTCATCCTGTACAACATAACTCCTTGCTAACCCAAATGTACTTTGTTTTAGTTAGTGTTCGTCTGATTTAAATCTTTAAGGCTACCCTCCTCTCCCAGAGACAATTTAATGACCCAAGAGGAGAAGTTTCTCTAGGTCTAATGTTACTGTATACGGCAATGCTACATAATTATGTAGAGCTGTTTAGTTCTTATTGATGAGTTGCCCTGCAGATTAAATGTTCTTTAGTGAATAGTCTTACAGTTGTAATGCAATGACATTTAGTAGTAGTTGTCTTGTATGTTCAAGTTGCATGTAGAACCTTTTTTGCAGATTCTGTATTGCCCATGCAATTGATATCTTTGCTTATCCAGATAGTATCAATCACTGACCTTTCTCATCTAGTTGCAATATGGGTGAAGTCAATTTGAAAGGACTTCTTTCCAGGATATCTTACCTTGAATGCTATACTACAGGTGTTGATGCTGAAAACCCAGTTCTGGATGTTACTCCATCACCTCTGTATGGGAAATTATCCGGTCTTGGTTCCAAAGACATTCTATACTGCGAACGAGTTAGAGTTTCTGGTCATTCAAGACTGAAGCTTCAGAGTTATGCTAATTCCTTTCGAGTTACTTTATCTCCATCTTTGGTAATCCCTGAGAGGCTGCACGGAAGAATTCAGATTTGCTTCCATAGGTATGATTCCATCTCTCTTTTGCAACTTGGTAAACTTGCTATTGGAGTCTTGTCTCACTTGATACTCATTTGCAGGAATGCATCGCGCAATTTATGCCATTGTGGGATGGATGAATGGAAAACTGTTCAGAAGGGGCTATGGAATTCTGTCATGTCCCCCTTTGATGAAAGATATCTTGATGTAAAATTCATTGGTGAAATTCATGGTTCTGTCACTGTTGCCGTGGCAGAAGGTATGATTTGATCTTTCCTTTTCTCACTGTCTCATCTTCAGTTTTCTGATTATGTTTTTCTCCAGACTCATATTGGTTCTTTAATGTCTGCAGATCAACAGTTATGGCGACTTTTGTGTCTGGCAGTGGGGTTTGTAATACTATTATTTGCACCGATTGTCAGCAGATGGGTTCCTTTTTATTACAGCACTTCAATGGCAATCGGAATTTTCCTTGTGATTTTAATAATTCTTTTTCAGGTACTGTACCTAAACTTCGTTCTTTTTTTTTTTTGAGACAAACAGACCCCTGCCCCCTTCCCTGTCCCATTCATTGAAACAAAAAGGAGCAAGGGAAATATTGGCTCTAATTTATGTTTTTGCTGCTAGCATTTGCAACCAAACTTGAGTTCCTTTTGCTGAAAGCATGCTCCATTGGAAAAGCAAATTGTTTGAAGCACATATGTGTGACCAACTTTCATAATCAACTTTATTTTTTATGCAATAACTTTTTGTTAATCTGGATTAAAGCCAACATGTATGATCTTGGCAAGTTCATCATGCATGGAAAACCATTTCTCAAAAACTTTTTTTGGTTGCTTCTCGGTACCTTGTTCTATTGATCCAAAAAAGGTGGGGAGTTCATACTTCCTATGGAATTTTTGGTGAATCTGATTAAAATGGTTATCTCGATACTTCAAAGTCAGAAATTGTTGTCATTATTGTGTTTGTTTTAATAGATCATATCTTGACACTCTAGCGGTTGGAATGTTTTTCATCATCAGAATCTTATAGTTGTTATTTTCTGGTCAATTCGAGCTGCTTTTTCAGCTGATATATTCGTTCTGATTTTTCTTGGTGAATGCTGTAGGGAATGAAATTATTGCCAACTGGAAGGAAAAATATATTCTATCTTTCCGTATATGGATCAGTGGTGAGCATTGTTTTTAATTTCGCTTCAATTTTTTATTGTTCTGAAGTGCAAACAAATCTCATAAATTTTGAACTTTGCAGCTTGGAGCTGGTACATTTGTTTTGCATCACATCTCAGTGTTAGTAAATTCGATTCTTGTGAACTTTGGGCTGACTGACGAAATGCACAATCCAGTAAGTCCTCAATCAACATTGTTAAAAGGGCGTTTTTGTGGGTAATCGGCAACGATTGCTAGAGGAGTTTGAGCCATCAATGTTATCAATATTCGTAGAAGAGTTTGACTATCCCTTTTTTCTTTACAGGTCTATGTTTTTGTGTTAGTGGGGATTGTTCTTGCAGGAGCTGCATTGGGATATTGGATTGTGAGGAAATTTGTGATTGCAAAAGACGGAACTGTGGATGTTGGCATTGCAGAGTTTGTGAAATGGGCAATGCGCATAATTGCAACCACTTTCATTCTTCAGGTTTGTTATGGCATTCAAGTTCATATTGCTGCTTGATGTAAGTTTATGGAGGTTTGAATACTTGAATGACTCAAAAGTATTTAATATGTTATAAAATTATAACTTGAATGGTCCAAAAAATAAAAATGAGCGAAGGTGTCATACAGCTGCCACACTGCTGCATCACTCCTCCAACAGTTGCACCCATTGGATTGACTCCTTTTGTTATTAGACAGACGAATTTCAAAATCATGGATAACGAAGTCTGAAAATCTATAATGGATACCTTTTTGTCATAGCATGGTTACCTCCCCTTTTATGTCTGATTCTCATAGGTATGTTTTCAATGATCTTTCTATGGGCATGAACACAATTATAATTGGCAAATTTAGCCCATTTAACTTAGTCTGAAACAACATGGGGATAAGGGCAAGGCAAGCTTTGATTTTAGGCATGCCCTCATTTTCTTCAAAGTTGGGGTTTACTAATAGGCGAACTTAAGTTCTACACTTAGTTTGACAGCGTTTTGATTTAAGGCAAGTAATATGTCTTTGTTAGCATTTCAGTTCCTCTAATATTGATGAGTAACATTTTATTTCTTGTTTTCTTATTCTTTACCAGAGCACTCTTGATACTCCTTTGGCAATTGTTGTCTGGGCGCTTACCTATTTAATCTGCTTGCATATTAACAAGTGGCTCTATTATGTGTAAGTTTTCCTCCGTTTACTACCATTTCTTCCATTCTTTTTAAAAATTAACTAATAAATTTATGAAAGATTTGTAGTTATTAGGTAAAATTTTCCACTTGATATATAATGATGAGGCTAGACTGCTATAATCCAGGGCCTTAAACCATAAGATCTTTCAGTTATGATCACTGGATGATAGGAAAACATACAAGGATTTGTTAAGATTGTGATTGTACATTGATAAAGACAAACTGATCTTGCAGAAGGTCATTCTGTTTTACGATCTAACATGTAATTTTTCCTTTCTCCAATAAGGGATGACATGTCTTCTGCTGGTGGAAGTGCTTGGCTCCAACAAAGAGGACAATTATCAGCAAAGAAAAATCGAACTGAATTCCTGAGCAGGTCGGCAAAATCAAGTCCTGGAGGGAAGATGTGGGATAGTCCAAAGGGCCCATCTTCATGGTCCACCCCTGTCAAAGGTACTAGATTTGCTTTATGTTCTTACTTTATATTCTTGATTCTGTGATGCTGGTAGCAATCAGCTATCCTATTGTTCTGTGCTTGTTTCTAGTTAGATTGGGATATTATTTTCATTCAAAGAGATTGATGCTGATAAACATATCCTCCTCATATTTAGCCTATATTGAGAGCTTGTATTCCTCTCTTTGTGAAACTTGGCATTAAATACTGTGTATGTGTGAAAACTTTTGGATTGCCTTATTTGAAGGTTTTTAGCCACTAAATCTGGTTATCCTGATATGGATCCATATGCTGTCATTTTGAAATGTCGTTCTGATTGGCTGTATACTTATGGAACATCTACCAGGTTGCTGTTTGTTGTGATCTTGTGGCAGTTTTCTAGCAGCACATGATTCTGTATTGGCTTTGACAGGCTTGATATCACCATCTGGTCGTTCGCAAGCAACAGAGCAGCGAGATTATTACTCTACCTTCCACAAGACTTCCAAGCGGAAGAAGTTCTCAAAGAAAGAGTGGGATGATTTCACACGGGAATCAACTCGGCGAGCAGTAGCAGAATGGGCAGCATCTCCAGAAGTCACTACCTGGATTATAGAGAATGCAGACCGAATTCAACTCCTTCCAAGTGATTGCAGCTCGGAAGAAACAGTGGGAAGTGAATCAGACTCCACTGGAGAGAATTATGTCAGGAGTGGTAAAAGGTTCAGCTTGTTTACGTGGTAACAATGAGGAATAATTTGGTTTAGATCATACGAAATTGGAAGGCATTGTATATGTGAATCAGACACAAAGAAGCAGCAGTCAGATTTTCATACAGCACTAACCTTTAGGTTTGTTGTAAGTGCTTGTTTTCTGAATTGGCCATTGTAATTTCAGCTAGATGTCCAGGGTCGTGGTTATTGTTGTAAGCATCTGGAAATGAGAAATTTAATTCCTTTCCTTTACGAATTCCACTATCACATGTAGTATTCATTGTATTTGTGAATTTTTTAATACAAATATTTCCCTATTTGTATCTCTATTTATATATATATTGTTGAGAATGAGTGTATTATTGTTATTTCCACCGCTGCAACGCCAATGAACCATAAAGAAAGCTTTGCTGACGTGGAAGCGGATGATTGGTTGTCTTGTTGGTGAGTGTATGAATTAAAATTGAAAATCTCATTCCCATCCCATCCGTTTCGTTGCATCGCCTAAAACAATAGTCTCTTCGTCCCAAACCAAATACCAACACAAACAAACGCTGGTCCTGGTCCATTTCGATGCCGCAGGCAAGCAAGTCATGCAGCCCGACGAAATCCCTGTCCATAACGGAAACTATAAACGGGTCGCACAGGTTCACAATCCAGGGATACTCCTTAGCGAAAGGGATCGGAATCGGAAAACACATAGCCAGCGAGAATTTCACGGTTGGGGGTTACCAGTGGGCCATATTCTTCTATCCTGATGGGAAAAATACAGAGGACAACTCATCCTACGTCTCCGTCTTCATCGCTCTCGCTAGCGACGGCACTGATGTTCGCGCCCTCTTCGAGCTCACCCTCATTGACCAGAGCGGTCAAGGCAAGCACAAGGTTCATAGCCACTTCGATCGTTCTCTCGAGAGTGGCCCCTACACTCTCAAGTATCGCGGCAGCATGTGGTCTGTGTGTGCTTCTTTCATTTCCTATAACTTTGTTGCAATGCCATCAACTTAGGGTTTCTGGTTTATTTTAGTTAATTCTTTATTCTCCTTATATTTTTCAGGGGTTACAAGCGTTTTTTCCGGAGGGCAATGCTTGAAACGTCAGATTTCCTTAAGAATGATTGCTTGAAGATTCACTGCACTGTTGGTGTCGTGGTTTCTGCAATTGATTGCTCCAGGCTGCATCCTATAAAGGTTCCCGACTCGGATATTGGTTCCCAGTTCGGTTTGCTATTGGAGAATGAGGAATTTTCTGATGTCACTTTTGATGTGTGTGGAGAAAAATTCCATGCTCACAAGTTGGTGTTGGCTGCTAGATCTCCTATCTTTGAAAGGGAGCTTTTAGATGCGATGGAGGAAGAAAACAACGATATTGTTATTACAGATATGGAACCTAAGGTTTTCAAGGTATACATATATTCTCAGTGGTTTTTGTTTACTTTGGGATAAGGAAGCATTAGTTAGAACCATGCACTGATACACATATGTATGATATACAGCTATTCCAAAGTAATTCATTTTGTTCATTGATGTAAATAACAGTTCTAATCTTATGTACTCTATCTGCTAATGATATTTACTTGAAGCAACCTACGTGAAAAAAGAAAGTAATCGTTCATGTTTTAGCAGATGAAGCTTGCCATCATGATATAGTGGACGAAAAATATTTTTACTTCCTTTTTTGTATTAAAGCATCAGAACTGAACTCTCTGCAATCTTATATAAGAGAAACTTCATTTTGGTCCAACAATTTTGTATCCATTATCTACTTATAATAAAGATCATTATTGATTTTCACCATAGGAAAACATTTAAGATGCTCAATGCCAATGCAGAGTAGAATGTAAAGAATAGGCTCAAGAAAAATGTGGTTAGTAGTAAGTTGTGAAATGTACAGATATGTGTATTGTGACAGGTATAATATATATTTAACCTTCTTTTTTATATTCTCTCACATGTGCACTGGAAGGCTTTGTTACACTTCATATACAAGGATACATTGATTGAAGACGACGAGCTTTCTCCATCGAGTTCATCTTCTATGCCCTCAGTGTCGGACACATTAGCTGCAAAACTTTTGGCTGCGGCCGACAAATACGACTTACCTAGACTTAGATTGATGTGTGAATCTGTACTCTGCAAGGACATATCCGTGAATTCTGTGGCCAATATTCTATCTCTGGCTGATCGTTATCATGCTATGGATTTGAAATCCATTTGCCTAAGATTTGCTGTTGAAAATCTAAAAGGTAAATTCCTCTTGTTATGAATTCATTTATCTTGCATAGTAAACACTGTGAGCTGTTTCTAATTCTTATCAAAATGATGCTCATGGTGAATTTGCATATGCTAACTGATATCCAAATGCACTTAAGATCTATGCTGTTTCTGTAGGTAGTCTGAGTTGCAATTAGTTGTGAATTGATCCTGTATGGTGGTTATTTTATGAGTTAGAGAAGATGGTTTGTGTTGTATTCTTGTATTGTTTATGGGTTCTGGTTACAGGGTTGGTTCTGACTTTGGCTTGACCAAGCTGTACCCATTGCGTAGGTGTATGTATACTACCCATGCAATATTTTGTTCATCATGAATCTTTTCTTCAACATATTGAAGCACAGTGGGTGTAGATAGGAATTATTTGTGTCAGAAGTTTTACTTGTAATGCTGGTCAGGTGCATTACTGTTCTTAAAATTATTACACCTTTGTGGAGAAACAAATTAAAGATAGTTGCGAGGATGATCACTTTCATGGATTGATCAGCAACTGGTCCCATGGGAAATGCAAGAAAAGTATTTATTGATACTCTTAGCAATGATGTGAGTTCCTTCTTTCATAAATGCTTGCAGTTTTATAAGTTTCCATTTCCCGCCATACTGGTACTACACGCCGGATGTCCTGAGATTGATGGAATAACAACAAAGGAAAGAACATTTTCTTGGAAAATTTCATTTGTTAACGAATGTATATGATATTATAGTGAAATTTTACTATACTCCCAAGTTATGATCATTAAGTTTCCCTAAGAAGCTGTCAACCTATTCATCTTTATAGGTTTATCTCTTTTTTTATTTTTTTCTTTTTGTTGTGAAATAGAAGAAAGATTTTTATTTCCTTTCCCTGTTCCAAGGTTAAATACCTGCCGTTTCATTTCTATTACCAATCGGCTCTAACAGTTTGATTGGCAGGGGAAAATTCAAATAAGAGAACCTATGCATGAAGTTAATTTGACTTAAACTTGCATCTTATATGCCTACATGCATATCTATCATGAACAGATATAATTAAACCAAAGTCTAGGCTTAACTGCATAATAGTATTGTATAGTAATGGTTCCTCATAATCAAGTCATTTGGTTTGTTTGACAAACTTGCCATTCTAGGTTACTGACC
This sequence comes from Erythroxylum alaternifolium, assembly GCA_027478495.1. Taxonomy (NCBI): domain Eukaryota; kingdom Viridiplantae; phylum Streptophyta; class Magnoliopsida; order Malpighiales; family Erythroxylaceae; genus Erythroxylum; species Erythroxylum alaternifolium. The sequence goes on from JANIIA010000002.1 coordinate 16,250,125, forward strand.
TAAAAACAGTTTGTTCGCCGTATTAACACATTCTTTTAATGTCACTGCTTATGATTTTTAGCTTAAACAGGAGTACGATATAATACAAACATTTGTACATTTATGTTTGTAGATGGGAGGGGTACCATCGCTGCATATCAGCTGAATCTGGCTTTGATCTTTTGACCATTCCTCCGTTGCCTAATACATCAACATTATGTTATGAATGTGGGTTTCTTCTTATCTGTTCTGACGTGTTAGCTATGTAAGATCATGGCTATTTGTGACGCTATTTGTGATCGATAGTTACTGAGCTAATGTTCTTTTTTCAATTTCTGCTCCCTCCTGATCAAACATCTACCAGATGGCTCATAATTATTCCTTTATTTTGAAGTTTCTTTTGTTACTCTGAGTCATTTAAATCACAAATCTTATGTTTTGTTTTCTGATCATCTTGTTGGATGCAGCTGTCATGCACTCTGATGGTTTTCAACATCTGAAAGAGCACTGTCCATCATTGCAATCTGAACTCCTAAAGACAGTTGCAGGATGTGAGGAGGATAAAGTCGGTGGTAGTAAGAGTCGAACTGCATGGGCACAATTCTCTGATGGTGGTGATACGAATGACAGGAGTGTAAGACAAGCCTGGGAAAATGGAGCAGAAAGAAGCCAAGGTTTATGGGTCCAGCTAGATGATGGCGATGCTAATGGGAGTCCTAGGCAAGAAGATTGAGAGTAGGCATAACTCTTATTTGTAACATTTCATCAGGGCAATTAGGTGGGAAGGAAAGTGGGGCCAAGAAAACAAAAGAGGAACTGATGGGGATATTTGATATTTTCTGACTGATGATTGTGCTGCTCTTTTGATTCCTTCTCTTTGTTGTATGTTGAGCTTCACCCCTTTCATGTGCAACATGTGGGATAGAAATATAGCTAATACATGCTTCTTTTTATATCCGACCCTGAAAGAAAAGGTTCCTAATTACTTCCCGTGGATACAAGGTGCAATAACGTAGTAGTTTATGGGACAATGGGGTTATCTTTTTTAGTTGTATTGTATACACATGCGAAAAGATTGTCAACTCCAACAGAACCAGAAGACTAAACTCTCCCCTGTTAAAAAACAGTGCCTTCATTGGAACTGTAGAATAAAACACGCAATTCATTTCAGCCGCTGTCTCCAACTACCAACTGTAGGGTCGTAAGGAATGTTCATAATCAACTGTTATTACGGTGCGAAAATAATTGTACTTCTTCCTCTGTTAGGCTTCCAATTCTTGCTCGTTGCTTCGCTCGAGGGATACACGTGAGTATGACATCTTTAGAAATTTTACGAACTTATTACATTTTACGCTGTTTTTTGCTATATATATATTAATTATCCCGGTTTTGTTGGATTAATTCTAAGCTCTTAAGACTTCACTAAGAGGTAAACCTGAAATTTTAAAGTTTTTCAGGTTTTTACGTAGCCTGCATATTTCTGCGCACAATAAGTCATCACATATTGATTGGTCAGCTATTGATTGATTACTGGTCCTACTCAACATTAAGTTCCCAATATTCCCAAATTTTTTGGTAGTTAACGAGACGTCTATAATTGATTTGAGTAACGTCTATAATTGATTTGAGTAAGGAACATGTCCAAAGAACTAGAGGATCGTCAATAAGAAAAAATTTCTTTTTTTTTTGATGACTCGAACTCAAAATTTTCTATAAAAAAGAGCCTTAATTAAAAAATTAAAATCAATTAAGCCACACGTACTCATTTTTATTTTCTTGAAGCAGTGCAATTTGGATATGACTTGCATCTTCTTCCCAGGTTTCATACGCCCCACCTGTTGCTCTCATACTTTTGGACGCCTAATTATTAGTTAATTTGGGTTGAGTGCCAAACAATTTTATTTCAACCGATAGCAACCGTTAAACCAAGCTTGTGGTCAGATTCTTACACGACATGCATGATGCTACTTCATTTATCAAGAAAAGAAAATGTTTCTTATTTTTAAATATAAAATGATGATTAGTAGATCTTAGGTGGAACCTATTACGTACGTGTAATACTTGAAATCGACATTTGATTACTGGAGTGGGTTAGGCTAGGTTTCCCTCCACAAATTTACCATATTTTATCATGACCAATCTATGGATTGAACTAAGTAGGCAATAAAATAGGGGGAACAGAGAATTTCATGTGAGAAAATAATTTCAATGTTAGTCATTTGGCCTATCATTATTACAGCAATCAACCTACACCACACTTGATTCTTCTGACCCACATCATTCCTAAGGGCTTTCCAAATCCACGTCTTCTATTTGTTTATGGAGGGTTGAACAGTTATGCAGGAGGCCTTTTCTTTCTTCTCTTTTTTTCTTTTTTCTTTATATAATGAAATTTCCAGCTAAGCAGCCAGAGAAACAAAAGCTATATTGTTAAGGTGCAAGGTGCACAAATGACAAGGCCATGACTCATTCAAGAAACTTTCTAAAAGTTTGAATACACTTATCAAATGGCTTCAATGTTCTATCAATCACTACCTACGACTTACAGAAAAGGGAAAAAATTTTTGAAAGAATCAAAACTCTTTATCAGATTACGTTTGCAAACACTTCATTAGATACCATTTTGTGTGCTTCCTGGTTTTCTAATGACTTTAACTTTAGCATATGTACTAAAATACAAGTCATATTTTAAAGATTGAAAATAAATTATAATATTTTTAAATCGTTTACTTCTAAATTTTAAACAAATAAAAATTTTAAGAAGTTTATATTTTCATTATTTACATGTTTGTTAATTGTAAAGTATTAATATAACAATTATTTTTTATTTTTTATTAGTTAGGTGAGTGCCATGTTATCAAATATCTCGTCTCA
>JANIIA010000002.1:16329308-16355339 GCA_027478495.1 Erythroxylum alaternifolium
AATGAGGAAGGACCTCCCACTTTGCAGCTTCACCCTGGCATGCACCAAGAACTTGTTAGACTGGATTACCTCCAAGTCCACCCCTGGTTTCCTCCACATCACCCAAATACCACCACTCATACCCATCGCCTCTTGACGGTGAACGCCAGCGAAGCGAAAGTTTCGACAAATGCCATCCGCTCTATCCCCATGCGTCTTCGGTTCAACAATGGCCATGAGACTGACCTTATGAACATTGGCTAAAAACTTAACATGAGACTGTGTCTCCTTATTCACCAGACCACAGACGTTCCAAAATAAAATGGACGTAGACATGATAATAATATTAAGGCGATAGTGTAGGGCACTGCCCAAGGAGTTCCATAATGCCAGCCCACTAGGGCTGTCCATCTTCATGGCCATTACGACCCGTCCTGGAGTCCCTAGAAGAGGACCGATGACGAAAGGAAGACCCCACTTTTGCGTGTCTCCGGCTTCTGGTAGCGTCAGCATTATTCTCATCATGATTTGCAGTGCAATGCTCACCCGGATCCTTAATCCCACCAATATCAGGCGGTTTAGGTGGGTTAAGAGGAGTTCCCATGGAGTGGTCAGTGGATCCAAGAGAAACACATGGCTCTTGGCTCAGACCCATGAGAACGTGCGATGGGATTTGGGCTAGTATCTCCTCCGTTGACATAGGTTCAACATTATCACTAGCGGGCTTAGCAAGTAAACCATGTTGTGGGCCTAGAGTGGGTGGGCTAGCATGGGCATCCCTGTTGAGGCTTGGGGCCAATACGGCCTTTCCCTTACTAGCCAGCTTGGCGGGTTCTTTAGGTACGTTAAGGCTTGCATTAAAAGCTGGCATATTTAAAAACACATGATTTGGATTCAGAATGTTCTCCGGGTGGTCAGATGGGGCAGCCCTTTTAGTTGCAACATTCCTCGAACCGACCACTATTTTCTGCTTCTTTACAGACACAAGCGCCGGCCTCATTAAATGCTCCCCGTCCCATTTCTCTGGGTCTTGCACCATGTGATCAGCTTTCATTAAATGAGCATATCTGTTAGAAGATTCGCCCTTCTCAAATAGCTCCTTTTTGGATGCATTTTTCTGGGTCCCTCTAGCCCTAGGCAGATTTCGTGGTGCAATCATTTGGGGGCCATGCCCGTTGCCAGGACTGCGCCCTTTTTTCAGCTGACTAGACACCGAAAGGAACCCCTCCGCATCGGCATCCGCAACCTCCTTTGTTACTACCCGTTGAGCTTGCCCCGCACCATCCATGGTAGTGTCCTGTTGACCTTGGCCGTTACCATTGGACTGCTCCATTGTCTCCACGGAATCTGGTGCACCACAAAACTCTGCTAAATGCCCATATTTACCACATTCAAAGCAAATGGTATGTAACCCTTCATATTCAACGTTGAAACTCCTCCCATCCAATTCAAATTGTGCCACTAAAGGTTTTGCTAAGTCAATTTCCGCACACACACGAGCAAAACGCGCCCTTGTGGCCTGCTTGGTATTCATATCAATCTTGATTGGGGTTCCAAACGTAGAGGCGAGCGTGAGTAACACCTCCTCGCGGTAGTATTCCATGGGAAGCTGTGGAAATCGGATCCAAGCCAGGGTAGACTGAATAGTGTCATCTATCGGACGGAAACCCGGGCGCCACCTTCGGACTGTTAGGTAGTGTCCCTGACAAGTCCACGGCCCATCCAATAGCACCTTCTCCCGGTCCTCCTTGTTCTCAAATTTAATTAAGTAATATCCAAACCCCAATGTAATCACCCTCATATCACCCCGAGGCTTCCAAATTTCATGGACTCGATGCATAAAAGCCATAGGCCCTACATTTCTCCCCAATGGTTTCGCAATGAGAGCCTCCCGCCATTGCGCTTCTAACTCAGTCCGCAAACCTTCTGAACACGTGAACCGCGGTCTGAGGGGGTTGTTTTCAATATACTCAAGAGTGATTCGCTTACTTTTGAGGAGATCCTCCACCTTGTTCTGTGGGCTCTTCCGACGCCCGAGGATCTCCGCAAAAGTAGGGAATTGCACCCTAGTATTCTCCTGCTGCACTGGATGGGTTCCCCCCGAGATAGGCTCATTGTCGGCCTCCTTGTCGGATTCCTTGGGATCGTCCTTCGTAGAGGGTGTCTCCGGCACTACCGTCTGAGTCGGGCTAGCTGGCATCTCCTGCATTGGTTGAGGAGATTCAATAGTGCCTTCCTGCGGTTGGACTGCGGTACGACCTGCCTGTGGCTTTTGCATTTCGCCTGGATCCTCCACTTGGTGCATGTCCTCATCAGCCAATGGGAGCTCAGCATTTTGCATGGTGGTGTCACGATCATGTGGGTCAGGTGGCTCACTTGGTGGGACTAGCGGTGGTTCCGTATTGGTTGGACGTGGTTGATCTCTGCTCATCATAGCTTTGTCTGCAAAGAAAGATTTCCTACTTCTTGGAGAACGTAAGGTAAGGTGGATGTACCCAAGTCGTTGAAGAATACAGGAGTCTTGCATTTCACTCTCTCATTATTTTCCAAGTGCTTCGGTTAAAAGAGCATCGCCGTTTGTTATGGGTTTTTGTTTGTTTCAGTGGAACATAGAACCATAGATGTTATTAGGTCTGAAAAAGCTGACTTTGATAAGTTCTTAGAAAATTAGGGCATTTTGGTGGGGAACGTTCTCCGAGAAGAATCACATGGCATTGCCCCACCATTCTGAATCCCCTCCCTGATTTTTGTGTTGAAACAATCTCGTTTTTAGGACCCACTTTCACAATTAATTTTGTTTCTCTACTTTACGTCAACACTTTCAACTTTATCACAAACTGCTTAGGCCTCTTTTTCTTCTTTTTTCGTCTTAAGTGAACATACGAACCAAAAAATGCCCAATGTCCATTGCTATATGCGGGGCAAAATTATTCTTTATATAAAAAGCTAAAATCATAATTTTTATAAATATCATAATTGAAACAATCATCAATCAATAATCTAAAAATTATTATATAATCAAAATCAGAAGCTCTTGATATCACATGTAAGTTTTTATAGTTAATATTTAAACATAAACACAAAAATTTATACATAAATCTTTCATGCCCATTAAAATCTTATATTCAAAATCCAAGGCTCTTGATATCATATGCAAGTTTTTATACTTAACATTCAAACATAAACACATAAATTCATACATAAATCGTTCGTGTCCATCAAAATCTTCAATATAATAATAACCACATAGATGAAGAGAATAAATCAATTATCTTGAGTAGAATTTGACATAATTTAGAGAAAGTTTTCAACAATCACAAACTAGTTTCTCTCCCTTAATTCTTTTTGTGTAGTAGAGAGCTTGATGGATAGCTAATTGCATTCGTTCTTTATTTTATTTTTGTCTGTATACTCAATTAGGATGGAGAGAGGACTAATATACATACCTGTTAATATTAAATCTTGTATGTCTATCAAGTATTAAATTAACGAACAAGATTTAATATATTATTAAATTAAGTAAAACTTTAAATCAAATTTAATATGGGCCTACAGAAAATATGGGCCTTAATATCATGCCATATTTTTTACAGAAAAAACCTACTTCCTCGTAAATATGGGTGGATACGGAAAAAGATAAATGAAAAGAATAAAATTTGAATATTTTTAATAATAAATAATAGTGTTTGTTTTTAAATTAGATATATATCTAGTAAAGTGTTAAAATTAAGGATGAACTTAGTTTAGAGAACATTCCATATAAGGTGTCTTAATACAACTTTTTTTTTTGAAAGGCTTAATACAACTAACTCTCATATTATATTTAAAACAAATTAATACTTCGTATAATTAATTACCAATTTATATACTTTAATTAGTATTGAATTTTAATTAAAATTTAGATTTAAAATACAATTTATTTTTTTATAATTATATGATATATACTAAATCTGTGGTAGATATGGTAGGTCAGCTTAGTCTTAAGCTTGTTGGTTTGCAAAAATATTTATTAGAGGTAAGAGTGATTATGAGGATATTGAGATTATGATAATGTTTATGATAACTTATGTTGAGGTGTCTGCCTTTTATAGACAAGCTTTTAAGAATTATAGTTAGACTCCAAGTGTTCTTAGTAGAGTTGGATCCAACTTTTACTAGGTAGCTTAATTATTTTTTAATTAGAATTATACTTTTCTTACATAAATGAATCCTATCTTTGATTGAACTTGCCATTTTTTAATAATCGGCCCTTTTACTCGGGCTTCAAGCTAACAGACCTAAAGAATGGTGATGGCTCATGTTGAATTAACTCAGGATTGATCTGTATAGTCATTAGAAGTGTATTATTTGCTCCAGTTTCTTATTCAAACCTGGATATTAAAACTTGGATCAATAATGGAACTCTTAACAACTTGATCAAGATAACCTTCAAGTTGTTTAAGGATCTCCGAACCACAAGAACTATCATAGCCATGTTAAGTTCTCATAAACAATTAATGATAAATTCTTGTAAGCTTGTTGAAGACAATTATAGAAGGAGCATCATCCTTCAGACACTTGTTTTAGGTTTCTTTACTCAGGTCTAATTTTGATAGATTAGTAAACATCTTCAACCACTCATCTATGGTTTAATTGAGCTGGCTTATTCAATAAATGTGATAACTCAACTTACCATCTACATCTTTCGGAAGATACTTTGAGAATATTCCTTGTACAATACAGTAGTCATTTAGACGTTTCTATTATCCTTAGTTAGGCAAAATGTCATTTAATCTTAATTATTGATTTAGGCTCAGTATTGATTGTTCATTCCTTTGTATAAGGCAGTGTTTTAAAAACTGGACTGAATCAGCTTGGTGGACCGGTGAACCGGAGCATGAAACGGTCCAGTTTAGCCCTTATTTTTTGTGAGTGATTGACCCGTTCATTTTGCGATTGGACCGGTAAAAACTGTTGAACCGGTGAAAGAAAAGACCGGCTGGTTCATTTAAAATGAAGAGTTTTCCTTTAAAAATCAAAACTTTTATAACTATGGTTTAAGTTAGATAAATAATTAAAAAGTATATTTAAAAATTATCTTATATATATAACATATAAAATAAAATTTTATATATTTATTAGTCACCAGTTCAATCACGGTTGAATTCTGATTGAACCATTGACTTTTGAATCAGTTACTTATTCGGTTTAATCATCGGTCTGGTTTTTAAAACATTGGTATAAGGTGTCAGTTGCAGGTGATGTTTCATATCCTTGAGGAGCTAAACTTAAGGTATCCTGAAGATGATAAACATATAAATCAATACAACCCTGTAAGGACTCAAAGTAAACGGTTCAGTCTGATAGTAAAGAGTGGGTATTACTTATTGACAATTCCTAAAATGTCATATTACTAGGACAAGTTCATTTCTTTTCAAATGAAATAGTCTTATGGCCTTTTAAGGTCATTTGGAGAGCATTAAAAGAGAGGTTTGTCAAGTGGAATATGGATAATGCAACTCTGTCTGAATTTTCTATCCTAAAAGCTCATTAGTTCAACTTACCTTCTTCCAGTTTAAGAACCTTGCCTTGTGACCCTAGTCAGTGCTGGCCCCAAGCAAGGGTAAGAAGGATGTCCAAATTTTTAGGGGCTCATATATTAAAAACGTTAAAAATTAAAAAATTTATTTATTAAAGAATTAAATTTTAAAAGTTAATAAATCTATTCATTAAAAAGGGTAGAAATTGAAAAGTCCATAAATCTACTTAAATGTTTATATAAAAAGTTTATAGTGGGCCCATTTATTAAAAACTTGAAAATTAAAAAATTAATTTATTAAAAGAGTTAAAAATTTAAAAGCTAATAAATCTATTCATTAAAAAATGATAAAAATTGAAAAGTCAATAAATCTGCTTCAAGATGTTTATACCAAAAGGTTTCGTAGGACTTTACCTTGTAAAAAATGAAAAGAAAAAATTTATGGTTGAGTTTCTTATTCTAAATTTAAGCTTTATTAATTAGAGTTAAAAAAGAGTTCGGTCCCAACCATCAATTGGGCGGTCTAACGATTCTATTTAAATCTTGTTAAGGAAAAGAAAAGAACAAGTTCTTTTTATATTTCTCTTTTATATTTTTTATTTGCATTTATTTCATATGTGTACATTTATGTAAGTTAAAGGATGATAGATATATATACATGAACATTAGACCTAAAAAAAAGGAATTTTCGAGATCAATTTGTTAATGATAATATTTTTATTAACAAGGATATATTTTATTAATATCATAATAAATATACTATTATTGATTTTTTAAATATAAAATATCAATAAAATGTTATTAATCAATGATATATTTTATTAATATAATACTCTATTAATATTAACAGCAATATATTGATCTCGATACTATTATTAATGATTTTGCATCTAGAAATGTGCAGAGAAATTGTTTTTCATGATCATCTGTACACTTGTTAGTACAATTCTCTTGGTATTTTGCAATATGATATTGTTGTTTAGTTGTTGCTACTACTATTTTAATGATTTTATTGTTGCTGACATTTACAAGATGTTAGTTGTTGTTATAATCATTTAGTATTTTGTTGAGTATGTGGACTTATGACGAGCCATTTAAGTATAGATATTAAATTTTAATAATAAAAAATGCTTTTAAAATTTACGTATTTGTATTGTTAATTAATTAAGGACCTTCTTTTTCTTTGCCCTTTCTTTAAGGATGTCTTACATGAAGAACATCCATGTAGGTTACTTTTCTTCATTTCTCATAACTTGTGGTTTTAAACATCATACTACATTCTTATTATTTTTGTAACAGCCATGAATATAAACAAATGTTAATGAAGAATAAAACACTAATGAGAGAGGCATGCTCACTTCATCCACTAGACAGGAGAAGAAGTGGAAAAGGTGACTATGATAATAAGGTCACTATTATCGAGCCAACTCTCCTTATTGCCTCCACCTTTGTTTTCTAACCTTTTTATCTTCACCTCCTTGCTTATCTCAACTAGTAGAGAACATTATTGCCTTCCCTATCCATATCAGAGCTATAAAGGAAGATAAATGCTTATTTCCTAACTTCAATTTAAAGAAAAATAACACCAATTTTCATAATATTAGAAGCGAGTATAAGATAATTTATGAAATAATGACTCATAAAGATAGACATAAATTGGAGGAAAAGGATTTTTATCACATTAGACATAGATTGGAGGAAAAGGATTTTGATCACATTTAAGTATTTTGTAAGAGGTAACTTACTATGGTATAAAGTTTACTTAACATATGAAGTTTATATCAGTCTTCTTTAGGCTTGACATTGTATTTTTCTTTTTTAAGTTTGTCACTTTTATGGTTATAGGCTACAAAAGGGTCTATTGGAGCTTGGTAAGTTTGCTAAAGAGAATGAGGGAGCAAAAAATGCAGCCTTGAAGGCCTATGATGATCTTGAGGCATTTAAGAAGGAAAAAGAAGATATTGAGGAACAATTATTTAAGCATCTCAATGAGTTGAATAGAGAATGCAACACTTAAGGATAAAAATGTAAAATTGAAGGTTGAAAGTGATAGGTCACAGTTGTCATTCCAAATGTTCTAAGGTGATGATTACAAGTTTGATATCATATGTCACTATCATATTTATCCGTCTTCAAGAATTGGAACTATGATAACCTTATTAGTGTGATGATGATATGTTTTGATATTTGTAAGAAGGTTGATAAAAAGAAGTTCCTATATTTGTCTTTTTAAGATATGGATATCATTGATGCTTTTGTCGAACTTGAGACAATCCAAACTAAATAGCCAAATAAGTTTTATAGACTTTTAGATTTACATGTTTTTTCTTAGGTTCGGGACCTTAAAAGACTTTTCTTGAACTTAAGGCATTTAATTTTGGAGGTTTTTTTCTTTGATTTAGGGAGCTAATAGACTTCTCTTAGTCCTAAGGTACATAGGCCTGATCATCTTTGATTTTTTAAGCCACGAAGTTGAAGAGACTTCTTTTGGACTTAAGGCCTATAAGTTTTGTTTTTAACTCCAAAATTTCATTTGAAAAAGATGATGGATATTTTACTAATGATCATATTCTTATACATGATTTTTTAGAACTGTTATCTAATTATAATAATACTTTTGATGAGTTCTATTCCATGTGTGAGGCACCTCTAAGCTAGCCTCTTCAGCTTATAATTTCCAGGCTTGATTACATCTTTTATATGGTATGGACCTAGCCAATTTGAAGAAAGCTTCCCTTAAGAATTTTTTCCAGTGAAGAATTATAACTTCCATAAGATTAGGTCCCCGTTTTATCCCATTTTATAAATATTAAGTTACCTTACTCTTTATTGATGCGCTTTGTTGTTAATGCTTGTAACTTCCCTTAACTCTTTAATTAGGTCAAGTTTTAAACAAATATGATCATCATTTTCCTAAAGGCTATATAGTTGTACCCTTAGACTTAGTAATTTAAGCTCTATAAGAAAAAGTCTTCAACTTTAAAGCTGAGACAAAATGGTATTTCTCATATGGGTGTTTTTAATATTGTCTACTATACCTTTATTATATTATAAATCTCTTCAACTTATATGCCTTTAGCATCCTCGATTTTTACTTTCAAACCTTATAGCACTCTTTTATTTATGACCTCAATTAATCTATAGCATATGAAAATGCAATTGATGAGAAATGATGTTTTATTTTTAGTTCTTTGAAAGAATCTTTAAAGAACTTACTATCGAACTAGGTTATGTTATTTGTAATTATTAATAATGGTACTTCACATCTTCTTATAGTGTTTTTCCTTAAGAATCCTTTGAATAACTTCTTTGTCACATTGAATAAGGGTTTTTCCTTGATTCACCTTATAAAATAATCAAAGGCAATAAAGAGGGTTTTAAAGTTATTTTATTATAAGAGAAAATGGTCTGAGGATATCCACTCTACATATAGATGGCTTCTAATCTCACTAACTCTTGAGCATTCCTTCTAATTGTAAGAAAGAAATTTCCATGCCTTAAGATCATATATGCTAAGGTTGATCCTCTCTAATGGGCTTTGTATACCCTTTCGTGAAGCTTAGTTAGGACTTTGCATTTTAGTTTTATGGATGAATCTTAGATATGATAAAGTGAAGGACTTTTTAAATAGTTACTTATATATGATCAAATATCATGAGGCTTAGGCTATGAGCCTTTTTACCTTATTTTTTGTCATTTAGTAGTTTTACCTCGTGTAAGTATTTTTAGATTAAGTATGCCTAACTTGCTTTATCTTCTTTTATCGTAGTTATATGGTTAACTTATGGTGTTATTGGCTCTACTTTCTCTTTATAAAAGATTCCTCGAAGGCTGACACCATTTTGGCTCCTATTTCTATTAGGTAATCAGCGTTAAGGTTTTGTTATCTTAGTAATAACTGGGTTTTTATCATTATATTCTCTTTTATTTACCTAAATTCCTCTTTATACTTTGTCAATTTATCTTCTTTTACTTCGAGTTAGTTTACTACAAGTTGTGAGTTTGAGTGGAAAGTTATAAGCTTGGTTTATTGGCTAGCTTTAACCCACATAACTACACTTTATATTATGCCTAATTATTATATGTTTTGAGTTGGTGTTGCATCATGTCCTAAATATTTATTCCTATTGATCCTTCTAAGTATATTGCTACCCTTCTACCTTTTTCTTTAATTATATCATCTATATACATTATCCATTTGGAATGTTCATTATTAGGTTCATAATTATTATGGACATTAATATGTTTTTCTAAGGGTGTCAACATTTTAAGTATGAAATATGCTATAACTTGTGATTTGAAAAAGATTTCAAAATGTATTTGATGTTTAATTTTATTAACTTAATCAACCATTTCACAAGTCTTCATGATACACCCAATTTGTGAAGTGCTTTGTAAATACAAAGGGAAGGCTGAATAAATTGATATCCTTACCCAATATCCTTACAAAGCAGGAAGCCTTGTGCACTAAAGTTCATTCACTTTTGACATTTTAACTTTCATTAGAGGAAGGTTTGTACACATATTGAAGTTGTGAGACCTAAAGTAGGGTCTTCAGTTCCTTATTTTAGTATCTTACTTATGTATTATATTAGACTTTTCAAATTAGCTTTATAAACATATAGTGGTTCCTAAGATTCTGGGTCGATATTAAAGATAGAATCTTAAAGTAATCGTTAATTATTCAAATGCCTATTGGAATTCTTGAGTCCATTTAACTCTTTATACTTTCGTAGTATCTTGAGGAATGACAAGGATCAATAAATAGATCTTGAGAGAACCTTAAAAACCTTGCCTGTCAACTTTTGTACTTCTTTCAAAGTTCTTAAATGCTTTTATACGTAAGATTGCCTCAATTTTTATGGATTAAAATTTATCCATCTATGGATGATTAAACATTCTTCCATGTTATAACTTGGTTTCCTTCAATCTTTGTTTCCAAAATTATGTCGTCTATATATACTTCCATATTTCTCCCTAGTTGTTTATAGAAGACCAAGGTTACTAACCTTTAATAGGTTGCTCCTACATTTTCTAGACTAAAAGGCATGACTTTGTAACACTAAATAACTATACATGTGATAAGGATGCCTTTTCCTTGCCTACCTCATTCATCTTGATTTGATTATATTATGATTAGACATCTATAAAGCTTAAGGTTTGGTGGTCTAAAGTGACATCCACCAATTGATTTATCTTTGAGCAATGATAAATATATCCTTTGGACATATTTTGTTCAAATTTATGAAGTTGACACACATTTCAACTTCTCGTTTGCCTTTTTAATCATGAAAATATTATTGAGCCTTTCATGATAGCCAATTTCTCAAATATAACATATGGCTAAATGTCCCTTCTGTTATAGTGAGAGTTTCTTTTTATTTAACTAGTGGTCCAACCTATACATCTCAGTTGGTAAATCGCATCCCATATTTAGATTAGAAATCTAGGGGCAACTTATTAAAGGCTTTTTAGCTCCATTTTTCAAAATCAAATCCATTAAAATATGGAAGTTTATATGGATAGTATAATCATCAAAACAACAAAAGAGAGAGATCACTTGGCAAACCTAGAAGAATGATTCAAGACACTAAGTTCTCGTTTGGTAATTAGCAACAAAAGAATCATAATAAAAAAGGAAATGCAAGAATTTGAATATTAATGGAATTATTGATTGTGCGTATTTAGTATGTAATCATTAGTAATGAGATTAAACAAGTTAATTGCTATGTTAGCATTTGATATCAAATATTAAAAATGATATGAGATAATTTTTACTCATATATAAATATTATATAATTTATTTTGTAAATAATTAATCAAAATGTTTATATTTTATAAATAACTAATCAAATTTATTTTTCAATTATTTATAAAATTATTAATCTTTTAATATTTATAAATAATTTTTAAGATAGGAATAAAATTAAATAACTAGAAAAATCTTGCATTTCTTGATATAGTATCAATGGAATAAAATAAATAATTTTTATTAAATATAAAAAATCATAATATGCGATTTTGATATTAATATTTTGATCAAAATTAATATTTTGAGAATGCAACTTATGTTGTTATGTTCTTTTAATGCTACCAAAATTTTTTATATTACAAGTCTATCACTTGTTAACTAGATAATGCAACTATCATTTGTAAACAACATAATGGTAAGTATGATATTGATTCCACGAGGAAGTAGTAAGGATAGAAAACCCTAACACTATTAAATATTATAAAGATAATAAATATATAGTTGATTTTTATTGATTTTTAATTAAGAAACATAACATTAAACTAAACAAATCTACTTTGATAATAGCTAAGGAAATAAATAATAAGACAATTAATGAAAACAGAATGTAATCAAATAGGTATTAATAGTATTTACTTCCCCTAATAGCACTTTTAACTTCAAGATTTTATTAACTTATATTAGATATATTTTTTAACCAGTAGGACTTCCTAGACATTGAAACTACAATCTTTCAAGTTACAATCATTTACTCTCCAATTGCATAGCTTATATCTCTACTATTGCTAACACCATTTGTATGCATTATGCTCTTTGAAATTTTAGAAAAGGTTTTACCTTAACACTAGGAAGATTATGTAGGTTTCTCGCAAACACCCAGTTTAATCCTCTCTATCTACACTACGTTCCACTTACAAGTAGGCTCTCTCAAGTTGTCTACAGGTGAATTAAAATTAGATTTAGATGCTTATATGAATAAATCAGTATTAATACCAAAAAATAGCTCACATAAATATGTCACATATCATAAATTAAATTAAATTAAATCAATTTATACAAAAAAATAATCATTATGATTTTCCTTACCTAAATATATAATAAGTGTTTAGACATAAAACATATTTAAGACAACAAAATTAAAAGACAAAAATAGAGAAATCATGGTCAAAGTAAGTCTAGGTCTACTTCCTAATTCCACTGAGCTTAATCCACTAAGATGATATCTAGATCTTAACTCTCTAGTAAAAAATAACTTAAAATTGATTGTCTAAAAGTTAAAGAAGCCTCTTGATTGCTAATACTAATTTTTATAGAGAAAAGATGTTTCTTAGATGTGTTTTCTCTAAAAGGCAATTAAAGTCCCATAAAAATTAGTATTTCTATACTTAAATATACTTTACTCCACTTAGAACATAATTTGACCCATAGTAATGGCTTTGACCATGGACCTAAGTAACTCTTTCGGGTGATAGACATGACCTCTAGCATGGTTATATCTTCAAACCATGGATCTCAACATCTTCTTAAAAATGAATATACGACCTCTGATACAATTATGCATCCTAATCGTAGATCTTATTGTTTCTTCTGTGACTTGCTCATGATCTTCTATATAGCTATGAATCAGGTTATATCTTTTATTACACTTAATCTTTTCAGGACACGAGTTGACATATGGTTTTAGGTCAGGCCATGTTCCTCCAAGAATTTTGAAAATTTTTGTTTATGATTTCCTTCAATTCTTAACTAATATCATCCCAAGGTTCAACTTATATACTTAACTGAAAAGATAACAAAATCTAAGTAAATAATGTAACTTAGCATTGAAATCATGAAAAATACTTATATGTACATTTCATGCACATCATGTGTGTTTGAAACTTGTATCAAAGATTTCACATTATTTTTTATGTTTCAAAGGGGTCTTTAAGCCACCCCCAATATATTAGAAAATCACTGACATGAAACCACCAAAAACATTAAAAGAAGCACAAATCCTAGTGGATTTATCTCGTTTTCTTTCTAGATGCACTGAAAATTATCTCCAATTCTTTAAATACTCAGACAAAATAAAAATTAAATGGAGATATGAATTTCAATGAGTCTATAAAGATATAAAGGATTATTTATAGAATTTACCTCCCTTTACCACACCTCCTTATAATAGTGAGGTATATAGTTATAAATCTCAGTTGCATTGGAAGGACTAATTCAATTGTCATGCCGGATAAGGTGAGACTTAACTCTCGGATGTCCAAGTGACAAAATGTGGAACATGGGAAAATATTTAACCCTAGTCTTAAATGGGGTATAGGAAGGGCAAATTGAGAGAATACCACTTTTGCACTTAGTTTAGGATTGCTAGTTTACAAAGAAGGACATAAAAGGCATATCTATTTTGAAAGTAAGATATTTCAAGGTCCATAAACCATATATACTTTAATAAAGAAATTATTTATAGTCATTTTCCTACCAACACAAAAACTATGATAATAGTCCCATGCTCATCCTATTATCGTTGCCACCAATATGCCATTGAAGCAAATTTTATACAACCAAAATATATTAAGAAGGATAATGATATGGCCTATAAAACTTAGCAAATGTGAAGTCAAATTCTCCTTATAAACATAAGCCAAATCCTAACTACTATCAAACTTTATGGTCAAATTTTGTTATCCTCATTAGTAGAACATATTTAAGTGAACCTACTGTGAAAATTTTGTCTACTTGGATTATAAATGTTAATGGTTCACTAGACGAAGATGGAAGTGAAGTTGGAATTAATAGTTAAGGTTAATTTAGAGTATAAGGCCTAATATGTGGGATTAAAATGGTAGCACACTTCTCAATTTGAGTTGTGAGAATCAAATCAAATTCGTAACTTATTGTCAATCAGTTGGATAGAATCTTCTCTTGCTAAAGAATAAATCATATGGAAGTAATTCATTTTGTATTATATCATAATAAAAGATATGGAGATTCAAGTTGAACACATTCCTAAGGAGCAAAATAATATTACTGATGTATGATAGACATTCATTATTTTAGCACTATTATGATAACATATTGCTTGTTTTTTAAATGAATTTGAAGATTTGGTACTTAGTTTGAGTTTTTTAAATCATTTTAAGTCTTTTTTTTGCCTATATAAGGAAAAGAAGCAAAGTTGGAGGAGAATTAGGATAAGATGAAGCAATTTTGGAAGATTGGAAGAAGAACCACACAACACGACACGTTATACAGTCTCATGTTAAGAGCCACATATAAAAATGGTTGCTTTGACTTCTCCAACATACCCTACATGTCCTATATTACCCCACGTATGAATAACATGGTACAAGGTCCTATATATACGTCTGTGTTGGTGATACCAATTTACAGAGGATTTTATATGAAATAAAAATTATTTCATTTTTTATGAGGTAGGAGGCAGAAAATGACAGTCTTTTAGCCTATGAACAATTCAAGAGTGGAGCTACTTTTCATCAATCTTAATCAAGGATTCACCATTCTTTGATAAAGAAGTACTTTATCAATTCTCTAGAGATTTCAAGATTTAATAACATGCTTTCTTTATCTTGTTTTCTTTATTATTTTTGTTTTGATGTTCTTTATGGTATCATAAACTAATTATGATATATATTTAGGTATATAGAACTTAGGATATGATATACTTATTTTCATTCTTTGATTAATGAAATTTAAGTTTTTCTTATGGTTTTTAATCCTTTTATATTGATTGATTCAACAGAGGGAAAGTGAAAGATTTAACATATGACTCATGCATCGAGATTTGAGAGACAAGATGTATATTTAGGTCACAGTGTGAATAAAAAGGTTAAATGTGAGCTATTTGAGAGAAAGTCGCAAGATCTTCCTAGGTTATGGTAAAACCTATCAAAAGAGTTCATAAAATGATTCAAGGCATTCTTAAGTTATCTAAATTAGAAAACATTTCAGTTGATTAACCTCTGAATAACGATTATATGTATTGAGAGATAATATAATCTAATTTAGGAACTCCTCGAAGGATTGACTTGTATTTACCAATGCTAACTAGAATTATATTATATGTTTATGGTAAAAATTTACAAATTATTGACATCATTACTGGGGATTAGGCATTAATATTTGCAAATTCATAAACTAACTAGACTAAATCTTTTGTTTTGTTATTTTGTATTTATTTATTTTTAAAACTCTCATTTTTGACGTTATGTCTGTGGCTTACTTTCAGAACACAAGTACCCATTGCCATAGCTATACCAGAATGGCAGGATGGAGAGGAAAATATGCTCTGGGAGAATACCATGTAATGTCACTGATGGAGATAATTGAAGCTTGGAACAACAGACATAGTAAAATGCATTTGAAAGTTGAATTAGTATCAATGACACACTGCAACATTTATACAGGTGGCCATTATAATCATGAATTTAAAGTGCCAGACTATATATGGGAGCATCCAATTTGTATGGGAAGCTGGCTTCAAGATACCCCCTATATGGATACTTATAATCAAGAGTAGAGCAACTATTTCAACATTGTGTTTGATGATCAAGCTTCACTCAAGTTTCTACAACAACAATAGTAAGAGGAGGATCGATGTCTCGAAAAGCTTCTTATTCAATCCATTATTATAATGAGATATAATAAACTTAAAAGCATATATATATTATTACTTTCTAATGAACAACTTGTTGAGCTTGTTTCTGAGGGTTATGAACAACTTGTTGAGCTTGTTTCTGAGGAGTAACCATGTTCTTTTACCCTAATACACTGAGCTAAATCTTAGAGAGTAAGTGAATGAGATAATCTTAAGGAGTGAGTAGGAGCAAGAGCTAGAGGCTGAAGAGAAGGAGGAAGTTATTGTTTAATAAGAGATCAAAGAAGAGGAGAAGGTGGAAAATGAACAAGAAGAGCCAAAGAATATGGTTAATGAGAAATTCTCAACAAATATCTTAAGTTTTTACTTCTCAAAGAACAAACGGCCACACTCAATTGAAGATTCAGAGGGTTTTATTATTCTTTACTATACTAATAGTTTGTCATCAAAAATGTAAATAACATAATTATTAGATATTATTAATTTGATGATATATGTCCTTATTGTATTGTAGCATGTGCCCTATTTGTTGGCTAACAAACCTTTTTCTGCGAAGATCAATGGAAACAAATCACTTATTATAGATTTGGACTAAAGTGAGGATAAAAGGGTTTGAGATTACTACCTAAAAAACACACTTGTTGGGAGGTAATACAACATTCTTTACCTTTAGTGTTTTTAAATTTTGTATTTTTCTTGTAGTTTACATTGTTAGATGTTTTTTTTCCTAGTTTTATATCATTTTCTTGAAGTTGAATTGTTAAAGTATTATTTAAGATTTCTAAGTTAATGCATTTTGATTTGTATAGGTTTTATGACCTACATATGCTTTAATGCACTGCTATGTTTAGCCCAGTTTAGGTGCACCTAGAGAAATATAATAAACCACTTTTACACATGGTACTTATATAGTACTGTGTAGGAGGCCGAGTACATATACATACCCCCGTGTTTCTTCAAATACAAACTCATGGTCACTTACAAAAGAAGAAATAAAGTTATAAAATACGTCACTTATTTAACATGGACAGTCCATACCCGTGTTGTAAACACACCCCCATATTTGAGCCTATGTATAGACACCCTTGGAAATATAATTTACCAAAATTATACACAACACCTATATGATCTCATGTACATCCTCGTATATCTTTACCTAATTCTAAGGCACATTAATTTAATATACACACCCTCATGTTGTTTACAGGTCTTTATATATATCAATACATGGTATTTTATTAAGTACCATGTAACTATCATGTAGTTCCTTATAAAGAGATATACCCTCTGTGTTTCCTTATTCTAAATCTTGTTTTTTCTCAAAATCATCAAAAAATTCAACTTCCCTTTTGGTTTTTATTGAGATAAACAGCCCCCTAGCATTCCTAAGGACATATATAAACCTCCTATTTCCATTATTTATATGCATCTTAGGATACTTAATGTTGTGAATTTTTTCTTGTGCTTATTTGATCTTTATGTTTACCTTATGAATTACTTTTAGGGTGTTAGAAAAATGACCTAGGTGAATTGGGACTTATAAATGCTTCATATGGTTGAGAATTCTTAATATGACTTATATAGGATATTATATTATGTTAATTTTAGGGATTGGTTGTTTTAGGCTTTATAGTGAATCAAATATTATAGACAGTGATATTTTAGCACCATAGGAGAAGGGAAATGGTTATAATTTACATATATAACATAAACACAACATGGGAGTATCATAGACTAGTTACATTGCATTTAGTAGCTCATTCTTATGTTTGACATATTTTTACACTACTTCATACTTTTACATTAGTGTGACATTATTTTTTGTGATCTTAATTATGTTTTTCTTTAGGTACCACACTATGAAAAGGATTTGGGGATTGCCTAAACCACCCAAGAGGCCTACAAATCAGTCGTCATACAAAAGGGTCAGAGTGTATCCTACCGCGTCTTCATCGTGCTAAGCTATCTGCCCCAAGGATATATGCACCAAGGAGGTAGTAGAGGTGAGCATATACACCACAACACCACCACTTCCTCTAGAAGGGTCCCAAATTCTTATAAAGAAGCAATAACAATCAAATCACCAGCTACTCGATTTTGCTACTGAGGCACAGTGGAATAGGTTCTAGTCCTTCTGCATATGATAGTTTGAGGTGCCCCACTTCATCAACTAGGATGTTCTCAAATAGTTCAATATTGGTGACAAGGTACACAAGATTATCTTGTTAGAAAAAGGGTCAAATGACTATCGTGACGTGGTTTATAGGGAGTTGATGTTGGATTTCATATGTACCCTAGAGGTAGTCTACATAAAGACATCGTAGTAGACACGTTAGCACTTTAGTTTAAACTGAGCAGCATGAATTACACTATGAGCTATAACCAAATCATAGTTTATGTCACGATTTACATCGAGGAGTGTGCGAGGTCATTGGCACCTAGTAGGATCCACTTTGACTAAGACTTCCTGAACATAAATTCGAGGAGCTACTGACATTCTATAATGACCATTCGACATTACCACCCTACAAAATTCAAGGTGTTTGAGTTTAGATTCCCTTAGATATGATACATACACAAGCTCCTTATCTATTCCTTATGTGTGAGAAGGGAGATCATAAATGTTATTATCAGGTACCTATTCCTTTTGTATTGTATATGCTAGAGACAACGGGCCCACTTCGATATGTTGTTCAATCAAATGGTCCAGGACTACTTTAACAAAGCTAATTTTAGGATCACTGAAGGAGGATTGTGATAGACCTAAGGTCACCCGATTCTATGTTAGGAAAAATAAGCAGAGGGCAGAGGAGTAATAGGCAGAGGTGTATGGTATTAGACCATTCAGGTAGTTAGCTAATAGTACTGACAACCAATCATCAGGTTGTCAGTTAACAGAATCTGTTAGTATCCACAGATTCTTAGTATAAATAACAAAGAGGAAGGAAGAGAGAGGTAGAAAAGAGAATGACATATGCATGGGCCTTAGGCTGAAGGTACTGGACCTCGAAAACCAGATTATCATTGTAATTTGTTTATAGAAATCAATAGCAAATACATATTTTACCCTACCTATTTTCTGGAACCTATCACTGGTATCAGAGCAGTTGATCCTGCATAATGGCTGCTAAGAAGGCTAATAACCGGATGGAAGGGCTGGAGAAGGATTTGGAACTATTGCGAGAAGAGAGGCGTAGAGATGGGGAAGAGATGCAAAAATTGATCAGCCAGGCTCACCAAGAATTTCAGAAGCAGCTCAGTCGTTCCAATCAAGATTGGCAGAGGCGAATGGACGATCATAGCGTGGAACTCCAAAAGAAGATGGAGGAGGTTAATAGGGAAATGGGAGAGCACTTGAGGTCAAAAATAAAAAGCATGATGATGTCGGTCTTGCAAACGCGGAAAAAGATTGAGAGTAGCACTGTAGAGATCCGACCCGAAGAGCGCCCACCTGAAGAGCATCAACCCGAGCCCAGTCGAAGAAGGGAGCTGGGAAAAGCTCCAGTGGCACCGAAGGAACATTTTGAGAGCAACGACTGGTGCAACGAAGCCAGCTACCACGTCGACCTACCTCCTGGGTTCGCACGCCCAGGAGACTTCCGACGAGACTGTTGACCAAGAAGGATGGAGATGCCCACGTTCGGAGTACACAATCCCGATGGGTGGATCTACAAGGCGGAGCGTTTCTTCTCAGTGGGAAGGTTCACCGAAGTGGAGAAGATAGAGCTTATGGGTATGAGTCTGGAGGGAGATGCATTGACGTGGTTCAGATGGGTAGAGGGCCATCGACCCATCCTGGATTGGCAAGAGTTCAAGAAGCTGGTGACGCAGAAATTTCTCCCAACTCACGAAGGCACCCAGTGCCAACGATTGTTAGCGGTAAGGCAGGTCGGCATGGTGGTGGAATACACCAGAAAATTTCTTGAACTTATCGCCCCTTTTCCGGAATTACCCGATGCCATCTTGGAGAGTACATTCATGAATGGGTTAAAAGAGGAGATTCGGCTGGAAGTACAAATTCTCAAACCTAGGAATTTGGCTGAGATGATGGAATTATCCCAACAAGTGGAGGAGAAATTTTGACGTCTGAATGAACTACGCTGGAACCGATGGGAAGAAAGCCCGAAGTGGGGGGCAATGGGACCCTGAGTGGAACCCATATGGGAGAGAGAAAGAAAGAAGAAATGGTAACCCATGGAAGTCAACTTGTTACTTCCACGAGACCCAGACAACTAGACAATAATAGGAGCCCTAGTTTGGGAAATTTTTGAAGAATGACGGTGAGTGGGTTACAAGATAAGAAAGCTAAGGGGCTTTGCTTCAGATGTGATGAGAAATTCAGTCTGAGTCATTGATGTAAAAAAATAGAACTTCAGGTGTTGGCTGCCATGGATGAAGAAACTAAACTTGAGAAGGAGTTGGAGGAAGAAACCGAGGAGGAAGAATCGCAGCCAGTGGAGTTGGCTGCAGGGTCTATATTGGGATTCACTTTTCTTAAGACTATGAAAGTGAAGGGGATCGTAGGTGGGAGAGAAGTAATCATATTAATTGACAATGGAGCTTCGCACAATTTTATTTCGTGGGAACTGGTGAGACTGTTGAATTGTGCATTAGAAGGAACTACACGGTATGTAATAACACTGGGAAATGGGCAGTAGATTAGAGGAGAGGGAATTTGCAAAGGGATAGTGTTGTCAGTGCAAGGATTGCAGGTAACCGAAGAATATTTACCGATGGAGTTGGGCAGCTGTGATGTGATACTAGGTATTAAGTGGTTACAAACGTTAGGCAAGGTGGTGATAGACTGGGGTAAAATGACAATGGAGATTAAACAAGGGGATCGGCCCTCACAATTATAGGAGATTTGACCCTTGCAAAAACACCGATTAGCTTAAAAAAATTGGTGTATACCACCACAGATGAAGACTTGGTGTATCTCTTACAGATGGGGTTTGTAGAAGGGAAGGAGCTAAAGGGTGTCACCCTAGTGGCTGAGGAGCTGAAAATGATTTTGGAGGAATTTCGAGTAATTTTTGACATGCCTCATCAATTGCCTCCCGAAAGAGCTAAGCATCATGCCATTGTACTCTAAGGAGGGGCTAATTCAGTCACGGTGAGACCCTATAAATAACCCTAGTTTCAGAAGAATGAGATTGAGAAGTTAGTGAAAGAGATGTTGGATTCCGGGATAATTCAACTAAGCGTGAGTCCTTATGCGAGCTCGGTGTTGTTGGTTAAAAAGAAAAATGGGGGTGGCATTTTTGTGTGGACTACCGTGCTCTGAATAAAGTGACAGTCGTCGACAAATTTCCAATCTCTATCATAGACGAGCTATTTAATGATTTAAAGGGGGCCACTATTTTTTCGAAGATTTATTTAAAGGTGGGGTATCACCAAATTCGTATATGGCTCGAAGACATTGAGAAGACAGCATTTAGAACTCATGAAGGGCATTACGAGTTCCTCGTCGTGCCTTTCGGATTGACTAATGCACCAGCCACGTTTCAGTCTCTCATGAACCAGGTTTTTAAGCCTTACCTCCATAAGTTTGTGTTAGTATTTTTTGATGATATCTTGGTTTATAGTGCCAACTATGAAGAGCATGTTTGCCACTCGCGGGCAGTCTTAACTGTACTTAAATCCCAGCAATTGTATGGGAATTGGAAGAAATGCCTTTTTGGGCAAGAAACCTTAGAATACTTGGGGCAAATCATATCACGAGAGGGGGTGGCAGTCGACATTAACAAAATCCAGGTCATGGCGAATTGGCCAAGACCGAGGAATGTAAGGGAGTTGCGGAGCTTTTTGGGTTTGACAGGATAATATAGAAAATTTGTGAAGAACTATGGACAAATTTCCTGGCCGTTGACACAATTGTTAAAGAAAGAAGGTTTTAAATGGACTAAGGAGAGTGAAGCTTCTTTTCAACAGCTCAAGCAAGACATGATTTCAACCCCGTTATTAACCTTACCAAATTTCACTAAACCCTTCATCATGGAGACTAATGCATTAGCCAATGCTATAGGAGCGGTTCTAATGCAAGAGAATCGACCTATAGCCTACTACAGCCGGTTCTACCCACATCCAACTGACATAAATCAGCCTATGAGCTGGAATTGTTGGCTATTGTACTAGCAGTAAAGAAATGGAGATCATACCTTTTGGGCCATCATTTTATCATCCGAACAGACCAACAACCTCTTAAGTTCCTGCTAGAGCAACGATAAGTCCACCTGGATTATCAAAAATGGTTGTCCAAGTTGTTGGAATATACTTTCAGCATTGAGTATAAGGCAGGAAGGGAAAATAGAGTGGCTGATGCGTTGTCAAGAATATCTCCTCAAGCAGAAGTTATGGCAGTGGTCGCATTACGGGCTTTGGATATGGAGCACATAATAAAAGAGATTGCGGCGGATCCCAAATTCTCTAAACTAAAGCAAGAGCTTCGGGAAGATGGGGGGTCACATCCTCCTTATACCTTAATCCAGGATCAGTTATTTTACAAAGATCGGTTAGTACTTCCGAGAATTTCTACATTCATACCAACCTTGATCTCGGACAGCCATCAAAGTAACGTTGGAGGCCATGGAGGTGCTTTAAAAACCTACAAAAGGTTAGCAAATGAACTCTTTTGGGATGGGATGAAAAGTGACATTTACAGATTTGTGGCTGAATGTGTTATGCGTCAACAGAATAAGTATCTATCACTTTCCCCAGCTAGACTTCTGTAGCCCTTACCAGTGCCACAGCAGGTTTGGGAAGAGGTTTCTATGGATTTCATAGAAGGGCTGCCTAAATCCAAGGGGTTTTCGGCCATACTAGTGGTGGTGGACCAACTCAGCAAATATACACATTTCCTTCCTCTCAAACATCCCTATACACCCCAATCAGTGGCCTTTATTTTTGTGCATGAGTTAGGAGTATATATAGAGGATTTAAAGCTTACAATGGTAATGACTCCTACACCTATCATAATGGATATTCTTAGGGCGATGTGAATAGATAGCTGAGAATAATATTTTACATTTATTAGTAAACTACCAAGAGTAGATAAAGAGGCAACTGCCCAGGAGAATTGAATCACAAAGCTTGATGGAGTCCCTACTCCACTACTACAACTACTATCAACACTAACATTGCAACCAACTACCTTGGCATAAGGAGTATATGCATTATCTAGGTGACAAGATGGTGGAGATAGTGCAATACCTAAGAGTGGAGATTCGACCTCTACTGATGTAGCCACAAGCGACAACTGCAAGGGTGGAGATGGAGCAAGCCCTAGTGGTTGAGATAGAGCTGACTTCGATGAGCATAGGGAGCATAAAGAGCCAGAGACCCTAACTGATGATGAGACCCTAACTGATGATGAGCGTACTGAGGATATAGATGTTGAAGAGTCGAAGGAGACTATTGCACCAACTGGAGGGGAGGCTACCGTTCCTAAGGATGGCAGAAGGATAGTGGCGATCGAGTCCTCCATTAGGAGCTTGATAAAGATGATACATTTGAGGACTTGGAGGATTAGTGAGTGATGGTGCCTTTTGTGCCACCTATGATGTCATCATCACCTTCATAAGACACTTTATATAGTTTTTATATTTTGTATTTTTATTCTCTTTTTTATAGTTTATATGAAATATTTCTGATCAAAAGTAACATATTTTCAATATTTTTCATTTTATTATGACTCAACTTTTTCCTTTAAGTTCTTTTTGTAGTCCACTTAGAACTTCAATGGTACATTTATATAATGGACACACTTTGACTTGACCAAATGACATAAAAATTATGGAACTTCAAATCCTTTTTAAACTTTACCCCTTTTTCATTTTATTATTGTCTTTTATGATGGAAAAGTTAAGGATAATGTTTAATTTAATTGTGGGGGAAAGATTATTGATCTCTAAGATATGCACTCAAGCTTATTAATTTTGTCATATTTTCTCTCTAGAAATAATTCTTAATTTTTTCTTTAAAAGCATGATATTGGAATAATTCATTATGAATTTGTTTGCTTTAGTGAATTGGATTGTTTTTATGACTATTTATAAGTGTTGATGAATAAGTCATTTTGATTAGCCTTATAAACTTAGAGAATGAATATCTAATGAACAATATGATATCCTTTATGTAAGATGTACATGTATAAGTAATTGTGACTTAATTTGAGCACTTTTATTATTTGGAAAAATAAAAAGAAAAAACTAGTAGTGCGTAAATAAATTAGCATAATAAATTTCACTTTGTTGGCTTTGTATCAATAAAAAGGTCAAAAGTTAAAAGGTGATGCTAGTAGCCTTTTGAGATGGTGACCTAGTTGAGCAACTGGGGGTATTCATAACAAGATGTTTAGTCTCTCATAAAAAGACTAGGTAACTTTTTAAATAAGGTTCTAATGCTTTTGTTTACGTTTATGTTTTATTATTAAAAAAGATTTTGAATGTGTTTGAAAGTTCAAGCATGTATCTTATGTATATTTTATGTATGGGATTAAGTTTTGTAGTTTGGGTTGAAGTTTGAAAAGTCATAAAATGAATTCAACTAACTTGTGAATTTATGCAGAAGAGTCATAAAATGAATTCAACTAACTTGTGAATTGATGCAGGTAGTTGGTTGTATAATATTTGATGATCCTTTATGATTGAATGAATAATGAAGATTTTTCATTAATATGTTTTATTGTCTAAGCATTTTTTTCAAAGTTATTTTCTATTTGACATTGAATGATGGATTGGCTTGCATGAGGAAATGTAATTGATTAAATGTGGGGGAGTTTTATGTGTGCTATATTACAATATTTTTAACATTATTTTCATAGCATATTGCTCGTTTTTTGAATGAATGAAGGGTTTGGTACATAATTTAATAATTTTTATCATTTTAAAACAGAATTTCGTCCATACAAGGAAAAGAAGCAAAGATGGAGAAGAGTTACATTAAGATAAAACAATTTTGGAAGAATGGAAGAGGAATCACATAATACGATGTGGTGCATGATCACATATTGAGGGTCATATATAAAATTGGTTCCTTTTGCTTCTTTAACACACCTTATATGCCTTATGTTACCTCCCATATGAAAAATATAGTGTCATACATGGTCTCATGCATATGCTCGCATTGGCAATACTAATTTTTAGATAATTATATCAAGTATATGGCCAATTATACTAACCCATATATGAGGTTGTATAGCTCATTAAAAATCAGGGTTTCATTTTTTTTACAAGGGTGAGGCAGAAAATAAGGTTCTTTTGTCCAGGGAACAATTCAACGTTGTCTTGGAGCTACTTTGCATCAAAGATCCAAGATTCTTCGAAGATAAAGGAGGACTTAATCAATTCTTTAGCAATTTCAAAATTCAAGAATATGCTTTCTTCATCTTATTTTCTTTATTGCTTTTGTATGAATTTTTGTGTGATAATATAAACTAAGGATATAGATTTAGGTAGGTGGAACTTAAGATGTGATATACTTTTATTCATTATTTGATTAATAAAATTCTAGTTTTTCTTTTGGTTTATTCATGTTTTTATATTGATTGAATCGAAGGAGCAAAAATAGAATTTTTAACATATGAATCATACTATTCGAGAGAAAGTTGTGAGATCTTCCCAGGTTAGGGTAAAACATATTAAGAGAGTTCACATTTTGAACAAAGAGGCTTGAGCATAAGCTATCCGAAAGAAAGCCACAAGATCTTTTCAAGTTAGGATAAAACCTATTAAGAGAGTTCATATAATGATTTAAGGCATTCTTAGGTTATCTAGATTCAAAAGTGACTTTGGTTGATTGGCCTTTGAATATAGATTACATGTTCAGACAGACAATATAATATAAATTAGGAACTATTAATGGTATAAAAAGTTAGAACAATTCATTAATCAAAGATAAACGTGAACATAGTAAAGTCTTAAGGGAATTTGGCCTAAATCTAATTAATTCTTATTTTAGTCCATTTTTTATTATTGATTATTGATTATTCATCCATCAATAAAGATTCATCTAACTTGTTAAGTTTGTGGTTAGTGGTTAGTTAACCAATAATCCTTATAGGATCGACTCGTATTCATTAGTGCATATCAAATGTATATATATATATATATATATATATATATATATAACTATAAGTCATTAAATGAAAGCGTAACATCACTAACTTCTTAATGT
>JANIIA010000002.1:16411963-16424604 GCA_027478495.1 Erythroxylum alaternifolium
AATGCATGTACAGATATTTTTCATGTGCAAAAATCACTGTTCACAAATGCATGAGCATGAGATGTGTTTTCCTAATTCCTCCGATTGATCTCACATGTACTCATTTCTATAATTCAACCCGTTATATGGAAACGGGATGTTACAATTCAAACTACATAAGACCATATTGAAGATGAGTTCTTCCTACCATCTATAAATAGACAGGCAAACGGAAGTACTTAATTAGTGTTTAGAAACCTATCTCTGTTGTTTCACCTCCGAACAACCCAAAAATCGGTCTTGTTGGGTAGCTTGGGCTGAATATTGGTATAACACCAACTACCATGTTTCAACTGGAAAGACCCCTTTTGAAATTGTCTATGGACGACTTCCACCTAACTTGTTGCATTTTTCTCAAGGCGAAACTCAAGTGGAATCCGTGGCCCTAGCTTTGGTGGATAGAGATGAAGCTCTACGCCAACTTAAACACAACCTACTGCATGCACAGCCTATGATGAAGAAATCTGGAGATATCCACAGAAGGGAGGTACATTTTCAAGAAGGGGACTTGGTCTTTGTTAAATTAAGACCAAATCGTCAGCTCACTGTTGCAAGACGGATTTGTCCTAAGCTCTCCGCAAGATACTACGGCCCTTTCAAGATCATTGGGAAAGTGGGATTGGTTACCTATAAACTAGAGCTCCCACCGTCGTCCGAAGTCAATCCTGTTTTCCATGTTTCCCAACTAAAGAAGACTGTAGGCAACCACCCTGTTGAGCACAATCTTCCCCAAGGGTTGGGGGTGGACCATGGGAACTTGGCCGAACCAGAGGCAATCCTTGCCTCATGTTTGTCCAACTCTAGGGGCAGAAGTTCTCTCCAATGGCTTGTTCAGTGGAAAGACAAACCAACAGAGGAAGCAACCTGGGAGGATGCAGACTTTATAAAAGGGCAGTTTCCATCTATTCACCTTGAGGACAAGGTGCCTATTGAGGAGGAGGGAATTGTTAGTACTCCTACTACTAGTGATCAACATGTTAGTGATCAGCCACATGTTAGTGATCAGCCCTTAGAAATTCAGCAGCAACCTAAGCCTTCACAGACTTATGTGCGTAGGGGTAAGATGGGAAAAGGGGTTATTTCTACATAGGCAGGTTGTTAGGAGTTGGTTATGGAGAGAGATTGTTATGTAAAGCTATAGGAAGGAATCTAGGAAGAGGAGGGATTATTATTGAGATTTATGAATTGTATTGGCCTGGAATACTCTTCCAGGAGGAAAATCTATTGTTGTAACCCTATCATATACGTAAATAATAAAATCTCTATATTCTTCCCTATCATTTAACTTATGAATTGTCATATTTATAGTGTCTGCCTAAGTGCATAATGCTGAATTTCCTCTTAGGCTGTGAAACATTATCATTTGTGAATCTTAGGTAGCAACAGATACTCAGGGAGCACAATATATACAGAACACATGCACATAAGATATACAAGCCTCTTTGACAGGCAAAAGATCAATCAAACAGAGTGCCCAAAATTTCTGGCACATCCTACATATCCAAGGTGACATGAAAAACTTGAGCATTTAGCATTCTATCTTTTATTACAGAAATTGTAAAAAAACACTAGACTATAGCGCCACCTGTATTGGAGAAATAACATTCAGCGATCAACCCAAACTTTAGCCACAAAACTAGATGAACACAAGATCAGAAGCAAAGAGATCATTAAAAAGCTACAGTAAAAGGCAACTCAAAGTACCTCTACATGTTTATAGAGCACAGGGGGCGGTAATCTGATTGCATCAAACATTTTTGGCTTTCCACACTTCTTCACCAAAGCATCAACTTCATTGCAAATGGTACATACTGCATCCTGGCTTTTAATGAACAAGCAACATGTTAATATTTGATATCCTCAAAAGAATAATTCAAAGAATTGGTTACTAATAGACTCTTCTTATGCAACAAAGTGAGAATAATGGTAACAGTGAAAAAATATAGAAAAGAGAGAGAAACAGGGGAAGAGCAGAAGCACACTCTCTCACATACATGAGCATAACAGGATGTCATGGATTAATCAAATCACCTCCAAGAAAAACATGAATAAGCATGGTACATGGCCCATTCCCCACCAATATGGGGATATCCTCTTGATGCAAAGCGCCATAATTGGAAGAGAATTAGCAACTTTTCTACTATTTGTTTCAAGTCCTCTTTATCAGTACTACAGTACTGCTATATGTGCTCACTTGTCATTTGTCTATTAGTGAATATATGTACCATGCATGGTCAAATCATCCCTCAATCAGTACTACAGTACTACTGATTCATGTTATTGCTTCTAACCAAAGTAAACTTATTGTATACAAAACAAAAGGTTGATTACTAGGAATTAGTTCAAGCAAGTACAGCACAGTCCTTTCAGTGTGAAAATTTTCATGACATAACAATTACAGAGCAAGTAGAGCAAAACGAAGGAGATGTTCGAAACTTTCACGTCCATATTGTCCAATATTGAATTTCACTTTCCATGCCACATGGTAGTTCTCACAACCATACATGGTCACACGTGTGAAAGCATGTATAAATTACTACACGGTGAATGTAGTGCAAAGCCACAAATACTTGCCCTCTAGACTTCACAGCCACAAATAATTGCCCTCTAGACTTGGTTACTAAGTAAAATAGACAATTAGGATACCTTAAAGGTTGCAAAACATGCAATATCAGAAATGCAACATACTCAAATCAGAAAAACAACCTGCCCAATTTGAATTGCCTCAAGCAACTTCTCTTCTGGAAGAAAACTGCAGTAACCCTGCACAAGACCAGGTGATGAATTTGAGATCTATGTATTAGATCAAAGATAACGGCCAGCAATTGTTGGACACAATTCAACATTTCTATAGTCGATTAATGTCAAACCATTACCAAACATAGTCAGGTGAACATGGATATCTTTGCTAACATAATAAGTTCCACGACATTTGAGTCAGTAATGGGAAGAATACAATAACTATTAATGAAGAATTTGGCTGAAACCAATTAACCAATTTTCTGCAGAAAAGAACTGCTTCATGAAGATTTAGGCATTTTTCCATATATCTAGCTAGTTGGATCCAAGTTAATCTATACTTATGTAGGCAAACAATAATACTAACATAGATTCACCGGTATATCTTCTTCAGTCCTCATGGAAATGTTAGAGATGATTGTAGGCAGGAACAGGTTCACTTCAGGACAAGTGGAAGCAAATGCACAAGATAGAATAACATTATTATCTAATTTCACAGGTTATTATTCATTGTCCTCTCACACAAAAAGAAACTTTTTTCTTTAGTGTTAAACTGTTAACAGAATTAACTATTAACTAGTATACTATTTGTTCCCACTCAATCAAGATTCAAGGTTTGTTTAACTTCAACCCAAAAGCTTATACTGTTGGGTAAGGCCCAACAATGGGGAATGTTATTCTTAACAATAATCATTGAGAGGACGCGCAACAAGTTGCTTCTTGAATGCGATGCTACTTGGAAAGTCAAGAACTATGTTCTGTTCAATTTGCTCTCTCTTATTGATGTTTGGTTAATCCAATCCTCATTAATTGAACTTATTCTAAGCACTCAAGGCATCTAGTCAATGGTTCCTGATATAAACTGAAGGTCTAAGAAGATCATTCATTCAACCATTTCATGTGGATTATATAAAGAGAGAGCAATTTGATATGCATTTGGAAGAAGAATCCCAATTTTAAAAAATAAAAATCCAAAATCTTCATTACTGGATTACAGTGAAACATTTCATCAACTATTTTGACTTTCTAAAATCTGTGCATATCTTCTGGGTGGAAAGCACTAATGATGAATAAGATCATTAAACCATGTGTGGAATTTTTTAGAGACGGAGATTCCATCAATATAACCACCCCCCTAATGCATCAATTAATACCCTAAAATTACTCCAGATAACATAATTCAATGTCTGCCATGAAAACTATGATCTTTTCCAGAAACAGACTGCACGTTCAAGAAAGTTTTCAAGTTATATTAAGAGATTACCTCTATCATCAATATTGCACTGTCAGTGCCTGCCAGAAGTAAATCCAGTTCTGACTCTTCCATCTGCTTAGTTGTTGGATTCACAATAAACTTATCCCCAACAAGTCCAACTCGAACTCCTGCAATTGCCTTCGTATTTGGCACTTCTGAAAGAGCTCTGTAGTAATTGAGGTTCACTTTTAACTATCTAACAAAAAATGGAACTCTGCAATGCTTCACAAACAGTAACCACTTTGCATTGTAACTTACACTGCTATTCCAGCTGCTGTTACTGCCAAAGCATCAGGAGGATGCAACCCATCATAGCTCAAGACCTGAGACAATGAGGAGATAGTAACTCTTTGTAAGCTGAAATGCAAGCCTAAAGAAAAAGACAGTAATAATAGAAACACATTGTCCAGTTCCCGATTCTGACTATCAAGTATAATAATTACTAGCAGATGAGAAATGACAACATATGAAATTCATAATAGTAGATCAGTCAGCTGGTATTCCCAGGTCAGAAGCAACCAACACGCCCAAGCAATACTAAAATTTTTTAATACTTTGGAGAGCATATCAAAATTATACCTTGATATAGATATAGATGAACATGGTTGAATGATTCTCAAATCCCCAAAAAAGAAAAACACTTCACTTAAGTTTTTGCATCCTTGTTTTCAAAATGATTAAACTACTTTCTTTCATCAGTACAGCTGGCCAAGGTTGAATATTGCTCAGATCCCAGAACATATCTGTAATTCAGTTCCATAATCCTTGTAATCTTTAAACTAAGATCACTTAGCTCATGCTTTTAGAACTCACTGATGCAAAAGAGCTTTGAGTTTATAAAAGAAATAAGAAGGTAAATTATAAATTTAGTTTATGCTAGGTTTCCTTATTAAATAGAAAGTAGTAGTAAGTTAGACATGTTATCCTAGTTCATTAGGACTTAAAATTATTTAAGAATATAGAATTCTTATTAGAATAGGATTCAATTTTGTTTTGGATATTTTAAATAGGAATTGTTAAAATAAATACATATTAATTCAGAATATTCTCCCTTAATTGATAGGGGCGATAGACAGTTATTAGAGGTAGTTATTATTTCAGTAACTGTAAATAGAGGTGGCAGTTATTAGAGGCAATTACCAAAGCAGTTATTTTTACTTTTATTAGAGGCAGTTACCAAAGCAGTTATTTCAGCTTTGGTGGACCGTGTACATTAAAAAAGGGGAATAACCCCTGTTGTATGAAGTGAATGAATGCAGTATCCCTACCAAAAATTCTTTGTAGTTTCTCAACATGGTATCAGAGCCACAAGGAGATCAACTCGACTGCAAGTTTCATCCTCTTCCGATCTAACCTTCATTGTCAGATCAGTAACTGCTACCAAATTCACTGTGATTGATCTCGAATTAAGTGATTGTCAGCCATTTTTTCATCCAGCCTTGATTGCTGGAAATTCTCCCTACAACTCCAGTAATTCTCTTTGTATCAGCCTTCATTGCTGGTATGATTCATTCTCCTCCTCTCTATATTATCAGATCAATTGTCCTTAATCCTAGAAGATGTCAGAAATTGAGGAAACAAGTGGAGTGCAACAGGGAATGACAAACTCCCTAGTGCAGCCTCCTCTGGGAGATTTGCCTACCATCCAACCAGCCTTCAAACTGGATGGCAAAAACTATCTGAAATGGTCTCAGTTTATTCGAACCACCTTGAAAGGAAAGGGGAGGTTGAGCCATCTAAATGGAACTGGTCCTAAGGAAGGGGACCCACGATTTGAAGCTTCGGATGAGGAGGATGCCTTAATCATAGCATAGATGTGGAATTCCCTGATTCCTGAAATTAGTGATACGTGCATGTTCTTGTCAACTACCAAGGACATTTGGGACACACTTCATCAAACATATTCAAAGGTCAAAGATGCAGCCCAAATATATGAGGTGAAAGTGTAAACAATGGCAACAAAACAAGGGAGTAAGTCAGTGCCAGAATATGCCAACCAGTTGAAAACGTTATGTGAGGAGCTGGATCATTATTGGGTGCTGCAAACTAGATGCTCTGAAGAAGAATTTTGTAGAACAAGACAGAGTATATGATTTTCTTGTGGGATTGGACCCTGAATATGATCAGGTCAGGGTCCAAATATTAGGGCGACAGGAGGTTCCATCTTTAAATGAGGTGGTAGCACTCATTCGAGGAGAAGAAAGTAGGAGGATGGCTCTGTTAAATAATCAAACACTGGAAGGTGGCGCAATGGTGGCTGCCAGACAGGGCAGAATTGAAGGAGGAAGATCTGGACAGCAGAAACTTGATGAATTGTGGTCCACATTATGCAAAAAACCTAGGCACAAAAGGGATCAATGTTGGAAGCTACATGGCAAGCCTCCAAGCCGAGATTGGGGACAGAAAGGAGAATCTCAGATAAATCAAGAGTGGAATCAGAGATGGGGATAGCGCAGAAATGGTAGACAGGCGCATGCAGTTGCTGCAGCAGAGTAGGAGCAGCCAGCTCTAGACACAGGGAAGATGAACCACGGAGAAATTAAAAAACTGATTCTTGCACTAGACAAACCGGGGGACTTATCTGCTCCTTCAGGTAGTACCTCTCTTGCATTTTCTGATGAGTCTATTGCTCTGGTCAGTGTAAGTGCCTCAGTCCACTCCCCTTCCCAAGGTTCCTAGATCATTGATTCAAGGGCTACAGTCCATATGACCAATACCTCTACTCTGGTAACAAAAAAATATCTACTGCAAATGGACCCTTAATTACTATTGCTGGTGTTGGTGACATTAACCTGACCCCTAGTCTGATTCTTAAAAATGTCTTCCACATCCCTAAACTATCTACCAACCTTATTTCTGTCAAAAAACTAATTTCTGATACAAATTGCCATGCATTCTGTCATTTTCTGTTTATTTCACGAAAGGGATTTGAGGAGGAGGATTGGACATGCTAAGGCAAAGGGTGGTCTCTACTACCTTGAGACATTGGCCAAACAAGAAAAACCAGACATCATTTCTCCATCCAGCCTACTATCTAAAACCCATCTCACAAATTCAGAAAAAGTTTGGATCTAACATCACCACCTGGGACATCCCTCCTCCTTTGTTATAAAAAATATGTTTCCTTCCTTTTTTTCAAGCAATAGGGTAGAAGAGTTTCAATGTGAAGTGTGTGACCTTGCTAAACACAAGCGTGTGCCCTTTCCAACTTCTATTAGTAAAAGTTCTCTACCCTTTGACCTTGTTCATAGTGATATATGGGGTCCAGCACCCATTTCTAATGTTTCTGGTACAAAATGGTTTGTTTCATTTATTGATGATTGCACACGTATGACTTGGATTTTTCTTCTCAAACACAAGTCAGATGTGAGCATAGTCCTTCCGCAGTTTTATACCATGATTCAGACCCAATTTGGAACCAAATTTACAAGAGTCAGATCTGACAATGCCAAAGATTACTTTAATCAGACCTTATCTTCTTTCTTTCAAAAGGAGGGCATTATCCATGAGTCTTCTTGTATCTATACTCTACAACAAAATGGCATTGCAGAGCGTAAAAATTGTCACCTTCTTGCTTGTGCAAGAGCTCTTCTTTTTTTATACCAATGTCCCACGGTGGCTATTGGGAGAGGCAGTCCTAACTTTTGCCTTTTTGTTCAATCAACTGCCATCATACAGGCTTGGAAACCAAATTCCTAATGATACCCTCTCTACCTTCTACCCAGATAATCCAATTAAGATCAACCTACAACCTAGAATATTTGGGTGCACAGCCTTTGTTCATGTTCAGTCTCCCGGCAGAGGCAAGCTGGATCCTAGGGCCCTACGCTGTATATTTGTGGGATAATCATCAACCCAAAAAGGGCACAAACGTTACCATCCTCCCACTAAGAAAGTCTTTATCTCAACTGATGTCACCTTTAATGAAACTGAGCCTTATTATTCTCATTCTCATCTTCAGGGGGAGAAATCAGTACCATTAAATTTAGAAGATGAGGATGCTACCATTTCTTTGGAAAAATTTTCCATTTCTCGATCCATTTCTCTAGCTGATACTAACCAGCCCATTTCTGCTCCAGACCAGTCCTTTCTTGCTCCAAACCAGTCCTTTACAGAGCAGCCTGCACCAGACCAATTCACTCCAGACTTAAATGACCTCTCAACAGGTGCATTAGACACTCATAATCCTCACCCAGCATGTGTACTCAAGAAGTTTGGCAAAGTGTACTCAAGGAGAGCTTTTTGCATCGATGGCCGCTAGTGTACAACTCATCACAATTAAAGCATAGGCCTTTAAGACGTGATGCAGGAGCAGTTAGTTTAGTTTTTCTCGTTAAAATTAGATTTCTTACTATTTAGTATTTCTTAAGTTATTTGGATTCCTAGTTATCATAGGATTAGCATATTACTTTTTAATTAGTATTTCCTGTTCCTATTACGAGTTGGATTAGGTCCTATACTAGTATAAATTGGCTGCCTATGCTTTATTTTTGGGATGTCTTTTATCAATTAATAAATCTTATGCTTTTAGAGGTTTTTCTACAAACCCTAAGCTCTATTTTCAAGTTCCAGCTACAATCTGCATCAATTATAGCCTACTCTATTCTACTTATCTTTGTTTTTGCTTCCCACACTACGTCAATTATCAACCAATCCCTGTCAATTGGCAAAAATCGTGGTGTTTCAATCCACTGCTACGCTTTACTACAAGCCATCAATGTACTATATTTATGCATCCATATTTATCCCCACTATAATTCCCTATGCTCCTAACACACACACAAATGAATGTATAGTAGTATGCAATAAAGGAAAGATGAATTGAAATCTATACCTGTCTGACCATATGCAAAACATTTAGCTTTTGTTCGTTGAAAAATGGTGGGAATAATTGGCTCTACGGTAACCCTATATACCTATATAAGTGCACAAAGAAGATCATGAGTTAGCCAATCAACAAAACTTGTGAGCATGTTGTAAACAATTGGAAATAAAACATAGCTGAAATTGCCTAAACTGAACTCAATTCCAATGCCTTGCTTTACAGCCACATCAAGATACAAATTGGTCATGATAGTATGAGGTTGTGTAAATTTTCTAAAGTTTACAACATGCTCACAAGTACACGATATGAAAATGCAGTAAGATCAAGGCTTCTGTCCAATTTAACATCTTACTTCATCATTGGAGACATGCTCATCCAGAACAGCATCAAAACAGAACTCGTGCTTCTCAACATAGACAGTCAAATCAACCTTTTCCAGATTGGAAACAAAATGTCAGTCCTTTGATTTTATATGTTACAAAGGAATATGGAAGGTAACAATGTACACTTATTACTGAACAAAATTTCTTATCTTAATCAAAAAATTCAGAACTATGCTTTCTTGTGAAAGCAGTGGCTACCTTAAGCTTTGGTTCATGGACAGTTAATGAATTCTCGCATACAGAGACAATATCATCCTCCTTCCGAGCAATCTCTTTCTTGTTTAGTGGTCTTTTACGTACCTACCATACATAAATGCATAACTTGAGCCTTTTAACCAAAATTGAATTAAGCAAATAAGGTAATGCTAACAGGAAGGAAAATGAAGTCAGAAGCATTAAACAAATGTGGTAAAGGTTTATTAATTCATTGCACATGAGCTCAAAATTCAATATTGCAAATGACATGATCTCCAAAAAATCCATTTGTTCTAATTTCTTCCAAGACCAAAGGTCACCATGTGTATTCAAAACACAAAGTAATGAGATATAAGTCCTACAATAGATTTTCTCAATTGCTAAAACTAGCAAAAAGTCAACACAATAGTTTAGTATGACAACTCCAACAAACTAATGATGCAAACCATTAATTTATATCTAAACTGATTGATAAAAAGGCCTTGAAATACAAATGCCATCATAAGAACATGGGTTTTTGAACTTATTTATGCACGCGCATAAAAATGCTTCCACCATACATATAAGCTTACTTAAAGCAGAAAAAAGGAAAGAAACAGACAGACATGCAGAAATACTACTCACAAATGCAATTTACCACAACTTTTATTTTTGCAACATTAGTTTCCCTAGTGATGTTATCCTTTTCACTAGTAGGAGCTCAAACCAATAAATCAGTTTCACTTTGCTCTTTTTTCTGTCTGTTATTGTTGAGACTGAAGTTTCCAAATCCTTTTGAAGCACCAGGCATAAAGGGTGATGGCTCAAAAGGTTCTGAAATAACATGCTGTGGAAGAAGATTAAACAAACAATTAATTAGCAGAGGGGCAAAAAAGAAACAATTGATAGAAAGAGACAAAAATCTCCATTTTTTTGGTCCTTGGTTTCATTTTAGGAGTTGAAAGGACAGGTTGGGATGTTTTCGTAATGAGAGACTAAAATTTGCAGTAGTCAAATAATACATTGAGTTCGTAGGAATGTCGATACTTCCTTCTTAAGCAAAAAGATTAGAGCAAAGATGTAAGCTTTCACATAATACACAGATATTCCAACATTCTCCTGACAAGAGAGATCAGTAACTTTCAGCTAATGGTAGCAAAAGCATTAATATTCGATCTCAAGCATAAAGCTAAAAGAGGAATTTAAGAGCCATACCTCAGAGAGAAGCTCAGTATCGTCCATGGCATGAAGATCCAAAAGACCAGCTCCAAAATCTCCCCTGAACTCCGAAGAATAGAATGCATCCGATGCTGCAGCTAGACCACCTGAAGTTTGAGCAGTCGGTGCGTATGGCTCGGAACCAGGCTCCGCAGTGAAATTGAGGTTTCTCATAAGCTTCAAAAGCCTTTGCTTCTCTTCAGCAGACTGCGCTCCATAACACTTCGATAAGGTATATGAAATTTAACCAAACAGTACAAACATCAAGAAGTTCAAAAACAAACAAAAGAATACCTTCATTAAGAGATTGGGGAGAAGACGATGATCGACGCTAGCTGTAGAAGCCAACGGCGAGGCTAGATGTTGCAAGCCGGCAGACCGAAGCCATCGCCCCATGACGGCATCACCAGCGTCCACATTATGCAAAGAGCCGACGGTGGCTCCATCGTAGAGAACCGTCGCGGCCGCAGTATTGGACTGCTGCATGTGGCCACCTATGTGACGTTGCGATCGCCTTTGTGGAGCCAATTTTCACGATTTAAGTAACCGCCACTAACCAAACAACAAACAAAAATAATCAATTAATTAACTTCCTGAAAAACAATAAAAAACCCGAAATGTATGCATAGTGATTGTAAGATTGAACCGCGAAACGCACATGAAGGGGAAGAGAACTTGAATTCGAATCCACAGTAGACCATGAACGCGCAAACAGATCTCGGTTCGACACACCGAAATTAAAAGAAGAAAAATGAAGCGAAAACAGGAACCGAAGATCGGGTCTAGAAGTGACCAATGAACGCGAAAGCCCTTGATTTAGGGATTAGGGGAAGGAAGAGAGAGGTCTTTCAGGATGATAACTTGAGTTCTCTTCTCCACCGTAGGTAGAACATGGGGTTTGTGATAGAAAGAAAAAAGAGAGAGAGAGAGAGAGATATAATAAATCGTAAATAAAAAAAAGAAATAAGCTAGTTTGAGAAGATTCGAAGTTTATTCAACGGCTATTTCAAAATTTCAGTAAAAAGACTAGTATGGCCTTCTCTCTCTTACTCTCATACGTATAGGAAATGAGTGTCATGTTTAGAGGAAAATGCTTAAAAGATACTAATGGCAGGATAGTAATGGCACATAAGATTAAGGTATTTTTAACGGTTAAATTTATGTGTAACATCTCATACCGGATAATGAAATTGGCATATCAAGTATTACCATAATCTTACATATCTAGCATTTCGAATTATAACATTTTCTATTTAAAACCTCATTATTCTAGTATTTACTATTTATTTTATAAAATTTTGACAGAATTTTCTCTATATATCCTTAAAATCTCTTGCAATAAACTTTAATACGCTTCTTATACATGTTATTCTACTATCCATCTCCATGTCAAACTCTGTGACAAAATAATTTATCAATCCTTCAATATATTTCAACTCATACATAACTTTCATATATAATTCACAATAAAATTTTGTAAGATTCTTCACTTCTTTATGTGTACATGTCATAATCGAAAACAAAATAATATTCTATAGTACATCGACTTCCAAGTTTTTCGAAATCCTTTATATGACTTTAGTCTTGTAGTAGATGCACTATAGCTTTTTTCTAATTCTACTCAAAACCTATGCACGGAAAGAAAATCCACACGCTAAGTTATAGGTTTAATGGTGTTCAAGCAATTTCATTTTTCGTTCAATTCCATTCATTCAACTATAACATGCATAATATATAATATTTTTCAAATATAAATATCTTCATTTATTTCTAAGCATAAAAAGGCATTTAAAATCAATTTATAAAATTCAAGCATATATCTATTATAATAATCCATATCTAATTCCACGATGATCAATAAATTGTACAATCAATTACTATTTTCATTTGAAGTTCTTTAATAATTAGTCATGTATTTATTTTTTTTTTAATTGCCTCGAGTAAAATCCAAAAAAATTACATCGCCGAGCCGGATAAGTGGGATTTTAAGAATACGAGATTGAATTCT
>JANIIA010000002.1:16505916-16541389 GCA_027478495.1 Erythroxylum alaternifolium
AAATAGCAAAATCATACAACCCAATCCAAAAATCAACCTAGAAACTATCAAGTGAGAGAAAGGGGATCTTAATCCCAAGCTAATGAAGATCTAATCAGTTATGCAATTATTGAATTAATGGGTTTAGACGATCCTAGGGTAGATTACTCTCTCTCGAGTTATAATCCTTAATCCTAACTAATGATCCCTAAATTAAATTATAGAATTGTGATCTCTCGACTCACAATTTACCCAAAACCTAAAACAATTCTAAAATTGTCTATTAACCTACTGGGAACATATGCTCGATCTCTCGTTACACGATTCTATCGGTTTGATCCAATTCTTATCTATCAATTTACCTAACTCTTGTTAGCCCAAATTGATTACTTTCACTCGGCTCACCCTCTCAGTTTATTGTCAAATTATTACGAACAAAAATTGAATCACAATTAAGTCAACAATTACATAATTAATTAAATTTTATTAATCTCAAGAATTAAAAACCCGAAGGTGAGTATAGACAAAACTCAACATTCAACACAACCGATTCTCAACGGATATTGCAATTTCATACATCAATAAAATTGAATAAACGAAAAATACTGTCGGGAACAGAATTTGCGGAGGTAGCGACAGTAGGAAACCACTTGTTCTGGGAAGTATGTCACGTCTAGCTTCATATTCGTGTCTCTCTTCCTTTATCTTCTTCCTCAATCTCTCGATTTCTCTCTAGGTTTTCTCTTGGAATTGGCTTATGTGAAAGCTTTCTTGCACAACTCTTCCCTCTGCATCTGTCTTATAATGTTTTATTTATAGTTTGGGTGCTCTAGGTCAAAGTCGGGTCAAAATGGTTCAAGTTTTTTCTTCAGCCTGATGTAGGCTACAATCGTAGCAGGTAAAACCTTTTTGTCACAAACGTGGCTTGTTGTTCACGATCGTGGCTTGAATGGAAACTTTCTATCACAACTGTGCACTTATGTGCACGATCGTGGCCTGGCTACTGCTGGCTCATCCTTCTCTATCACAAATGTGGCTTATTGTGCCACGATCGTGGGCTAAGTCTTTGGCCAAAAACTTCTCGAATCTTCTCCGTTCTTCACCGTTTACCCTGAAACATTAACAAACCCATCAAGGTAAATATAACAATTAAGTTCAAAGACTCGTACTAACCCATAAAAAAACTTAAACATATAAACTAATACAATTAACACACTAAACACACACTCAACACGGTATTTAACACTAAATACTTATCAAATTAAACCCTAAAACACAATGCAATTGACAACTATCATATGTATTTAACTCATAAATGTTTCACGATATGTTTGATAAGATGCTTAGAACATATACTATTTTGTAGCTTTGAGCATCAATGTTATCTTACATTTGTGTTGATTATTACATAATCAATTTTACAGTCTCCTTCTCTGTGAATAATAACAATGTCACAATTGGAACTACCCTCGTTAGTTTCAATTTTAAGAAATGGAAGCGTTAGAGATGGTAGATATTGATATGGCCATGGTTAAGGATAGGTAATTTACTCCTACATCTATTAGTTTGGAGGCTAAGTGAGAAGCATATACGGCCTAGGAAAGGTGAAATAGAATGTGTTATTTGACTAAAGAGATCCATTCTAGACCATATGCTAAGTGGATTTCCAGAAACAAACATAGAAATGGATTTCCTCAATAATATCTAACAGACATAGAAGGTATCTTATTCTGAAATAGGTACCTTATTAAAAGAATTGTACTATATGAGATATATAGGAGCAAAAGGAGTAAAGGAGTACATAATTAAAATGATCTACCTTCATACTTAGCTCAGGGCATTAAATATTTATATTCCTGATGCTTATATAGTTCACCAAAGCTTTAAATAAACTTCCATCAGATCTTGGTATTTTAGTTACCACATACAATTCTCAAGATGAATCTTAAGACATAAATGTAGTGTTTCTGAAGAAGAGAAGCTGAAGAATACAACTCATATAGCCTTAATAGGAGTCGAGGGGAAGGAAAAGGTAAAGCCCCATAAATTTAAAGGTAAGAAAGTTAAATTTCCTCCACATGTAGATGTTGGTCAACCTAGTATTGTTAAAGGTCTTGGGGATGTTGCAAAGAGTATAAAGTGTTTCTTCTGTAAGAAGAAGGGTTATACAAAACTAAACTGCTAGAAGTATAAAACCTA
The DNA here is from genome assembly GCA_027478495.1 of Erythroxylum alaternifolium. Lineage (NCBI taxonomy): Eukaryota > Viridiplantae > Streptophyta > Magnoliopsida > Malpighiales > Erythroxylaceae > Erythroxylum > Erythroxylum alaternifolium. The sequence continues at coordinate 16,508,095 of JANIIA010000002.1, forward strand.
GAAAGAAAGGCAAGAGCTATCAGGTAACTCCTTGACTTGTATGATCCATGAGTCTAATCTTGTTATAGTCATATCAAGTTCTTGGTGGTTGGATAGTGAAGCCTTTAATCATATTGCTTCTATAATGCAGTTAATGAAAAATGGAAAGTTGAAAAGGGAGGAGAAAAATTTGATGGTGGGAAACAACAGAGAAGTTGATGTCATTGTTGTAGGGGATGTTTGTTTGAACCTTGATACGGGTATAATCTTGTATTAAATGACACGTTTTATATACCCTTTTTTAGACAACGTTTGTTCTCTACATTTGTTTTAGAAAAAGAAGGTTATAGTTTTGTCATCGAAACTTCTGTTGTAAAGTTATCTTTCAATTCAAAACATATTAATACTACCTTCTTGTCATATGACTTATATAGAATATGTCTTGCCCTAATGAGATGTATGTTTTTTCATATATTACTGAACAGGTCACTAAAAAGAGAACTTCGATAAAATAGAAGTTATACATATTATGGCATAAAAAGGTTTGGTTAAGGATAACATTCTCTCAACTGTAGATTATATTGAACTGGAAACATATGTTGACTATTGCAGGGGTAAGTTGACCAAAATAAAGAAAAAAGAGTCAACTCATGCTTTTAACTTATTAAAACTCATAAATACAGATATATGTGGACCTTATAAAGTTATATTGTGTAATTCAAGATATATTTTGACTTTTATTGATGACTATTCCAGTTATGGACATGTGCTCTTTCTTAAAGACAAGTATGAAGTTCTTAAGAAATTCAAGATCTTTAAGGCTAAAGTTGAGAACCAAATGGGAAATTCTATTAAGATTGTTAGATATGACCGCAGAAGTGAATATTATGGCAGACATATATTTTAGGACAAGAAAAAGATTTTTTTTCCAAATACGTAGAATCACGTGGAATAGTGGCTTTGTTCATTATGTCAAGTAGTCCTGAGCAAAATAACGTGGTTGAAAGGAGGAATCTCACCTTAAAAGAAATGATGAGATCAATGTAAAGCATGACTAATTTACTTGATTACCTTTAGGATGGAGCCTTAAAGATTGCTTTATATATACTTGATAGAGTCCCATGTAAATTAGTTTCAAAGAAACCTTTTAAAATCTGGAAGGGGTTGAAGCATAGCCTCACTTATATTTGTGCATAAAACTGCCTTATTGAGGTATGATTATGTAATCCGTATAAAGATAAGTTGCATTCTCGTTCCACTTGTTACTTTGTTGGATATCTCAACCACTCTAAGCGATATATATTTTACTATAGAGGTGGAGGATTTAGAAGAGTATAAACACAAACTGCTAAGTTTCTGGAGCATAATGTTTATGATGAGGGTGGTCCATCTTATCCTGATGAGGGTGTTCATTCTCATCCATCAAATGATAAAAGGATAGATACTACAGTTATTTCATATCCATCACTCGTACAATTAGAACTAGTGGATCTAAGTCTCAGTATTATACTAGTACATAGGTAGGAAACAATACCTATACAAACTGAGATTCCTGAGGTATAGGATCATACTAAACCAATTCAATTAAGAGGATCAACTAGAGTGAGAAGACCTGTTATCTTATCTGATTACATAGTCAATTTAGATGAACAAGACTATGATATTGGACATGTAGTAGATCTAGTGACCTTTACAAAGGTTATTTTTAGACCTTATGCAGATTTATGGTGGGATTCAATGAGGGATGAGAAGCAATTCATAAAGCATAATAAGGTATGGGAGCTTGTGAATTTACCTCATAATCGTAAACCTATCAACTGTAAATGGATTTACAAGACCAAAAAGGCCATCAAGGTAAAGTTGAGTAGTTCAAAGCCTGTTTGGTTACTAAAGGGTTCACTCCAAGAGAATGGATTGATTTTAATGTTACCTATTCTCCTATTTCATCTGAGGATGCTTTTAGAATGATTATGACAATAACGACTCATTTTGATATAGATGTACAACAGATGGAAATCAAAAATGCTTTCCTAAACGGAGATCTTTGTGAAGAGGTTTATATGGAATAACTTGAAGGATTTCATGATCGAGACAAATCTGACATGGTTTGTATGTCAGTTTTGCAGCCTGAGGAAATCCATATATGTTTTGAAACAAACCTCCAGACAATGGTACCTAAAGTTTGATGAGATTGTTACCTCATTTGGCATTGTAAAAAATAAAGATGAAAGATGTTTATATTACAAGGTTAGGGGTAGCAAGGTTATCTTTCTACTTTTATATGTGGGAGATATCTTCTTGATTCAAATGATTTAATCATGTTGCATAAGGTTAAGCAAATTTTGGGGGCTAAGCATTTGAACATAAAGGAGCTTGGTAAGACATCATTTGACTTAGGTATTTAGATTCACCGGTATATGTCTTAATCCTTGTTAGGTCTCTCATAGAGAGCGTACATTAAGCGAGTGTTGCAAAGGTTTAATATGACTGATTGCAAACCTGTTGCAACACCAATTTCTCATGGTGAAATATTATCTTTAGTTCAATGTCCAAAGAATGATATAAAGAGAGAGGCTATGAAGCATGTATTTTATTTTAGTGCAGTTGATAGCCTGATGTGTGTCTAGATTTGCACTATACTGAACATTGCATTTATTATTGGACTGATGGGTCAATATTTGACTAACCTAAGAATGAACCACTAAAATGCAATCAAATGAGTGATGAGATATTTGAAGGGAACTAAAGATAATATGTTGGCATTCAGGAAAGCCAACAATCTAGACCTTATAGGTTATACAGATTCAAATTTTCCTATGTGCCTAAATGATAGGAAGTCCACATCATGATATATTTTTATATTAACAGATGGTGTAGTATTATAGAAGAGTGTAAAGCTGACACTGGCAACTTCCTTGACTATAAATGCAAAGTTTGTAGCATGCTATAGGGCTGCTTCACAAGCCGTTTGTCTCAGGAACTTGATTTATGAGTTATTTGTGGTTTATTCAGTGACTAGACTGATTCAGTCATATTATGATGATCATTTTATTGTATTGTTCAATAACAACAATAGGAATATCAAAGGGTCTAAGCATTTGGAGGTCAAATATTTGACCATAAAGGAATTAATATAGAAATGCGACATTGAGGTAGAACATTTGACCACTAAGTGCATGCTTGCTGATCCTCTGACTAAAGGACTTTGCCCAGTTTTTTTTTACCAACATGTGTATAGTATGAGGTTTAAAGTCCTTAAACACTGTTAGTTAGGAATTACTGTATTTTCTATGATACATTTGTACAGATTCAATGTATTATGACATTAGATTTTTGTACATATTCATGATCATCATTTTGTTTTTAGTCATAAAACTTGTACATTGTCATAATACATATGAATGTCTTAAAATCTATGTCGATCTTAAGCATTTTAAAGGCTATTGGGCATATATATTCAAATACGTCTTGAGTCTCTATCTTCAAGACACATACAGATACATATATAAATCCATGGATTTGATAAGACATAGGGGATATAAGTATTTAATCCCATAAGGACAAGTATTTAATGCCAGAAGGGTTTTCTTTAATGCAATTTTACATTCAGTGAGAAAAAAACAAATTTCTTTGATGCAATTTAGCATACAGTTCGAAGAAATTGAAACCAACAAATGAAAACATGATACATTTAAGATCATATGGGTATCATCATAGTTTGCCACACTCTATTTTTTTATTCATGTTAGCGAGGTATTAAATATATGTGATTGTATTGAATTTGTGTTGCATATGACATATGTATTTGTTATTTTCCAATATCGAAAGCCTTACGGAATCGAATGATAGACTTTCATTATCTTTAGATTAAATGTTTTAAATTGGTTGACCTATACATTGATTTTGCTTAACCACTTTTACTGATTTTATTGTTGATATAACTATTGCAGTTAATATTTGTCAAAGGAAGGTAATGTTAGCGATTTTTTAAGTGGACAATTATTAATTATGAGTTTTTTTATAAACTTAGAGGTTGTTTAGTTCCATTTCTATTTTTCTATTGTGGTTTTTATTTTTCATCTTTTGTTTTCAGTTTTTGTTTTTCTTTCAAATAAAAACAAGAACTTGTTTGGTTATTAATGTCAATGATGTTATATTTTTATCATTGATAATAATTTCATACTAGATAAAACCTAAAGATAAATTTATTTTAATCTTTTTTATAATATTTATCAATAAATTATTGAAGATAATAAATAAGTCTAATAAAGGATTTAGTTCGATGGGCTGAAGTCTAGTGAGAAAAATGGGCCCTAACAAGTGTGGACCGATTATGTATTGAACTTGTGATGGGGAAGTTCAATAAGGTTACTATAAATAGCTGTTAAAGTCTCCTGTTGCTTGCTTAATTAAGTTGATGGACGTTTAATTTCTCTGACCCGTTAAGGGTGTCACACATTAAGAAAGGAACAGAGAGATGTTAACAACATAAATATACATAACTTTCATAAAGGTTAGGAAGTTTTAAGATCTTGTTCAATTGTTGAGGAATTTGTTTAAGTAGTTCAGAAGCTTGTTCGTCAAACAATGGATATCAAAACATTTATTTTTTTCTCATTTTCTCCGTTAATATAAGTTCATTGTTGATTTGTGGTCTATAATTAAACTTCATATTATAACTAGCACTAACGACTTATTGTCCTTGTTTAACATGTCCCACTTTTGTACAACAAAGTCCTTGACTTTAGGAAATTAAAAAGAGCATGATTTAGTAGAGAGTATATATTTCGGGGAGTCTTTTCTTCTTCTTCTTTTTAATTCCTACGATAGTTGATTGTAGTTCTCTTCAATTTGATTTAATTACAAAACAATTAAGATATTATGGAAATTTTATCCTTCTTATTTTAAGTAGATTATTCTCCATTAAAAAAACTAATTGGCCAACAAGCCCAAGCTCAAATCGAGGCCTAATAGGCTCAAACAAATAAAATAATATTTTTTTGTTTTAAGTAAAATAACATTGTTTTGTTATAAACAAAGAAGAGTTACATTATGCAAAACGAAGTCATTTTGCTTCAATCGTAACGATTACATAGGAAGTGAAAATAACTTCGTTTTGATTTACTCATAACAAAACAATTTTACTTTGCTTTAATCACAACAGTTACATAGAAAGTAAAAATAACTTCGTTTTGGTTTACTCATAAAAGTTACGAATGAAGCAAAATGACGCTTTACTTTTAGGGGCCGTTTGGTTCCACTTTTGTTTTTCTGTTGTTATTTTTAGTTTCTGTTTTCTGTTTTTGGTTTCTATTTTTTCTTACAAAAACGAAAACCTGTTTAGTTGAGATTTGTAATATAAAAACTGAAAAACAAAAACCTTTGTGGATGAGATTTGTAATAAAAAACTAAAAACAAAAACATGTTTGATTTTATCATGCTGTTTCTATTTTTTGTAATTATACTCTTATGTGTAATAATTATAATATAATACAATATATTTTAAAACTAATTAATTATTATTGTAGCTTGGTTCTGTAGACATCTTTAATGGTGACTGCTTTCACTGTTACACTCCCTTTCAGGTTGAGGCGAAGAAGGCAGTTCCTAGGGATGATCAGAACCTTTTGAACAAAAACATTAACAGCATCTATGGATCACCTGGTCATGCACGCACAAAGAAGATATTTGTAGGAGGTTTAGCACCAACGGTCACAGAGAGTGATTTTAGGAAGTACTTTGATCAGTTTGGCATAATTACAGATGTTGTGGTCATGTACGACCACTACACACAAAGGCCAAGAGGTTTTGGTTTTATTACTTATGACTCGGAGGAAGCTGTTGATAGAGTGTTGCTCAAAACTTTTCATGAACTGAATGGTAAAAGGGTTGAGGTCAAGCGAGCTGTACCCAAAGAATTATCTCCTGGGCCAACTCGAGGCCAATTAGGTGTATTTAATTACAGTCCTAGTAGAGTCACTAGCCTTCTCAATGGTTCCACTCAAGGATACAACTCAAATGCAGTGGGAGGATGTGGAACTAGAATGGATGGTATATTTAGTCCTGTTACTGTTGGTCGCAGTGGCTTTTCTCCATATGGTGCTGGTTATGGCATAGGTGTTAATTTGGAGTAGGGCCAAGTTATGGAGAAAATTCAAGCCTTTCTTTGAACCTTGGCTACGGACGACTAAGCCCTTCATTGAACGAAAATACGAGCTTTATTTAATCATTCATACACTTTACAATACCAAATTCAGCATGAAAATAAAGTACAGAGTTCAACATCATAAAACTCTCATATTTGCCAGAGTCAGAGTGCATGTACGAGTACTCTCCGTCACTAGCAACCATAACAAAGAAACAAAACTCTTCCCTAGTTTCCCATCATACAACCTTCTTTCCCTTTCTCCAGGTCAAAGACTTCAGTTGTCTATCTCTATTAAAATCTCAGAAACAAACAAAAACACAACCTTCTTCTCCAGCTCAAAGAAAGATACTGTAGAAGGAATGTCTCCGAAATTCAGACAGAAGGTGTCTTGATCATACATGCAGAGCCATGCAACAACGTAAAGGATCGGTTTAAAGAATACATGCTGTGAATTTACAGAAGTTGTATATTTTTCATACGTCTGTTCTTTGATATTGAATAAAAATCTGAATGTGTTGTTGAGTCCTTGAAACTTACTCTGTTTGCCTCTGTTTCACTATGCTTTCTCTCTCTAAACTTCGTCCTCCAAATTTCAGTAGTTCAGTCTTTAGTCTCAAGTAAAACAGCAGTGAAGTAACCAAAGAAACACGTTATGCAGCAGTGAAGTAAAGCAGCGATGCGGCAGTGGAGAAGTCGCAGAAACAGAATAACAAAATTGTATAGAGAGACAAAAGCAAGCACAGAACGCAGAGAGAGAGACGAAAGCAAGCGCAGAACGCAGAGAGAGATACGAAAGCAAGCACTGATAAAAAATACATGGACAAATTGTAGGAACGTAAGGACATAATAACAGAGTAACAAACAAAAGAAGCAAAAACAAACCTGGAATAATGGCCAAAAAATTGCAGCAGGGCTTGAAGATGTAGAAGAGTCGGCGCATTGCCGAAACTGATTCTAAAAATAAGAAAACCTGTTTTCAAATCTTAGAAAAACATCTTTTTTACGTTTTTGCAAATCTGTTGCAGTTTTGTTATTTTTAGAATCTACAAACGGAAACGATACTCATCCAAACAGGTTTTAAAGAGTTGTTTATTTTTCATAAAAACCGTAAAGAAAAATCGAAAAAAGTAACAAAAACAAACAGGCCTTACTTAATTTCCAAATACACGACGTGACTTCTCCTTTCTTCTTCATTTCTTTTTCTGTTCTCGAAACTCTGTTATGTTCTTCAATCTTCACTACTCGCACTTCTTCTCTATCTCTCCCATTAGTGTACGCTCTCCCAGCTCTCTGGTCAGTCATCACACATCCACTACACCACTAGTCGCCACTCGCCAATGCTATGAACTAACCAACGTATTAATAAGTAAGGTAGTTTTATTATTCATATTTGGTTTATTATTCATATTTTATTGTTTGGAAAGTATTGTATTGAGTAGTTGTTATTTGTAGTTTGATCATTTAGCTAATTTGTGATATGTACTAATGGCAATACGACATAATGCATGTTAGATGTTTGATGAAATGCCCCTGTGTTTTCATTCTTTTTTTCTTTGCTGTAAATGGATGTTTGCTTGTAGTTTTTAAATTTTAAATTCTCTTGCTTCTTTCCTTAAATTCTTTAGTTGCATTTAGTTTCTTTCGTACCATAGCATATAGATGACGTGGTTGAACTCAATTGTAAAGATAATAAAATGCATATATTCTAACTATAAAGTTGTTTTGGTTATACATGAAGGTCCTGATAAGTTGGTAAGCTATCTCCTGTTTTTTTAACCTGATAAAGAGTTGTAAATAGGGAGCTTTAAGGCTTAAAATTTTGAATGAGAGAATTTATGGTTTTGGTTTTTGTGACATAAAACTATCTCTTTAACTACCACTGTCAACATCTTTTGCTGTTGACTATACCATTCTCCTGTTAGAGCTCTAACTCTGCCTCTTTCCTATCCATTGCCTCAACCTATTATTAGGGTTAAGTTAGAAAGTGAGGAAGAGACAAAGTTGGAGAAGTTTGGTGTCACAAGCGAGAGATATATAGTATGGAGTTTGTGGAATGACATTATAGAATGAAGAAATATTTGATCCAAAGTTTGAATGCAATGAAGTTGTTAGGATGTAAAATCTAATAACAGTAATAATATAGTGTGTAAATGAAGACAAGGATGCAATATTCACTATAATTGATGTAGTTAAGATGCTTTTGTACAACTTGTAAGATGGAAGATGGTCTTTTTTAGTCTATCACCTTTTGCTAGAAACATAAAAAAGAATCTTCTTATTGTAATTGTTGGCTTCCTTTTCTAGTTTTAGGGTCATTAGTTTGGGTAAAAGAAAGAGACAAAGAAACTTAAAACTCTTCCTTTCAGGTAGAAAAAGGAAATCAAAAGCCAGAGATATCAATATTGGAAAATGATGAACCTTTTCATTTGGTTTTAACATCTTTTCAATTAATTAAGACATAAATTAAAAAAATTATGGAACATACATATCAGTATTCGTGGGTTATACCTTTTGTTACACTTCTAGTCCCTCTGTTAATGGGAGCAGGATTCCTCCTTTTTTCTGGCAGAAACAAAAAACCTTTGTCATTTGTGGTCTTTTCCTAATGTTTTAGTGATCAGTATAGTTATGATTTTTTCGACCGATCTGACTATTCAACAAATAAGTAGCAGTTCTATTTATCAATATGTATGCTCTTGGAAATTTCATGGAAAGTTACAATCCCCACCATGAAATAGCGCACCAACACATCTTCATTGACGTTGTTTTTCAACTAGAAGACCGAGAGCTAACTATCGAGACTTTGGACCATCCGGACATCATGCATGTTTGTTGCTAGGGTCAACAAGAGCAAGTTGGTAAGGATTCCAATTTTCTCTTCATTTTTCTATTCATTTCTATGATCAAGGGGAAACCCCTTTACCATATCTGTACATTTGTACAGATATGATAAAGGGGCACATTCAATCCTTGTTCTTCCGTTAGTTCCCAGTTCTTCTCTTCATCACGCGGGGTAGAGCAGTTTGGTAGTTCGCAAGACTCATAATCTTGAGGTCACGGGCTCAAATCCCGTATCTTATAAGTGTTCAACTTGAACAATACTCTAATTAGTAATCGATTGGATTTTAACTAAAAATTTATCATTTTCTTTTAAGTAAAAGGGCCTTGTAATTAATTAAATAGCCTGTAATATTTATCTTGAAGTTGATTGACAAAAACTTATCACATACTAATTAGAACCTAGACATAGCACATTATTACTAAATATCTTGTAACTAAAAATAGAAGATAGGCATGAGAAGTACCTATTACTAATTCTAATTCACTCTATCATCTCAAAATTCCTTTCTTCTGCAACCTATAATAACTTATTAGTAGTTTTCTTATCATAAATAAGTTTGACATTTTTCCCATTAAGGAGGTTAATAAACCAATACTGAAGGAGATATATAGTTCATCTATCATTATGAATCCCAAACCAACTAAATAACTAAATCCAATTAATTAAAAATGCCTAAAGTTACCCTTATTTAGAATATAAAATTTGATTTTAAGTGATGCTAATTGATCTTTAGGGAGTAGTTGTGCTGAGAATATTAACTATTGATTTTGATGAGACCATTGCTCGTTTTGATTGTTTCTAACCTTAAGCATTTATATGTTGATTATTTCTAACCTAAAGCATCTATATGTTGATTGTTTTAGATAGATGAGCATATTCTTTCAATAGAGAGCTGTAATCCAATACCAGAGATACAAGTGGAAACTTCTATTCCTATAACAATTGAAGATAGAAGTTCAACTCAAACTCAATTAAAAAGTGAAGTTTGGAATCACATTAATAAGACTAGATTGACAGAAGGGATAAAAAAGCATAATTTATATATTGTTAGAAGTTGTTGACTTGTAGTTCAAAACGTGGAACGTCTCATTTAAAGAGACATGTGAATTCATATAGTAGAAAGAAGATGGTATTAGGAGTTCAAACATTTTTTTATCCCTAATCTTATGAAAGGGAAAAATGGATTAACCAAAACAATTTATGACAATAACAAATCAGGGTATTTGATGGCTTCTATGGTTATTGGAGATGAACAACCACTGCCTATGCTTGAAAGCAATAGATTCAGAATATTTTGCAATTCGCTACAACTGACTTTCAGGGTTTCAAGTTAAAATACGATGAATAAGGGTATCTTGAAAATTTATGAGGATAAAAAGAGAAATTTTAAGAGTATTGTCGAGTACTAAAGGATGGATTGTCATAACCATCGACATGTGGATAATCGATAATCAAAATAAAGGTTATATAGTGATGACGACACATTATGTTGATAATGATTGTACGTTACGCAATAAACTTTTAAGTTAATTTATATCATTTAATATAGTTATCATTTCCTTTTTTATTATGTTATGAATTTACGATTGATGTTCGTAATATTTGTACATGATATGTTCATTTATATGCCAACACATATATAAGTAAAAAATTGATAACCGTGTTAAAAGACTGTTTGATGGATTTTAAACTATGTGATGGATTTTAACGTCAATAGAAAAGTATCCACCATCACAATTGACAATTGTAGCACGAATGATGCTATGATTGAGAAATTGAAGAACAAGATGTAGGTTGAGAGTTTATTGGTTGGTGGTAGGTTATTCTATATGTGTTGTTTTGACCATATTCTTAACTTGATTATGAAGGCTGGGTTAGAGATGATAAAGCAAGGAATAGATTGTATTCGGAATAGTGTTCTATTTTAGCGTATAAGTCTTAAAAGAGTGGAGAGATTTGAATATGTTGCACACATTCTATGCATTGCAAGTATAAAAAAGTTAGTTTTGGATTGTCCAACAAGATGGAAATCAATTTTTAAGATGTTGTAGTCGATAAGCCCATATGCTGAGGTGTTTACTAGACTAAGGGAAAAAGATTCTCAGTACAATTATGTACATACAGAAGATTAATGGGAGTTGGCTAGAGAACTTTATGTAAAGTTGGAACTATTTTATAATGCGACTAAATTGTTCTTAGGAACAAACTATACAACTTCGCACTGTTGCTTTAGCATTATGTGTGACATAAAGGATGCTTTATCACTGTGGATGTTTGACTCTAATGAGGTTATTCAGATTATGGCAGAGCATATGATGGAGAAGTTGAATTCTTATTAGTCTATGATTGGATATATTGTTACAGTGTTCCGAGATACAAGATGGATAAGGTTACTTTTATTTATGATGCATTGTATGGTGATTGAGCTCAAGAATATGTAGATATCATTAAGAATTGTTTAATGATTATCAACTCAAAATGGAAAAAACTCATGATCGAGATCGTAGTAGTTTAGGCAGTTCAACCTCGGGTACAGTTTCAAGTTCTAATCGAAGATTATCACTTTCTCTTTTAAAATTTATGAAAGAGAAAGGAGCTATGACTTCTTATAATAAGATGAAGTTAGATAAATATTTGACCGAAGATTATGTGTTAACCGAAGATTGTGTGCTCGAAGTTGAAGGTGAGCAATTCAATATATTATTATGATGGAAGAATTGTGGAAATACTTTTCCAATCATGCAAGTCATTGCATGAGACTTATTAGTTATTCTATCATCCACGATTGCTTTGGAATTTTTTTTCAGCACTAGTGGTTAGGTTATTACTCCTTATCGTGCTCGACTTTATCCTTATACTGTGGAAGTCCTTATGTGTGCTTAAAGTTGGTTAAATGTTGAAAATGTTGATGGTAACTTCTTATATATATATTGATTGTTACCATCAACATTTTCATCATTTAATATATATATTGATTTTATCTATTTTTATATTATCTTACCTAATATTTTATTTTTAATTTTCTGTTAATATAACTACAGACATCAATACAGAGGTGACTAGTCAAACTAATCGACCAATTGCATGTTACTTTGGTCAAATATATAAAGATGAAGGTATATTTAATTATTTATTAATTATTGCCATGTCCTAAATATATCTTTAATTTTAATATTACAGTACTAAATATAATGTTTATATATACATATGATTCGATCCAAACTATTGATGGTCCTAACAACAACGATTAGTTGCTCTGTCAGTCTATCCTCTCCAGTCTCCTGTATCCAGTTTCCAATCTTTGTCTGTCCATCATGATATTATCTTAATTTTTGTAAATTGTATCATATTTTGTAAAATGATTTGAATAATTATTCATGTACAGTAAAGCTTACTATAGTTAATGAGTTTGGTTTTTATCATTTATCTCTTTTAATAATTAACTAATTATTTAAGTAAAAATAAAATTCGTAATTAATTGAATTGAAATTCCTAACTATAATTAACTTAATCAATTGAACTGAAATTCCTAATCAATTTAAATTTCTAATCAATTATTCTAATTAATTTGCCTAATCAAAATTTCTAAAAGTTCCTAATCAATTGTATCACCGTATGTACATTTTTATATATTCAGTCATTATAAAATCTCAATTGAAATTTCTAATCAATTGAATTCTTAACTATAATTAACGATATTGATCATTTCAATTATAATATTTTTCTTTCATTTTCTATAATCATATCTTCCATCATTAGTTAATTTAATTTCATCTTATTAATTCTATCATTACATGTAAGTTATATTATTCATTCATTATAAAATCTCAAACTCTTTGGGAATATGAAAATAAAATTTACTGTTTGCACTAAACCAGAATTTGAACATATAATTGTATATTTATATTTTCATATGATTATCATTGTTTACCGTATTATGATTTTCTATCATAATAATTGTAAAAAAATCAAAATTTATTCAATCTCATTATTAATCACAATTAGTGTACTATAATCCCTTAATCAAGATTATAAGTTACAATAACTTTAACCATTACCTAATAAGTAACAACTTACTTGACAATATGATTAACCTCGAACATTGGACCATGAAATTATGTTTTTGTTGTTATAAAAATAAAAATAACAATATAAAATATTATAGTAAAGATAACGTAAAATATAAATGCTGAGTTTTTGTATTATAATCACTCATTCTTACTTTATAAGTTTCACTTTAAATAATCAGAATTAATTACTATAATTATTATTATATTATTTAAAAATTGATGATTTAGTTGATCATTCAAAGAAGAAAAAGAATCTATTCACATTTATACGAGGAAGTTTTGATTGAATGTAAATATTTTCATGAAATTATTAAAAAATGGACAAATTCCAAGCATGTATATAATATATGTTCTTCTATCAAATTCTAATTATTTTATTTTTGAACTAAAGGCTTTTAAAGCTCTTATGACATCTATTTTTTAATAAGAGATAAAGGTATAATGTCAACGGAAAGTTATTATTAAATTTAAATTAATTGATTCAATTTAAATACTTTCATATTTGTATTTTTTAAATATATTGGTATCAATACAACTTCAATTAATTAAATTGATAACTTTAATTTTAATTTTTTATTGTTTATAATTTTATTTTTAATTATAAATTAATTTAATTTTAAAATTAAAAAAACTGAACCAAGTTTTGATGGCTCGAGGCCCTGGCCACTTTCTGCTATGATTATGATTATTTTATAGTGTTTCTAGCGTGACATTATGATTTATAACGGAGTAAAATTACTTAAAAAAGTTCTAGTACTATACTTATCTATTCAAGTTATATTTAGGTGTGGTATTTTATCTTAAGTTAATAATTCATAGAAAATAGTTTCTTCTTATTAAGGAGTTTGTGGTGCGCACTTTATTTATGAACTTCCCATTTATTCGTTTGAACACGTTGATTAGCACGTGTCCATGTTGTGTGGTTTACTTCAAATATGTAGAGTTTTAAAAATAATCCGCCATCATTTGACAATATATTAACGTCCTTACCCCTCATAGTTTAACGGCGACGATATAAGATAAGCATGATTAGCATGTGATGCTGATGCTCGTGTGTGAATGTTGTATAATATTAAGATTTAAGATTAGCTCCTATAAATAATACACAGAATGTAAGTAGGAAGACAATGGTCAATTTTTGTTGTAAATAACATATGCAACACTAGCTTAATGATATTTTTATTACCTAATCGTTTCATATGACTAATTTCTTATATTGAAATAAATATACAGGTAATAATAAGTAAAATATTTAAGATCCTTATTTAGTTTATTAATAGCTAAAAATAAATATGAGATAAAAGTTTTATAGTAATTGAAGTTGTGAATTATAAAATTTATATTAGGGACAATTTATTTATTTTAATATTTAAAAAATTCTATTATAGTTGTTTTAATATTAGTTAGATTTTAACTCAAGGTTAATTTAAATGTCTTATAAAACAAAATGTTAACTTAGTGGCTTAATGTTTTAGATCAAGCTATGATGCTCTAGTTATATATAAGCTCATTTAACTTTGGTCTCATTTTTCCTAGGCTCCTTAAAATCCCTTCACTCTTATTCTTATAAGATATTTTAATTAATTTAATAATAAATATAATATATTTTTAAAATAAATAAAACCATTTGGAAATCCGCATCTTTTTAAAAAGGAAATATACCTCTTTTCCCTTTATATTACATATGTATATTTCAGCTTTTTGGGATGAATTTAGTTTTCGAGAAAATTTTAAAACTAAAATAAAATGAAAATTTGAGAAGACTTTCTTAGTAGGCCCATGTTATTAGCTCTGCGCTTGAATCTAAGCCCATTTATGTTTTGAATTTAACTGATAAACCGAGTTTGATTTACATCGTTAACAACGAAACTGGGAATAGAAGCTCTGCTCAATAGTCCATAAATGAAGGCAATACTGGCAGTCTCGATTTGTTCGAAGTTCACTATGCTTCAACCTCCTTAAATTTTGTTCATTCCTTACAATTTGAAGGCTTGACATTTCTGGGATTCTGTAGAATTTTAGGGGTACTGATAGACCAAATCTCTTGTTTTTATTTTCTACTTGTTGCTTTTGTGTTGTTTTGCTTGTTACCATGGATTCTGTGATTAGAATTGGTTCCTCCATAGTTTTCCCTGTTTGTTCTTCTCCGAAATTGATTTCGAAAAACAAGATTAAGGTTGCTGCTGGATTTAATGGAATTGGGTCGATTACAAAAATACGTGCCATCACCCCGAATGGCTTTGTTTCTGCCTCTGCTTCTCATGAGGTCAGTCGTTTTCTCATCTCCACCTTTAGATTTTTTTTATTTTGAATTTTTCGTTTTAAATGGAATTCAACTCTTGAATATTCTTTGTTTTCTTAGTTTAATTCGTTATATATATGTGTATGTATTCAAACAGGCACAGCAAATCTTTTGTCTTTGTGTAATTTACTTAACTAAAAGGTTCATTTTATTTGTTTTGGTTAGGATGATTATAATATTATTGATGTGTCATTTCTGGTGACTATGTCTCCGTATAATTGTATTCTGACAGTTATTTCAGTTAGTGGTATCAAAGGATATGGTCCTTGAGTTCTATGGCTTTGTATCAAAATTATTGTTTTGCTTATGGTAATGCTGCTATGAGTGCTTAAGACATCGATTCTTTCATTTTTATTGTCAGTTTGTCAAAAACTATTTTCTGGGCACAAAGCTCAGTTGCTTCAAAGGGTTATAGAAGTTGTTCTTGTTCAAGGAGTTGATTGTACATACAACATGGATGTGTCTGCAGGTCGTCTATATAAAACAAAATTAGCTCTATAGATTTAGTGATCCAGGAATTAATGTACTTTTTTAAGTATTACCATTGAAACAACAAAAGGACGTTTCCAAATGCACTGCTGTTAGTATATCTAACCTTTTCTGACAGAGATTTTCTTAAAATAACTAATAAATCTTCAATCAGAAGCTAACAAACAAATAGAGTGGTTTATTTATGGGAAAGGATTCATATATTTTGGGTTAAGATACGAGTCTCCTTATATACAAACCAGTCCTCTTAAAATATTTTTGAAGTTTCACAGTTTATACCAAACATGAATTTCTGTGATATAACCAGTAGAACATGGAGACTATTTAAAGCATGAACTTTAAGAAGTTGTAATCCTTCCCAAACCGAATTTTCCTGCTAGCACTCTTTCTTTATTCTAAATGCTTGTTGGCCATGGTTGCCATGATTCGTCGGATCCTTTCTCTGTTGTAGACTATCCATCCTACTACGCATCTGTTTTCATGTGTTTGTTGTGCATCTAATGAAAACATATTATCGTGTTGACAATTTATGCTTACAAATTGAACTGGTACGAGTGCAATTGATTTACGAGGAATCATTTTTAAGTCTCAGGCTGAGTCATGTTCACCAGGAGATAGGCATAGACGAAGAAGTAGTCTTGAATCTCTCTTTTGTTATGATAAACCTATACCAGAGGAAAAAATAGAGAAACCAGTTGGTATTTCCTTAGATGAAAAAGCAATTGGAAATAATCCGCGATGCACTGGTTGTGAAGCTAAAGGTGCAATTCTTTGCACCACTTGCACAGGTTCAGGCTTATATGTTGACTCCATTTTGGAGAGCCAGGGAATCATTGTCAAAGTTCGCTGCTTAGGTGATTTCTGATTCTTTTTTGTTTACTCTTTTTACACGAATGACCTTAGGGAAGCAATCATTTTGCTTGAATTCTGTTGTCCAAATTCCATATGCTATCACATGCATCTATTCATTTGGCATCATATTCAAAACCCTTAACCAGCTTTTCTGCATCCATATTCATTTGTCGTTTGTACAAGTTCTATCCAGTTTTACTATAAGATTCATTTATACCACTTTCTATGACTTGCCAATAGAATTGTTTTCCATTAGAACAGTGTGCCGAACATTCCTCGGCATGAGGTTCAGGACTTCAGCTTTCATAATTGAAACCTCTTCATGAGTCTTTCAACCCCTTTGGACTTGCATCTGAAGATATCCATTTTGAAGTTCTTTTCACCCACTTTTCCTGGAGAGCAAAAGATATTTGCTTCTGTAGGTTCTTCTAAAGGTGCCTTTTTCAAATTTCTGTCCCACCAGAACAAAAAAATCTAATTCAATCTGCACATTTTGGTCCCGGATGCCTTTTTTGTTTTCATGAAAATTCATTGAGTGGCCAGCACTTGCTTCAGCATAAATGTAATAATTCTTAAGGACTTGGGGGCGACAACTTGATGAGTAAGCATTTGTCCTAGCTGCAGCATTTTTCCGTTATGCTTATGGTTGATTAAGAATTTGCTTATTAAACCATTGAATGTAATCATATTGACAGTTAGTCCATGGTGTATGCATCCTTGTGTCTTTATTACTTAAGGAGTTTAAGTAAAAATCAGAATTTGTCTTTACGAAGTGAACGTATAAACTTTTTCTTGGCAGTTTAACCATTTTGTAATCCATATTTACTTTTACGACTCCTATTTTGTTAGTTTGAGCTCATGAAGCAGATCCTATGACACCCCTTAATAAAATCACTTCTGCTATTCTTCTTCTCATCTTTGGTGATATTTCTTTCCTCAAATTCTGTTATTTGTAGAACAGAAAATTCTTCTTTTGGCATTTGGTTTGCATTATAATTCAGCATTTATAAAAGTTATATAATTGTTGAGATAAGATTCCTCGAACAAATTCTGTTTGATGACCAGAAAATAGCCTTTTTGTGTAGAGGTTTATTTTCAGAACTTCTATCTGTGTTTTAAAACGAAATGCTGCTATTCATTTTATTTGAGTGGCTTGATTTTCTTTTGTATTTTGGATGCTGAAGGTACTCATGTTAGGCACTGCCTTATTGTTAACAAAAGACAATGGCTGGATCCAACTTTGTGCTATTTTGTAGGTTGCGGTGGAACGGGCAACATCATGTGCTCAAATTGTGGTGGTCGAGGTCATGTTGGACCTAAGTGAGATGAAGTGACTCCCGCGATGTGCTCTATCTCTCACTAGAGTCTTTTTGTAAAATTTACATGTGGTTGCATTGGTTATACTTTTAATCTTGAAAACATTTTGTGAATTTGGCACTTCTCATTAATTCATGCTTTTCTTCCCTCGTTATTTATGCCTTCCTATCATGTCGAATGATTTTGGTTCACATCACTTTAATCAAAGGTTACATATTGATCATAACGTACCTGCCTTTGTTAACGTGTTACCCAAGATTTTAGCTGAAAACTATAAAATGGAACAAATTCATGAGCTGGATTTGATGGGACCCTTTGCGACATGACCACATTAATTCAGGTGCGTGATTTATACAGTTGTTTCAAAGGAAAAAGAATGCTGCCGAACAACGATCTATCGCATTTACAACAGGAAGTTTCAACTGCTGACAAATTCTCTTGCTTTAATAATCAATTGATTCTTTTATGTTGGTGATATGCCCATCTCCATACAACTTTCAAGCCTTAACATGGACCTTGACAATTTCTGTTCCGCCAAGTGATTCTGGCAGGCACCCGGCAAGATTATGCTTAGGCATGAGTGAAGTGAATAGTCAGTGAATTGATTGCGTGGAAATTAGTTCCACTGACGGATCCATTAAGCTTGATATCTTTGTAGCTCTTGAATGCGACCTGGAATCGTTGAGTCAAACCGTGGATTCTCGGAGTTCTCTGCGTAAGCAAAGTAATAAGCCGAAACACAAGATTGTGGCCAAGCCATCGCTATCCGACACTGAAAAGCACAAGCAAAAGAATACCAAACTGGTTTAAGTTTCGGATCTATAAAGACATAGCTCCATTTAGGGTAAGTTGAGCTCATACCATAAAGTAGCCTATCAAGAATGCATAGATTGACACTTCTGTACAATAGCTTTTATGTATTGCAAGTGTCCATGTTCCTCCAACCAGCGTGCATATTGCACCTCCTGCTATGCCACAAAGGAAGCAGAATACACCTGTAAGATCAGAGTTGATTAATTGTTCCAACCCAGCCGTCTTTATTGTCTCCCATGTATCCATTGATGCCCGCACAAACCCTTTACTTGAAACCCCTACTTGTACAAAACCCCACCTGTTCCCATAATACACAAGTGTTGAAGCAACATCAGAGTAGCAATTGGCGCAGGAGAACAAGAACTCGTCCGTGTCCCCTGC
Source organism: Erythroxylum alaternifolium (assembly GCA_027478495.1). Classification (NCBI taxonomy): domain Eukaryota; kingdom Viridiplantae; phylum Streptophyta; class Magnoliopsida; order Malpighiales; family Erythroxylaceae; genus Erythroxylum; species Erythroxylum alaternifolium. The sequence continues at coordinate 16,527,288 of JANIIA010000002.1, forward strand.
AATCAACTTAATCGATCTTGCCAAACCCCGAATGATTGTGATCACCGGGACAATAATTGAGCCAATACAGACACTGCCCATCAAGTGTTTGATCGTGTCTCGCAAAGCAACTTGAACCTCCATCTCTGCACCACAAACAAATTGTATGTATCTTATGCGAGCAACTGTAACCTGCAATGTGTTCTTGAGCACTTGCATACTCCATGCCAGGCTGATCAAAATCACAGATATGAACAAGAGGTCGATCTTCGTTCCCACAGCAGTTGCTCCACCAATGCCTGACACTAATAAGCAGGAATGTAGAGTCGCTATTGTGATTGAAAGTATGACCATTGCTATAGTGTTTTTAGGAGGGGAAGCTATGGACACTGATAAGACCCGGGTGGCATAATTGAACCTGGGATTCACCCAGCAAGCATAAAGTGACTGAGTGATGGCAAAAACTACAGCAATTACTCCTAGTGCTAAACTTGCAGCGGAGCCAATTAATACAAACAGTATGCCAACTGCACATGTTAGCAGGGGGCTAACCCAGAAGGCAATTTTGATGGCTCCTGAGGGGTTGCAGAGAGTGATCCATTGCCATATAAAACTCACAAGTCCACCACATGCTGTTGCAGTCAAGAGAGGTGGGTACCACTTCCTGGGATGGAAGTGGTGCCTGTGCCCAAGGAGGAGACCACGTATGTTGAGGAAGAACACCAAGATGGCAATTGAGAGCAAGTGTGCCAAGAAAAGGATTTGGAATAGCTTTTGCATGTATGGCCCCTTCTTCTTTGAAGTTTTGATCTGGGTGTTCGATTCTTGGACCTGCAAGAACGAAATGTAATAACAGATGCCCAAAAAAATTTAGAAAGTCAACTCATAGTATCGCAATTACCAATACTGGCAATCCCTTTTAACTAGGAACAAGATTATAAAGAAACTGAAAATTTCTTGAATAGGAAATGAAGATAGAAGATAGTGGAGCTGTAGAGAGAGGTAAAGAGAACCTGCTTGATGGGGGCTTGAGAATATGCAAGTATATCTTCTTGAGCGTGGGTGAAGAGGCTGTGTGCATTAATTGCTGTGGTAGTAATATGAAAGTCCCCGCATCTCTCCATTGACACCTATCACTTGAATCTCCAACTCTTTGACTTTTGGCTTGTGCGGCAATTTTTCTTGGTAAAATATTACAGTTTCTTGACATTCAAGATATACCAAAAACTCATAATATTGTGAAGAAACCTCCCTTACACACCACAGAACTTTTTTTTTTAAAAAACTAAGTTGAGATCAATCGTTCGTATTACAGTGAGTCGCTGATGATCACGACCTAGTCTCTCTCTGATATATATATTTATATATGTAGACACACACATATAAACGTTGTAGTAGTTCATTACGTAGAAAAATGGTTGAGTACGAGATTTGGTTTTGATGATGATATACTAGATAATATATGGTGTTGACGGTTAGAGAACGTGTAGAGAGACAGATCAGGTACTGTGACGTACCGAAAATGGTTTCTTACAGGTCCAACCCGTGATTGATCAGAGGTGTCTTGGACTTCTTTAATTGTTTATTTGTGGAAAAAGAATGTGCAGAAGGAAAGGGTCCATTGTTATTAAGCAAAAGAGGACATGTTTGTATTAGTTCAACTGCTAGAAAATAAAAAAGGTTCAAATCTGAAGGCTCATTGCAGCGATCAATTATGATTTCCACACAGGATTGCGCCAATCGATAGCTGCTTTGTAGACTTGGGAAATACATCGTCCACTAACGTGAAAGCGCCAGAGAGTTGGCAGAACTTCGTTCCTACTCCTCTACCAACATACTTTATAGTCACATACAAAACATGAAACTGCCACAACTTGCAACAGACAAAAAGCCAGAGGATTGGTTCCATTAGGTGGGATACACGGAGCGATGGGTTTGGAGACCAGAAAAGCTACAAAATAACGGCTTCAGATCACCTGTTCATTACCCTGTTCCTATTCCCAAAAGAACGTTCACTCTGCTAACTTAGTTGAAACCCAATACATCATCCTTCCAAAGTCATCAGTTCTCCCACTCGGATATTTCCTTACGAAATTAGTAGTAGTGCATAAAATAATGTTGTCTAAAGGCAAGAATAAGTTGGAATGAACACTATAATTAGGACAGAAAGTCTGAACCGGAACATGAGAGCCCCCTTTTCATCTGGCTCATTTAAAGTTTTATGTGCCAGAAATCGAACGCTGTCGTTTCAGAAGAATTTTGCCGTTTAAAAGTAATTAATAAAAAACAAAAGAAAAGGTAGCGTTGGAGCTACGCCACCGTTTCTTGTACAAAGAGCTGCATCATGATGCTTCACACATTCAATGAATAAGACAAAGAGGTCAAATTAAATTATTTTTTAACAAATTTAATTTAATTCAAATATTTTATGCCGTTTAAATGAATCTTATTGTTTTGAAAAAGTTGAACTTCAACTTTAACTTAACAGATTGATTAATACTCTTTTAAAAAATTTTAATATGATATTTTTATTACCTTTTTGTGCGCCCCTTAACTAATTACGCATACCTAATTAGTAAAAGGATCCTATAAATTGAGCCTACGCTCTCTCCCAAATTCCCTTGTTCAATAAAAGGATCCTATAAATTGAGCCTATGCTCTCTCCCAAATTCCCTTGTTCAAATCCGTACTTCTAAGCTTATTCGCCACTTTTCCTTGTTTACCTAATCCCAACCACGCTTTCATCGCCAAAACTGACAGACTTGCATGTTGCCCTCCATCATTTCTTCGTTCTCAAGCCCCCTCATGCATTTGTTCATATTCTTGTATTCCACCTTGTTACAAACGAATGCTCGAGACAAATCCAAGAGTCTTCTACCTTAGTTCCTTGAACTTCTTTTTTTTTCTTTCTTATTCTTGTTACACTCGACCTCTTCTTGCACAATTATAGAGCCTTGTTCCTGAGATGTAATGGAAAGCCCACAAAGAAATAAAATAAAACCCCACAACCCAGCCCATTAAACCATTAAATGGAGAAGTTTAAAGAGAAGTCATCAGCTGGAAAAAAACATTAAGAACGCCAACAATACCAAGGAAGCCGCCTTCTTATTCTTCATATTTCTCTCAACTATTTCCGGCTAGTATGTATCTTAACGTGCCATTTTTCTCCACTTTTCTTATACATTCTCTCATTTTGGTTATTTTGCAATAAATGTGGTGGTTAACAACCCAAAATCCTTTAAAATAGATAAAATTCTAGCAACTATTTTTATATGTCTTTTTTTGTGATTTTTGATCATCTTACATTAGTTTATAGTTGGATTGTATGTTATGGTTATTTGAGCCAAATTGAAGTCATGGAAAGAGATAAGAAAATGAGAAAAAAGAGGCTGGAAAATGAGAAAAGAGATGATTTTTGAAAAATTTAAGTTGCATTAAGGGGAAAAATAGAAAATGCAAATGATTAAAGGTAAATATGGAATTTATTCTAAGAAGGGTATTTTTGGTATTAATTGAATAAATGAGGGTAAAATATGACTTTTAATTAGTTAAGGGTATTTAGTAATTTCGGTTGTTAGGATAGCGAGGATATTATTTTTATAATTAAGAATAAAGTGGAAAAGAAAATAATGTTGGATTATTTAGTGTAATTGAGTTGAAATTTTTCTTAAATTAATCTAATAGAATTTTGTAATTTTTAGGTCCAAATGTCTGATTTTGGAGTAAATTGGACTATAAATTAGTTGAGTATGAAATTAAGGTAAGAATAACCTTAGACTTTACTCTTAGAGTAGTGTATTTTTTATTATTAATAAATTATTTTTAGCAAATGATATTTTGAATTAATTATTAATTTAATTAATGATTAATAGTTACATACATGAATTATGTTTATTTTATTTCAAAAAAATTAATGAAGAACAAGGTGTATCACTTTTATATTTTGTTACATTTTATAAGGTGTATTGCTTGTTAATTCGATAAAAAATATGTTGATTAAATAGAGACTGACTGATAAAATGTAGTGAATAATTGGTGTAAATTTAGAATTTGTGGCTTGCCTAGGATAGGTTTTATTCGATGGTTTAGATTGATAGGTTGTTTAGAGATGAGTGAGTGATGACTAGGTATTTGTCTACGGAGCAGGTATCAGTGTATCCTGAATCCCAGGAATGTCCTCTGCCAATGGCTAAACACTAGAGTAGTACCGAGATATCCTGAGACTTGGGGATATCTTGTGTCGGTGATTAGATATTAGAGTAGTGTCAGAGTACCAAATTAGAATGAGAAAGTGAGGTATCCTGTGTCGATTTGTATACATTTAATTATGTTTCTACTTGGTGAGAGATTACGTTGAGCAGAGATGAGCTAGAAGACAATTGGATATAAGCCTACTACGTTAAGTAAGGCCTAGACAGTTCAGTTAATTATGAGATAATTCATAAATGGTAGTTATATATTAATGTTTGTGTAAATCGTTATTTGGTAAAATTTTGAAATGCTTGTTAATTATTTAGATTAGACTGAGTAATGATGCATATCTTCATATTATATGAATGTTTTAATCACTTGACTAAATTTTATTTTATATATTGAGTTATTTGCTTTTAAAGATACGGTTGTTTACACTTAGTGAGTAGGCAGTTCATTCTTTGTCACTACCTTTTTAAGAGTTCGAATAATTATTGATAACTCCAATATACGTAATTGACAGAGTGGAAATTAGGTGGGGCTAACTGATTACTTGAATAAAGCTGTTTGAAAGTATATTTTTTAAACAAAGTAAAATATTTTTTCAACATTTTCATAACAATAAGATTCTTTTCAAATTAAACTATTTTAAACAAAATTTAATTTAATTCAAATATTTTACGTCTTTTAAAAAGAATCTTATTGTTTTGAAAATGTTGAACTTCAACTCTAACTTAACAGATCGATTAATACTCTTTTAAAAAATTTTAATATGATATTTTTCTTACTTTTTTGTGCACCATTAACTAATTACGCATTCCCAATTAGTAAAGGGATCCTATAAATTGAGCCTGTACTCTCTCCGGAATTCTCTTGTTAAAATTCATACTTCTAAGCTTATTCACCACTTTTCCATGTTTACCTAATCCCAATTCCATGGTTTCATCGCCAAAACTAACAGACTGGCATGGTGCCCTCCATCATTTCTCCGTTCTCACCCCCTCATGCATTTGATCATATTCTTGTATTCCAACTTTTTACAAATGGATGCTCGAGATGAATCGAAGACACCTTGACCTTAGTTCCTTGAGCTTTTTTATTTTCTTTATTATTCTTGTTACACTCATCCCCTCTTGTACAATTATAGTAGGCATGTCAAAAATAGCCCGGCTGGCTTTTAGCTTGCGTTGACCAGGCCATGGGTGAGCCATGGGTAGAGTTGACTGGGTTACGAGCGGGTTACGGGCTGACCCATCCCGGCTCGTGGCCTATCAGTTATTTTCAAAATAATGTCGTTTTGAACATTTTTTTATTTAAAAAATACATGACAGGCTGGAAAGAGATAAGAAAATGGAAAAAAGTGGCTAGAAAATGAGAAAAGAAGAGGAGATAAAAGAAGAGGAGAGGGTAAAGAATATAACATTTTTGGAAATTTTAAGTTGCATTAAAGGCCAAAATAGGAAATGCAAATAGTTAAGGGTAAATATGGAATTTATTCCAAAAAGGTTACTTTTGGTATTAATTGAATAAATAAGGGTAAAATAGGACTTTTAATTAGTTAAGGGTATTTTAGTAAATTTGGTGGTTAGGTTAGCAAGGATATTATTTTAAAATTAAGAATAAAGCGGAAAAGAGAATAATGTTGGATTATTAAGTGTAATTGGGTTGGAAATTTTCTTAAATTAGTCTAATAGAATTTTGTAATTTCTAGGTTCGAATGTCCGATTAAGGGTAGATTGGACTATCAATTAGTTGAGTCCCAAATTGAGGTAAGGATAACCTTAGACTTTATTCTTAGAATAGTGTACCATTTTGTTATTAATAAATTATTTTTATCAAATGATATTTTGAATTAATCATTAATTCAAAAATTATGTTTATTTTATTTCCAAAATATTATGTATCACTTATATATTTTTTTATGTTTTATAAGGTGTATTGCTTGTGAATTTGATGAAAAATCTGTTAATTGAATAAAGAATGACTGATAAAATGTTGTGAATAATTGGTGTAAATTGAGAATCTATGGCTTGCCCAGGATATGTTTTATTCGATATAGATTTATAGGTTGTTTAGAGAGTGAACAATGACTAGGTATCTGTTAGTAGAGTAGGTACTGGGGCATCCTAAGTCTCGGAGATGTCATGTGTTGATAGTTAGGTGTCGGAGTGGGATTGGGATATCTTGAGTCGATGGCTAGGTATTGGAGTAGTACCGGGGTACCAAATTGATTGAGAAATTGACGTAACCTATGCTTATATTTATACATTTAATTAAGTTTCCATTTCGTGAGGGAATATGATGAGTAAAGATGAGTTGACAGACCATTGAATGTAAGCCTACTAGGTTAAGTAAGGCCTAGACAATTTAGTTAATTATATGATAATTCATAAATGACAATTATATATTAATATTTGTGTTAATCATTGTTTGGTAAAATTTTAATATGTTTGTTAATTGTTTGGAATAGAATGAGTAATGTTGCGTATCTTCGTATTATATGAATATTTTAATCACTTGACTAAGTTTTATATTTATATTAAGTTATTTGATTTAAAGGGTACGGTCGGTTATCCTTATTGAGTAGACAGCTCACCCACTATTTTTATAGGAGATTGAGTGATTGCTGATAATCTCAGTGTATGTAATTGAAAGAGTAGAGATTAGGTGCGGCTAGCAGATTACTTGAGGAAAGCTATTTGAATGTATATTCTTTTATATGACAGCTCGGGTAGTTATGTAGATAGAATACTTTTGTGTTTCACAAACATATCTCTTTTAGAACTATTAAGGATTTTGGTAATTAATATTATGTTTTTGGAACAATTTGGATAATTGTAGTTTAAAAATTTATGGGAGCGTCACATTAGGTGGTATCATAGAAGGTTTATGTTTCTACAAACATATTGAGTAAAAATGACGTTTTCTTGTCTTATCTAGAATGGTTTTAGAAGAGGATACTACTGGCCCAGAGTCGACTGGAGAATAGTGTAATTTGACTCATGCTCTAGATGTACCAGATTAGGGAGATGCCCGAACAGATAGAGTAGAAAGAGAGGTGCCAATGCCACCATAGATGATGTAGTTCTTTCAGATGATGCAACAAACTATTATTGGCTTCAACTCGAGGTGATTTTGGGGTGGATCGTAATTATGAGTGGATTCGTAAGATAGGTGTAGTAGAATTTCGAGGTGCTACTGATCCTGAGGAGGCTGATACATGGTGGCAATAGATTGAGTTGGTTATAGATCATCAGAAGTGTACCTTAGAGAGAAGGTTACAGTACATCGTTTCCTTATTCCAGGGTAATGCACTGACTTGGTGGAAGTCAGTGAAGAGATCTTATGAGATATGAGAGATGACTTGGTATGAGTTCTAGAGAGAGTTTAGAGATAAATACACTCCACGAATATATCGGGATCAAAAAAGATGGAGTTTATGAGTTTGGTTGAGACAGAGGAGATGCTAATGGATGATTATGAAGCTCAATTTGGAACATTGTCTAAGTATTCATTGGAGATTGTGGCAAATCCAGAAGACATCTGTTATCAATTTGAGCAGGGTTAGAGGATGAAGTTCGACGTCAGTATTCTCATTTGTTTGGATCCTCAGGTACTAATTTAATTTAGAGAAAGAAGTTCTTTTAAGTGGAGAGACCTGTATAGCCCATAGAGAAATAAAATAAAACCCTATAGCCCAGCACATTAAACCATTAAATGGAGGAGTTTAAAGAGAAGTCATTAGGTGGAAAAAACATTAAGAACACCAACAAAACCTTCATCTTCTTCTTCATTTTTCTCTTAACCATTTACAACTGGTATGTGTCTTAATGTGACATTTTTCTCCTGCATATGACACTTCTCTTATATGTTTTCTCATTTTGGTTGTTTTGTAGCAATTGTGAGAAAATTGTGGAAGTTAACAACCCTAAAATTCTTTATCACATAGGTAAAATTCCAGTAACTATTTTATGTCTTTTTTGTGAATTTTGATCATTCTACACTAATATATAGTTGGATAGCATGTTGTGGTTGTTTGAGACAAATTGAAGTCATGGAAAAAGATAAGAAAATGGAGAAAAAGTGGCTAGAAATTGAGAAAAGAAGAGGATATAGGAGAAGAGGATAGGGTGAAGAAGATGACATTTTTGGAAAATTCAAGTTGCATTAAGGGACAAACTAGGAAATGTAAATAGTTAAGGGTAAATATGGAATTTACAACCCAAGAAGGGTATTTTTGGTATTAATTGAATAAATGAGGGTAAGATAGGACTTTCAATTAGTTAAGGGTATTTTAGTAATTTTGATGGTTAGGTCAGTAAGGATATTATTTTTATAATTAAGAATAAAGTGGAAAAGATAATAATGTTGGATTATTAAGTGGAATTAGGTTGGAATTTTTCTTAAATTTCTCTAATAAAATTTTGTAATTTTTAGGTCCGAATATCCGATTAAGGGTAACTTGGACTATAAAATAGTTGAGTTCGAAATTGAGATAAGGATAGCCTTAGACTTTACTCTTAGAATAGTGTACCATTTTGTTATTAATAAATTATTTTTATCGAATGATATTTTGAATTAGTTATTAATTTAATTAATGATTAATAGTTACATACATGAATTATATTTGTTTTATTGCGCAAAAAATCAATGAAGAACAAGGTGTATCACTTTTATATTTTGTTATGTTTTATAAGGTGTATTGCTTGTTAATTCGATGACAAATGTGTTGATCACATAGAGACTGACTGATAAAATGTTGTGACTAATTGGTATAAATTAAGAATTTGTGGCTTCCCTATGATAAATTGTATTCGATGGTCATAGATTGATAGGTTGTTTAAAGATGAGTCAGTGGAGCAAATATTGAGCCATCTTGAGTCCTGGGGATGTCTTGTGTCAATGACTAGGCACTTGAGTGATACTGGGATATCTTGAGATTTGGGGATATCTTGTGCTGATACTTAGGTCCTGGAGTAATATCGGGGTATCGAATTAGATTGAGAAAGTGAGGTACCCAGTGCGAATATTTATACATTTAATTATGTTTCCCTTTGATGAGGGATTATGTTGAGTAGAGAAGAGCCGACAGACCGTTGAATGTAAGCCTACTAGGTTAAGCAATGCCTAAACAGTTCGGTTAATGATGAGATAATTCATAAGTGTCAGTCATATATTAATAATTGTGTTAATCATTGTTTGGTAAAATTTTGAGATGTTTGTTAATTGTTTGAAGTAGACTGAGTAATGTTACGTATCTTTGTATTATATGAATGTTTTAATCACTTGACCAAGTTTTATATTTATATATTGAGCTATTTGATTTTAAGGGTATGGTTGGTTACCCTTACTGAGTAGAAAACTCACCCATTGCTACTAATTTTTTAGGAGATCAAGTGATTGCTGATAACCGCAGTGTACGTGATTGATAGAGTGGAGATTAGGTAGGGCTAACAAATTACTTGAGTAAGCTATTTAAATGTATATTTTTTTGATGTAACAACTTGGGGTAGTTATGTATATAAAATAATTTTTGTGTCTGACGAACATCTTTCTTTTAGAACTATTAAGGATTTTGATAATTAATATCATGTTTTGGGAATGATTTTAATAATTGTGGTTTATGAATTTTTGGGAGCGTCACATTTAATCCTTTGTTATTCTTTGTTAACACATTTTTGACAAATGCTAGGAGTGGTCCAATAAGTCGAAAAGAAGAGATTAGGCTTTATTTAGGGTCAAGGTATGGGACAAGTTGGTAGAGATTTTTGAAGCTCTGGGCTGGAGAGGATGTAGAAGAATGGCAAGCGAAGAAGGAATATGTTATATGATGGAGGGTGGTTGGCTAATTTTTCAATGTAGAGCCTTTGGCCCTAACAAGGTTATCATCGATGTCAGTAACTGAGTAGAGTTCAGGGTAGTGAGCCCAAGCGAAGAGATATAAAATATTAACTAGAATAGGAGGATTCATATGAGATAATGGGAGGTGTAGTAGTGACAGTAGTGGTGGTGGTGATGCATTTGGTAATGGTCAGAGGAGTGGACTTGGAATAAGGTAGGAAAGGGACTGTAACGCCCCAACATATACCTTGAAAGTATTATAGCATGTCTAAGGTGTATTAAGAAGTGAATATAACGAATTAACTACATAGAAGTACAGTAAGAGATATAATGGTACTTAATATAAAAGACATGTGTAAATGGATAACTTGTTCGGCATGGACATACATACTTATACGTGAAATATGTATGGAAATTTTTGATATGTTTGCTTGGATTTATGAATGTGATATGAGGGGAATTGATAAAAGAAGTATTCCATAAGAAAATGAGATTTTTTGGTTAAATTAGATGTATTTTTTATTGCTTTTGCATGATAAGACCGAAATTTGTTGATTTGGGATGTGTATCTCACTGAATGGATAGATTCTACTGAACATGCTTCTGTAATTTGGCCATATCTTGTCCTGTAGACCTCAAATTGGATAATTACAATTGGAGATTAAACTAGCAATATAGGTCTAAAACTTTGATGGAGGAATCAAAATCTGATTCTACCTCTAATAGTTTTGAATTCTGGTTTCAAGCTGAGTTTTGGTTGCTGTCCTTGTTTTCGAACAACGTATAGTTTTTAGGGCATAATTCCCGATATAATGAACCAAATTGCATGAAATTTATTCCATTAGAAAGTAAGACATAGGAGAATGAAATTAATTGATAAGATTGTAGGACAATGTGGGAAGTAAAGGAAGAATAAGGACCAATATGCAATTTTTCTAAAATTAACACACGAACCAATTGGATTAAGGCATGTGTGACCAATGGTAATAAATCATATGTGTCCAATAGGAATTAAACATATGTGTGAGTCTTGAAAGTTCTGGAATGGGCATATCGAGAGGGAAGATGCATGACATTTTAGGGGTTCTAAGTTTAGATTTTTCTCCTCTCCATTTCACTTTCTTCATCACATTATTTTTCAGATATAAGAAATCAAACCAATCTTAGGTGGAAATCGAGGTAAAGGTTAAGGATTTTCTCTTCACCTTATCTCTTCTTACTTTGCTTATAAAGAATAAGGTTGGAAGTGGGAATGAGATGTATATTTTTAGTGTTTCTAGTTGGTGAGTCCAGCAAAGCTAAAGAGGAAGGGAAGAAAAGTCAATAGAAGACCTATTTTGTCAATTTTGAGGTTTGGGACTTCACTTAGTTAATTTCTGTATCTATGTATATTTGAACATGTGAAAAGATTCATTTAGATGTGGAATGATTGCTGCGATGATGATTTGGTGTTATTTTAGTGATATCTTGCATAGAATTGGCTGAATATGATAAGAGAGTATCATGTAGTGGAACTCTGTCTAGACCAGTAATATTGTTTGGGTCATAACACAACCTACAAATCTCTAAATTGAGTGATTTTAGTTGCTTATGAAACCTAAGACATATAAATAAAAATTATAGAAGAGACTCTGACTTAATTCTGGCTTTATGATGTTGGAAATTGGGATAGAAAATGGTGACCTAATACTGCCCCTGTTTTGGAGCAGTGTGTGATATTTAGTCTATAGCTCATGTGTTAGAAGTCCGAATGGCCTGATCTTTAGTGTTTTGGAAACTAGCAACATAGATGGACAAATTTCTAGAAGATTATAAAACCCATTTATGACTTTTTCTATAAAAATATTAAGGAACAACTAGACTCCGTCATGTGATTTGTTTCTGGACTGATAGTTTGCCTATTTTTAGACCACTTTGGGGTTTATCTCAAATTTCATTGTTTTGAGTTTGTTTTTGTTTATGATTTTTACGAAATCTTATCTGAACCTTTTTGAATGTGTATGAAACTTTTTGGAAACCTAAAAATAAATGAAATAGATTACCACATGTGAATTGGGAGACTGAACTTTGGAATATAAGATTGAGCATAATGCATTTCAAAGAAAATTTACATGTACATAAATGATTTTTATGCATATTCATTACTCATATGTGTATAGTATGATTATACAAGTGTGATTTTGATCTTCTAATGGTGGTAAGCCATGAGTTGCATGTATGAACGCAAATGCAAATTTTATGACTTGAAATGTATATCATATGATTTGTTAATGTATGAATTGTGAAGTTGCAAATGGTTAAAGGAAATATTATAAGCCTGCCCTATTGTCTTAGTTGTGGGTAAATAGGTATGCTATAAGGTTATAGTGCAGTTGCTACAGTTTGACACCACCAGTGTCTATAGTTCGATATCTTCGGGTATTCACAGTTTGATACCTTCAAGTATCCACAATTCGATACCTTTGGGTATTCACAGTTTGATATCTTCGAATATCCACAGCAACTGTCATCCACACCCATAGAAAATGTGCAGCTTAATAGAGAGAACTTAACAGTCATAAATAAGAAATAAAGCATGACAATATGAATAATTGGTATTAATGAGCATTTGTATTGATTGTAACGATGAATTGTAATGATCTGCAATTATAATGATGTGTAATTATATTGATAATTTGTATCAATGAGTGTTGAATATCAATATTTGGCTTATAAATGTGCATTTTCGATATATAGATAAGATGTTGAAGCATATTTGCATTATGTACTTTGCTTAAGTATGCCATCATTGTTTACATGAGCATTAAATATCAATGTTTGGTTCACGAATGTGAATTTATGATATACTAGTTGTGATATTTCTGAATATGTGTGCTTAGTGGATGACTGCTGTGAGTGGTCATCCAAACTAAGTATTTTCCCCACTAAGCTTTCAAGCTTAGCATGAGTGTTAATCTGTTTAGCTCCAGGTTATAGGAATGAGGTACAGGGAAAATCTACAGGGACCAAAGCCAACAACTAGGAGTACAATCACCTTTGAATGTGTCCTTCGACTAAAGAATGGTTGTCTATGTAATACAGGAAATTGTATTTTTTCTTTTTGTATTATCATGTTAATGTAAAGATGTAATACTACTTTTCAATGATAATGTTAAATGATATGAAATTTTGTGATATGTATATGTATAACATTGAATAAAATTATATTTCTAGAATGCATGTACAGGAATTTGGTTGCTATCTGTGTGGATGGTTATAAGTTCCGTATAGGAGTGTTATAGGGATTTTGTGGAGCAATAGGAGTTTGAGATAGTCTTTTATAGATTTACAAATATATGTGAATATGAAATAGTAAAATAAGAATAAGAGAGAATGACACAATTGTTTGTTTAAGAGAGAAATTGAAATAAGGAAACACAAAGGCTATTTGCATATGTTTGTATTTATATCTATGATTATGACTGACAATTATCCAGAAATTTAAGTTCATTAATAGAAAACAAGTGGTTCTCTTATTAAAATTGTTAAGTTAGGTTGAAATTAAATATTTTCCAAAATGTTAGAATTAATTTTAAATGTTATAAAATGTTTATGTTTAAATTAAAATTTTTGAAAATGTTAAAATTCAAATATCCTTTTTTACTTGGTGAATAATAAATTGGTGTAGCAAGATTTGAGATGTCAAACATCATTTGATGGTCCTAATAAAGGTATAAATTTGAATCAGCTTTCTCCCTGTAGATATTTATTCCCCTCCATTTTTTCTTTCCCTTATAACCTCCATTTACCTGCGACATTTTCCAAGAATTCGAGCCTAATCATTTTATTTTGGTTCTTTACGCCTTTTAATGCTTGGATCTTCCCATTTTCTCAATTATCAAATCTTGATGCTTCCATTTGTTATTCTTGGTAGGGCTCTAAGTAATAATGCTCATATGATCAACAAGATAACCAATAATAAAATACTCAAATGACATAATGAAGATAAAAAAATTGGTCATATGAATTTACAATCAACAAATCCTGATGGCATTAAACTCTCAAACCTCTACTCATTTTATTCATCATTTTTAACTAAATCTTATCATTCA
>JANIIA010000002.1:16541489-16564544 GCA_027478495.1 Erythroxylum alaternifolium
CGGTCGTGGGAAACTCACCAATTCCCACGATTGTGGGTTAGTGCAATTTCCTCACAACTAAACCTTTTCTATACGTACGCACATATACTAATACTACTCCTAAACAAATTCTAGAAATCAAACTTTATTAAAATTGTAGTTAATGAAAGCTATTTCATATGTTTCTATCCCATGAACTTCTGTCTCACTAACTTAACATTAAATATCAAAATGATAGATATCACACATGGTCACCCAAAACTTCATTAGTTTTGATCTATAAAGACAATTAACACTTTTTAGAGTCTAGATTTAGTGGAATTAAACAAATAAACGTCCATAAAATAAGGTTGGACCCAATGTTAGTCTTGGGCAAAGGTAAGAAGGGCACTTACTAAGGGCCAAGATTTATAGGGAGCCCATTTATTAAAAGAGTTGAAATTTAAAAAATTATTCATTAAAAGGGTTAAAATTTTAAAATTTAATAAATCTATTCTTTAAAAAGGGTAGAAATTGAAAAGTCAATAAATCTGCTTCAAGATACTTATATATACACTAAAAAGTTTCTTAGAACTTTAACTTGTAAAAATTGAAAAGAAAAAATTTGTAGTTGAGTTTCTTTTTCTAAATTTCAGGCTTTATTACATTGAGCTAAAGAATAATTCAGTCCCAACCTTTAATTGAACGGGCTAACGATTTTGTTTAAATCTTGTTAAGGAAAAGAAAAGAAAAGTTCTTTTTATATTTCTCTTTTTTTTCATTTATTTTAGATATGTACATTTACTCAAGTTAACGGATGATAGATATCCACACATGCACACTATACCTAAGAAAAGGAAAATTTTGAGATAAATTTGTTAGAAATATATGCTAATATCTTTATTTGCAAAGATATATTTTATTAATATAATATATATTTATTAATATTTACAATGATATATTGATCTTGATACTATTGTTAATGATTTTGCATCTAGAAATGTGCTGAAAAATTATTTTTCATAATCATCTGTATGCTTGTTAGTGCAATTCTCTCGGCATTTTGCAATTTGATATTTTTGTTTGGTTACTGCTACTGTTACTTTATTATTGTTGCTACTATTTTTAATGATTTTATTGTTGCTAACATTTGTAAGATGTTAGCTGTTGTTAAAATCATTTAGTATTTTGTTGAATATGTGGACTTATGACTTGAATCACTTATGTATATATATATATATATATATTAAATTTTAATAGTAAAAATATGCTTTTAAAATTTACATGATTATATATTGTCAATTCATTAGGGCCTTTTTACTTTGCCCTGGGTCTATAAAATGTTAGGAATGGGCCTAGTTGGACCTATAATAATCTCCCCTTCTAGCCCATTTCGGAGGAGAAATCATCATTTAAAAGTCATCTCGGTGAGCTTACTACACAACTCAACTTATTTATTTTTGGAAACCACTTTTGTTAACATGTCGATATAATTCTTGCCCACAAACTTCTTCAACTTTATTAGTTACTTCTTAACCACAAACTAAAACCAATTATACCTCACATTAGTGTACTTAGTGTGAGAATAATACACGAAATTTTTGCTTGAATTCATAGCACTTTCACTGTTATAGCAAACTATGTACTCAATTTATTTCACATCCAATTCTCGAAGAAATAGCTTCAACCAAACCATCTCCTCTTTAGCTTCTGAGGCTGTAATATTCTGCATCAGTAGTAGACAAAACTATACTTTTTCAACTTAGACTGCTAAGAAATAGTTTCCGCATAAGTTTGAACAAATATCATAAGGTTTAATTTCTATTATCGATATCACCAACCATATCTGCATATCTGTACCCTTCTAGAATTGGCTTACCACCTCCAAAAATTAAACATAATCTGGAAGTGTCCTGTAAGTAATTGAAGATCCACTTTACTACTTCCCAATGTACTTTTCCTAGATTGGATAGAATTATACTCATTAATCACACAATGTGTACAATGTCTAGTCTAGTGCACACTATGGTACACTTAATGAATCGATAATAAAGGAATACAAAATAGAGGAAAAAGAATCTTTCTTCTTTTCGGTGGTATGATAAGCTCTCTTGCTCAACCTTAGATAAGCAGCTAAAGGTGTATTCACTGGCTTGGAATTCTTTATATTGAACGTCTCAAGCAACCATTTAATATATTTATCTTGTGATAACCACAATTTTTCGACCTTCATATCTAATAATCTTTATTCCCAAAATCTGTTTTGTAGAACCTAAATTTTTCTTGTCAAAGGATTTGGATAAGTCCTCCTTCAACCTATAAATCATGTCAGCTTCTTATCCAAATATTACATATCATCCACATACAAGCAAAGGATGATAAAGTTACAACTAAGGAATTTTATAAAATAGATACAAGGATCAACTAACATTCACTTGTAACTACTATTTGTTATAAACAAATCAAACTTCTTGTATTACTGCTTTGGTGCCTATTTAAGCCTATAATGACTTTTCTTCGTCTTGTATATAAAGTCCTCTTTCTTTTTGAATTTGAACCCTTTTGGTTGCTCCATATAAATCTTCTCATGTAAATCAACATGTAAGAAGTAGTCTTCGTATTAAGCTACTCAAGTTCAAGATCAAAACTAGTTACTAAGCCTAATAGAGTACGTATCGATGTTATATTAACCACAAGTAAGAAAATCTCATCGAAATTGACACCCTTTTTTTGATTATAACCTTTTACCACCAGCCTTGCTTTGCGCTTCACTAGCTTGTCACCATCTTTCTTAATCTTGAACATCCATTTATTCTTCAAAGCGTTCTTACTTTTAGGAAGCTTCACTAATTTATAGGTCTCGTTCGTCTTTAATAAGTCCATCTTCTCGTGTATTGCCATGAGCTAACAATCTTTATCTTTAAGTAGTTGCACTACTTAGAAACTCTTTGGCTCCTTTTTATTAGTGACTAGAAGATATTTCAAACTAGGTTATCTTTTTAAAGACTTTTTCTCTCTTATTTTTGAAGTTGGACATCTTCCAACACTTGAGTAAACTACTCCCCTCACTCATGATACTCGTGACCCCTTATTCATCATTTACAAGATGTGTCTAATACGAATCATCACCACTAGGTTGCCTCTGCTTATTATCATCCTGCATAAGCTCATGCTCACCTTCTTCACTTGTAAGCTGATCAACGAAAGTAGGAACATGAGTCATATCTTCATTTTTAAAAGACTTGCTAGATGTATAATTCATTTTCATTAATAAGAATTACACCCATCTTATGTTCATTAAAGGCTAGGTCCTTACTTTTAACAACCTTTTGCCTTTTCAAATTGTAGAGCCTATAGTCAAACTCCTCATCACCATATCCAATGACCACACAAAGTAGCATTCGAATCCAATTTTGATCTCTGCTCCTTTGATATGTGCTTGAAATCTTTGCATCCAAACACACTTAGATGCGAATAATTGGATCCTTCCTTTTTTATGCTTTCTCGGGAATATCAATATCTAAAGGGAATGAAGGAGTTCTTTTAATCACATACACTGTGGTTTTGAAAGGACTTTGATAGTTTTGATTTTTGAGGCACTAACCCTTCCCTATAATGGTTATACTCATCCTCACTAAAACATCAATATGTTATAGGGTACTAGGTTCTATGTTCTCATATCTTATGCCATGTCTTGCATAATACTCTTCAAACTTGTTAGAGGGTTGCCTCTATTATCAATTCAAAGACACTTTAACTTCCTCTTTGTCTTTCTTTCCACTATGGCTTGAAATCTCCAAAAGGTGTTAAGCTCTTAGATTTTTGATTTTAGCATGGAGACCAAATTCTTACTTGTAGTATCATTGATAAATGTACCAAAATACTTATTATCTCCCAAGGACTCCAACTCTATGTGAGCACACACATCAAAGTGCACTAGCTCTAACTTTGTCTTCCTCCTCACAAAATTTTTGTAAATTTGAGACTCATATTGCTTTCTAGCCACGTAATGACACATAGGTTAAAAGAAACCATATCCTTGTAAGGATAAGTGATTTTTCAGTTATTATCTTGATCTCCTTCTAGCTAATGTGTCCTAATCTGTAGTGCCATAAATCTAATGAAGTGTCTTCTTGAATGACATGTAATTATCTAGTACATACCTTTAATTGCGTCTTATATAAAGTGCAACACAATTCACCACGAGCAATCGTCAATGCTCTTTTAAACAATTTCCACTTGCCATCACAAAAAGTGTCATACTCGTTTTAGTCAAACACATTCACATACAATAAACTAAGATGCGAGTGACCAAGACGCTAGATTTACAAGCTGATTTTAGGCATCCTTTTTCAATATGATAGGTTGCAATTTGAATTTTTCAACAAAAAATCACCCATAGACAGATCACCAAACAGAGAGGATCAATGGTCTATTAGAGGAGTACTTAAGGCATCATGTAAGTGCAAGTTAATGTAACTGGTTAAGTTTGATTGATATTGCATAGTTTTGCTATAACTTACACAGATCTTTTACGACAGAGAAGAGTCCTTTTGAGATAGTTTTGGGATAACAACTTTTCACTCCACTCGAGATTGCACAACAAAGGAAAAGTGACAAGTGTCCTGCGACATACAAGTTCACAATGGAAAAGCAAGAGTTGTTAGATGAGGCGAGGGATAGTCTTCAAAAGACTTCTCAATGGATGAAGAAGCAAGCGAACTTATGAAGGAGACCGTTAGAGTTCGACATGGGAGATAAGGTATTGCTGAAACTTACCTCATAGATTTGGAAGAAAATATCAAGCAAATAAGTGCAATTTGGATTGGTGCCAAAGTACGATGGACCATTTGAAGTTTTGAGTAAAGTGGAGAATGTGGCATATAGGTTAAAGTTGGCCGAGTGACTAGAGGTATATCTTACTTTTCATGTTAGTTTTTCCAAACCTTACCATTAGGATGGATTAGATCCGAATAGGAGTCAAGAGAATAGAGCTCCACTGGTTGTGAGAAAACAGTTCAAGGATCAAGTAGAGAAGATCTTGGATCACCAAATAATGGGGCATCATAAAAAGAACTGACATAATGAGTTTTTAATTCAGTAGAAGTGAAGGCCGATCATGGAAGCTACGTTGGAAAAACATATGACCTTGTGGCAGTTCGAGGATCAGGTGAACACCTACCTTTAGACTAGTTCAACGCTTCGAATTCATTTAGTGGGGGTAGTTTGTTAGCCCCTTAGCACGTGCAGGCACTTCATAGCTAGTTAGAGACGAGCCTTGGGTGGAAGGTTAGCTGGATCACTGATCGCGATTTTCTGATATGAGTAAGTTTTAATAATTAACCTTGATATTTTGCGAGTGTACAGGTCATTTGCGTAGTACCTAAGGTGCCGATTCCACGAGGAGAGTTAATTTAATCCTAGAATCTAAGGTTGGAAACTATTAAACAGATATTTAACAGACAATGAATTTAAACACGAGAACTAAATAAATCAAACAAATCAAATCAAATAACAAATCAATAATTGACAATTAACACTTAATGAAAACAATCAACGAACAATGATTAACAATTTCAAATTAAAAATGAATAAAAAAAATAGAAATTGATTGATTTGTTGAACAAAGATAGTACACCCTAGAATTCAACCTAGTGAGTTAACCAAAAGAGATAAAGGAAAAATTATAAAGGGAAAATTATCTAACCTAACCTATTATGATTTATAGAATTAATAGTTCTAGATGATCCTAGGGTCAATTACTCTCTCTCAAGTTATAATTGCCCTAAAGTACAAACCCTAATTAGATTATGGGAAGTTGTAATCTCTCAATTAACAACCTATCCAAAACCTAATCAGTTCTTAAGTTCTCTAATAAACAAAACCTATACATGTTCTCTCTACACAAGATTTACCAACCTGATTTAATTCTGAATCTATAAAATTACTTAAAGCCCAATTTAATCATTTTTTCTCGATTCACCCTCTCAGTTTATTATCGAGATATGAAATGTAGAATTATGTTGTGAAAATTGACTTGATTAGTTTCTACCTTGCTTCGGTGCCTACCATAGTTGACAAATTAAACCATAACTAATTCAATAAACATATAAAACAATCAGATTTCATTAAATCAAAAATAATATTTCGAAAGTGAGTATAGAGCATCAATCAACAATTCAATTCTATCATCAAACTATATATCCCAACTCTACAATCAAATAAAACTGAAATACATAGGAAATAGAACTCGAATGGATGATGGGAGGTCGCGACTTTGGAAAACTTCTTATTCCGGGAAGCACATCGAGTCTGTGTCATCTTCCTCTTCTCTCTTCCTTCTTCTCTTTCTTGGTCTCTCAAAGTTCTCTCCTTTAGGGTTTCGTTATGGTGGCTGATCAAAAGCTTACTCCTGCTCCTTTGTCTTATTCTTTAAATAATTTTTGTGTTCTGAGTAGCCCTAGGGTTTTCTTAAGGTCGAAAAGGTCCAAAAAATTCCTCGAAATTTGACGTTTTTTCTTATTTGCACATTTGCCTGATGCAGGCCACGCTAGGCCTTCTGTCACGATTTTGGCAAATAAGCCACGATCGTAAGTAGTGTCCTGAGCTTTTGCCACGATCGTAAGTAGTGTCTTGAGCTTTTGCCACGATCGTGGGTTGTCTTCAGTGCTTCTGTCACGATCGTGGCCTATATGTCACGATCATAGGGCGTTATTTCAGCCCAAGTGTCTCTGAAACTTTCTTCATTCTTCGATATTGACCCTAAAATACTAGCAAATACATCACAGTACCTTAAAGACACAATAATTAAGCTGAAAGACTTGACTAACCCATAAAAATACTTAAACACAATTAATTAACAAACAAACACAATTCTAGACTAAATACATACTAAACGATTAAATTAACACTTAAATACATAACAAACTAAGCCCTAAAATATGATGCAATTCACACTTATCAATCACACGTATGACGGTAGCATGCAAAAGCTCTAAGTTGACTTAGCGAGTTAGATCAAGAATGGTATGAATTTTGGTAGAGTTTCGACCTTGTACTAGTTGACATGGCTAAGGATAAGTTCTTGATGGACTAAGGACTTAGTGTATGCTCAAATGAACGGACTATGACTCATGGACTTGACATGGATAAGCATTGGATCATACTAGTGTGTTATGATCCAATTTGACTTAGATGACTCATCAACGGATAGAGATTGTGGGGAAATCTTAGATGATGTGACATATAAGATCACAGAGGATAAACATCATCTCTAAAGGATAAAGCCATATGGTAGGATCATCTGAAGATAGTGGACGTCTTTATGGATAGGGTAGTAGAGTTCTGTTAGGATTCTAACTTGGCCCTCAAGCCTTGATGCCTATATAACTCATTTTATCCTTCCTCCTCATATAAAGTGACACTCAAAGATTGAGAGAGCATCCTTTGTATACTTTGAGGGAAGTAATAAAGGTTGACATTATTGTTATGTCTCTTTCTTTCTTTTATTATTGCCTTTGAATATTCTATTGCTTCCGTAGTTTTCTTGCAAGTGTGAGAGTTAAAAACTATGAGGGTCTTTGGTGTTCAAGAATAAGGTTATTGGTCAGCGATCACGTGAGCAAGACTGAGTCTTGTTTAAACTTATCTAAGTAAGATTATCATGCAAAGGAGTAGGCACAACTTGCAGATAAGTTCAATGCTTAAGAAGACCTTGGTATAGAGATCCTTGTAATAGATGAGATCTTTTATTATTGGTCTTTATATTAAGTAGTTGGTCGATGTCAAGTTTATCATAGAGCTATTGCCACTCTCCATACTTAAGGCTCTGATACCACTTGTTGGGATTCCAAACAATAATGCTTACACAATCAATAAGATTATTCAAACAATAACAAGCTATTCAAATGATATAGATGACGATAAGAAGAATTAGACACAAGATTTTACCGATAGAAAATCCACTAAATTCAATAATAACAAGATATATGCGTTAAAGTTTTAAGTAAATTGCACCTTACAAAGCAACCATATCTAAAGCTTTTCTAACTATCTCTCAAAAACTCCTCTCTAACATCTATACTTGAGTACAAATTGGTACTCTCTCTCTCTCTCACTCTCACTCAGACACACTGTCTCTCTCTCTCTCTCTCACACACACACACTAATTCTACTCCTAAACAAATTCAAGAAATCAAATTTTAATAAATTTGTAGTTGATGAAAGCTATTTGTACTATAAAACCATTTTATCCTATTTATTTCTGTCATATGTAATTTTTATCTCTCAAACTTATCTTTAAATATCAAAAGGACAAGATTTTATATAGCATATGGTCACCCATAACTTTCATTGCTTTTGATCCAAGAAGATAGTTAACACTCTCAGAGTCCAGATTTAGTGAAATTAAACAACTAAACTTCTATAGAATGAGGTTGTACTCACAAAAATCCTTCCTTCTAACAATTGTTTATACCAGTAGTGTTAATAAAAGGTTGAAATTAATTAGGATTTTAGGATTATTTTGCTTTAAGAATTAGGGTTTGGGGGATTTTATGCTTTAGGAATTAGGATTTTAGGGATTTGAAGTTTTATTAATTGGGCTTTTATAATTTTGTTGTATCTTTCCGATGATTAAAAAAAGGGTAAAACTGATGGCATTAGAAGGGGTTTAAAATGAAAAATTATGTTTTCTTGTCTTATCAAAACATGCATTCTCTATTTCATGCTTCATATTCCTTTAATGTTGTATGATCTAATCAATATTAGTGTATTTTTTGAAATTTCTGTCTGTTGATCTCATTTTACCTTTGGTTAAAATTTTCAAGAATCTAAACTTGAAGAAACTAAAGAGTGTGAAAATATCAAATAATCTTATAGAAAATCAAATGCGGCTTCTTGTCGAAGACCCATTTCTTTTTTTTCAGAAGTTTGAGCTTAATTAATTTCTTGTTCATTCTTCACGAAAAATATTAGTAGTATGAGTTGGTTGAAAAACTCCTATAGTTATCTTGGAGGCAATTGATACTGTTCTCTTTCATTTAATAGGTGATCTTAAATGATGAGTATAAACAATTTAATTCTTTTTGTTTTCGAGGATAGTCATCTATAAAAGTGATAAAGTATATAGCCTCACCTTGTGCCCTTACATTAATTGGACCATAAATATTTGAATGAATAAATTGCAATGGATAGGAATCTCGTGTTCCCTTTCCAAACGACTTTTGCATCATTTTACCTGCCAAACAATGTTCATAAATAGGTAAATCTAATTGATTTAAATCATTTAAGTGGCCTTCTTTAGCTTATTAACTTATTCAATTTTAACCAATATGACATAGACTAGCATGTCATAAAATTGCACCATTATTGAAATTACTAAATTTTGTAAACAAATAATAAATTATAATAGTATTTGAATAAAAAACATCTAGAACAATAAATCTAATACAGAGATAAGATTCTATCGAATCTTTAGAGCATACAACACTTCATATAGGATTAAAGATCAATTACCACATATGTCTAATTTATAAGTTCCAATCCGTTGCACAACAACCTTTGAGTTATCCCCTAAATAAATCCATCATGTTATATATGGGATTTTCTAAAATTCCACGAAGGCATCTTTATCGTTTGCTACATGTTTGGTTGCTCTTAAAATTGTAATCTACAAAAGGATGTGATTTAGTTAGAAAAACATAACATAAGACATTCATAAAACAAATGTCTGTATATAAGACTATACCTTTTTAGGCTCGCTATAATCATAAACAAAGTGACCCTTATTATCACAATTAAAGCATTTGACTCTTTTCATGTTTTGCTTCTTAAAAGGACCTTTTCCTTTTCTATAGTGGTTTTGTTTTGCCTTCTTTGAGTCCTAAGTATACTGGGTATATTTCTTACATTTTTTCCATTTAGATCCACCATGATGCTTATACTTCTAGTTCACAACTCCATGTGAGCTAGAAACAATTGTATATACCTCAGGGGACATCTTAGAGGCTTTAAGACATTCTTCTTCTAGTATTAGAAGCCTCGTAACATCTTTCATCATTTTGATACTCTCATTATAAGTTAGATGCACCTTCATATGTTCCCATCTTTGAGGTAATAAACAAATCACAGCTTGCACTTATTGCTCATATGATAATTCACGACCAACATTACACAACTCACTGAGCATGTTTGAAATATGCCTTAAATACTTTTGCATTATGTGATCCAACCCTTTTTTATATGTGTCGAACTTGATAGTGAGTGACCTCATTTTGGTCACTGAGGTGTCTCCAAAATGTCCAGCTAAAGCAGATTACATGCCCTTAGTAGTTTCATTTTATAGAACTTATGTATGATATCATTATCTATGTTACCCAGTAATGTATCATACATACACATATTGGATAGTTGAATTTTAATTGTTTATAAAAACGAAAGAGAACGTACATTATCAACCATAATTCATATGAAAATTAAATACCAATTGTCATACTCAATAAGATTTTTCGAACGTAAAAATTCATATAATATACATTATCATAAAATTGAATAATATCAAACTTAACTTATTTTAATGAACGCAATTCATGTGATTCGTTACAACTTAGTTCAATATATAATAATGAACCCCACATGAAATAGAGTCTATGAATTCATGTGATAAAGTCCTAGAAGCTCGACATGCTACTATTCTAATAAATTCGATTGATAATAGTCCAAATCAATTCTTTTCTTCAAACTTCTCTCATAAAGTTTATCACTAACCATTTATATAATTTCAAAGTAGGCTATTATAAGTTCCAAAGCATGGTTAATAGTTCACTTTCTAGTTGTGGCAAAGTTGGGAATAAAGCCCTGTACTTCATTTTAGCTTTAATGAAAGTCAGATAACCTCTGAAATACAACTCTTGCATTAAGTTATTAACAGTATTAACATGTTTTATTAGATCTTCTCTAAGAAGATATCGCATCAGAAGTAACTACACTAACATTATGATGACTTATCTCATCTATGTCATGGTTTGCAGAAATCTGGGTAACCTTTTTATAATTGACATATTTCTAAAAATACATTTTCAAGAATTAGAAGCTGCTCACAAAACCCAAAAATCATAAAATGAATAATTTAACACAATGATGAAACTCATGCTCATAATTTACTCGAAATCAAAATTTCAATTAATGTATGAAAAATCATATTTAAATTATAATTATTTTATTTTAATTAGAAATATGGAACCAATCAAATTAAAATTTAAATTGGAAAATTATTTCTATTTTTTGATTACACTAATAATGTTAATTTAATTAGAATATTATTCCTAGTTATATATCTTGTTTGATTTAATTAATTTATCCAATGAGAAACATATTTCTATTTTATTATTAAAATTAATAACTTTAAATTTAATTCGAAACTTATGTCTAATCAAAATTGAACAAATCAAAATTTAAATTTATAGTTTTGGTTTAGAAACTTATTTCTAAATCTTAATAAATTCATTCATATTTTTTTAATATATGTAAATTTCTATTTTTAATATATGTATATTTTTCTATTCTTATTCTTATAGCCCAAGATATAAAAAAACTTGACCCAGATATGTTTATAGTAGTTGACCCATATATTATTTTTGTCGGCCCAAGCAAATCCAACCCATAATCCATAAAATAGTGAAATCTTTGAAATGAAAATGAAAAAAATCCCAAAAACCTTGCATTCGATGGCAAAAAGTGCCAATTATGGTATGGAAGACAACCACTAGCAGCATGGAGCAAACGGTGCCACTAGAGGGAATAATGGTGGTACCAATAGGGGTGGTAGCGGTGAAGCTTTCTTTCCAAGTGAAGGTAGAATCAATGGTAGAACGAATAATTCCAAAACCACCTGGGACGCCATTCACTGGTGGAAGCAGCAACCATAGAGGGGAGCTAATAACGGTACCGTACGTTGCTACTTGTTGGTGCTTTGCCACTACTCACTAGTGGCTTTGCCACAGTGCCACTCGTTGATCCTTCTCACAAAAAAAAGTAGTTTTTGCATGTAGGATAATGAGTCAAACTATTATTTTAAAAAATTGAAATTGATATTTACTTCTTAAATAAATTCCTTTAAATCTTTGAAAAGAGCAACTCTTTTTAGATCTGTTTCTCTCAAGTGAAAATTTCATAAGTTATAAGATAACTTGTAACTAGTAGGTCCCCTATAAGTATGGGCCTTGAGCCCTTCTTGACCTTGCTCAGCGTTAGCCCTAGAGCCAACCACAGTACCATTCGTTGCTACTTACTGGTGTTTTGCCACTAGTCACTAATGGCTTTGCCACAGTCCCACTCGTTGAACCTCCTCACCAAACATAAGCATCTTTATCTTTTTTTCCATCATCTTTTATTGTTTCAACTTTAATAGATGCTAGCTTTTTTGGAAATTGTAGAAGAAGGAAGTTGTGTGTTTTGTCAATAAATAAAACATGAAGTTTAGGGGCTAACCTGAATAGAAACTGGTTTGTTTTCCAATAATAAATTTTTACCATAGAGGTTTCATTGTTTCCTCCTTTTTTGTATTGTTCGATGCTAAAAGTTTTGTTATTTTTGGAATTACATTAAATATCAATTTCTACAAAGTTTATTTTTGTATGGATCTGGTTTATTGCAAAGCATCTCATGGTATCAATTCAAAATACATAACATAGTTCCCATCCACAATGGGAATGTGGCTAAAAGAACCAAAAATAAAATTTGGTAAAATATTATATATTGTTTTAAACTTGGAAAATAGTTAAACAAGATGTATACTTTTTGAATTTTATATCGTATAATTCAAAGTTTAAAAACAAACACTTATAAAAAGAAATTTTAATAAGAGTATTAATACAAATAAGAATTTAGTCATTATCATAATGTGAATATTATCTATTCAATAAAAAGAACAAGTTCAACTTTATCAAGATAGAAATCTTGATTAAGATACATATAAAACTTGCTATAATACCAATTGAAGAAAAATTCTAATGCATAGATAACTACATAAAATTTTAAATTAATCAGACCAATAATTTGGATTTGATTGTATTCTACCGATTAAAGGATTTTTGAAGAAACTTGTTTATGATTAACATCAACCCTTTAAATTGGTCATCATTTATTATTTATAGATAAGTTTATCAACTGTATTTTAATAGTATTTTTATTATCATATTTGAAGGCTGTTAAAAACAAAGCTTTTTGTCACTCAAATTTCAAAAAGGGGAATAAAAAATACTATTGTGTACTTTGACAAATCATGTTTTGCTTATTTTATGGATGCACTATTATGCAAAACTATATTGTAAGATAGCTCTCTCATCCATTCATGCATAACTTTAGCTCTTTGGTTGTGGTGTCTGTGTTACATGTTGTCTTTCTTTTGTACTGGTATGAAACACCAAAAAAAATTTAAAATTGGATGATCATTTGCACATGCAATGTTCTCTTGCATAGCACCAACAGAACAAGTCCTTGGTATTTACGTCCTTTCTTAATGCTATATACTATTCAAATTTTCATTCCTTTGATCTATCTTGCATATATTTAATAAAATATTTTCATCTGCTGTTTTGAAGTTGTTACAAAGGAAAAATCCAATTGTTATTAACATAATTGGTAATTCCCATTTTCAGATGCATCATACAACTTCCCACTTGAAATCAACATCTTTATGAAAGTTTGTGGGTATAAAATGCGATTTTTGGGCTGCTTTTATAGAAAAAAGAAAAAGAAGAAGATATAATTGTCCATACTGGTCCTTTAGTTAAAGGTTGATATTAAGAAACGGAATTTGTAGATAACAGGAAAACCTGAAATTCCAACATATTTAACAGCTAATAAATAATTTGTGAATTCTTGTTCCTTAGTAGACAATTCTAACATGTTTAACAGGTAACAAACATTCTTGTCATGAACTTATTTTATGGGAAAGTTGTGGCTTTCAGTTGCACTTGCATATTTATTTATGGAGTGGTTATATCTTGGTCATTTTGTTAGTTTATGCCTTACAACTAATTAACAAGTTGGTTATAGTGTAATGACATAAATATTTAAAGATATTTTTTATCTTATACATATTCAAATGTATATTATTAGTCCCTAATGACACCCAATAGGGAGAGTGAATTATGTATTTATGAAATTCAACAATTTTTTCTAACCAATATACTCAATTAACAACAATCAATATAAATGAGGATAAGAAAATTACTTATATAAATTAATCAAGTAATTGGACAATAATCTAAAGAAGAAAGGGAGGAGAGAATGCAAGTCAATTTATAGTGGTTCGATAACAACCCTTACTTACGTGCACTCTTAAGACTCTTCTTAGAATTCTATTATAATTCTTCTTTCAAGACAAAAAAATATCTTTTGTACAATCTTTCTTATAATCTTCTTTCAAGGTGAAAAGGAATCTCAATATCATTTGAATCATTCCAATTAGAATATTCAATATGCCAACAAAGTATTACAACTTAAAAATATCTTATCTATTCACTTGATAACTCCAAAATGACTCATTCACACAAATGTGACACATTGATGCTTAAATGATTAAAAATTCTTTGAAATGTGTGTATACAACACCTAAAACCTTCTTGATGCTAAACCAATGAGAAAAATACATATTTGTAGTGTTTTGGGACCCAAAATAATAGTTTGAGCCAAGAACTAGCTGTTATAATGACTATATTTGATACTCTGTTGACTTATATACCATATTGGTCAACCAGTATGCATTTACAACACCAGATTCACTAGCCAATGGACACTTGTCGACCAGTAACCTATATTAGTTGATCAATGTGACAGACTGGTCAACTAGTGCTTTAATTAATATTACAGTAAACTCTCAACACTTTAAATTTAACAAATTTAACCTATATTAATCAAACATTAACCTATATAGGTCAACCATTCAACCAAAAAACATGGTTTCAACAACTTCGAATACTCAAAAACAATTTGTTTAATCCAAATATAATTAGATCACTTATTAAAATGTTTCCTAAAGATTATTTGAAAGATCAATATGCTTTTATATTAAAATTAAAAGCTTTAATGTCCTTTGATGAATGTAAAGACTCATGCATAGAAGTAAGATAAAATAATTATACATGATGAGCTTTTTAGATCATCAAATTAATAAAGTGAGTTTACAAATAATAATATAAAACATGAAATGACCTTGATAAGCCTTGATCTTATTTTGTTCTTGTTTTGATTCTTCATTTCATCAGTTGCAAACTTCAACTTATCCTTATCAACTTCATACACTATATTCTTAATTTTATGGCTTCATTTTGTTCTAATATTACATTTCATAAAAATGATAAAGACATAAGTTAGTAATTATGTTTTTTTTATCATCAAAACATCAATTGGATCTCCATTTGTTCAACAATCTCTCACTTTTTGATGATAACAAAACATTTGTGATATTAGAGAACAACAATAATATAGTTAAGTACATAAATAAATATCAAGATAGTGACTAGCTTGCCCTCAATTCATGCATAAAACATGATTCAATATGAATATCATAATTCAATATCAAGAACACAAAAGATATTCAAATTCAAAGAAATAGCATTTACTTAAGAATATTATATAAAGTTTAAGAAATACAAAAATGACAAAATAATCACTTCCCCTAATCTAATATCACTAAACTTTCTTTCCATTTTTGGAATCATCAAAAGAAATTTATTAATGAAAATAAATAATATAAAGTGTCATGCATCCAAATAATTTAGTATAAAGTCAAAACATATTTGATTAATATTGATAAAATTTCTTCACTAAAAAGTGTTGTTAAATATTTAAGGAGTCAAAACAAAAGGTCATTTTTGATAGTAACATCACTAACTACTTCTACTTTGAAAAATCTCTAATTTTGATATTGTTCTTAAGTTGAAAGATTCAATTAAAGCTCCAAGGGCAAGTTTTAACAAAATTAGAGGTTATAGTTATAACAAATTCAGTTTCCTTCTCAGATGTTAGTTACTCAATTTCTTTTTCTTGTTGCAAATAAGAATGTTGAAAACTTGCATTGTTTTCCATTTTAAAGTTTGAATGCACAGGCCTCTATGTCAAAGGCATTTGGTACTGTAAAACCAACTCAAGCGTGAAATTCATAGCCCAATTTCTTATGGAGGAATGACATATTTCACACAAAACTATATTATGGTTTTAACACCAGTAAAGAACAACATAGACAGAAATCAACATTTTGCGTAGCAAAATTAAAATTATAAAATAGATGGACGAAGAGTCATTAGGGTTTCTGATTTCTAAATTTATTAAAATTATAAAATAATTATGTTGAAAATGATTGAAAACGTGGCATAACTTTTAATCTAATATGGTATGTCATGTTAGTGATGTTAACAAAGAATTTAATGTCGGGCCATTTTTGCAACAAATTAAAATTTAAGTATTTTAGTGTCACTTTTTAAAGTTCAAGCTAGTGTTGCAAAATTGAATAAAGTTTAGGATTTTTTATAATTAAATCTTTAAAACAGGGCTTGTTTATTGATTATTTTTCTTAATCTAATTAATAATAATTAAATTGATTCCTAATTAAAGTTTTTTTGAAGATTTTCTAGAATTAGAATTAATTATATTTTAATTAGATTGAGAAAAATTAAAATTATGTAAGAAAATTATTTTCTTAAGTAACTAAGAAAAAGATGTTACTTAATTAAATTTATTTATTTCAATTTAATTTATATAAATTAAAAATAGTTAAAAACAATATTTTTTAATTTTCTTAGTTAAATTTACTTATTTCAATTTGATTGAGATAAATTAAATTTATGATTTATTTATTTAGAAATGATTTCTTTATTAATATGAATAATAATTATCTTGATTTATTTAAAATGGATTTCTTGATTAAAATTTGAAAAGTATTTTTATTTATTAATTGAGAAAAATGAGCTTTTAAAAATATTTTTGAAAATAGTTTTCGAATTTATTAAGGGAAGATTTTTTAATTAGTTGAGAAATTAGTTCCTAAGATAAATAATGTAAAGACTTTCTTAATTAAATTTAAAAGCTTTTATTTAATTTTGAAAGTAGTTTCCTTTAATATTAAAAATAGTTTTCCAATTAAGGAAAATGATTTCTAATTAGATTAAAATGTCTTTTTTATAAAATTTTGAAAAAGAAGTTTTTTTTAAAAAATTATAATAAGTAAGAAACATAATTTATTGAAATTGTTTTAAATTAAAATTTGGTAAAAGAGTCAAGATAATTAGAAATGATTTCTAATTGAATTTGAAAAATATTTTCAAATCAAACTAATTTTATATTTAGTCTACGAATTTAATTCATACACGAAACAATGAGTTCAATATAATTTAATTATCCAAGGAGCTAAAAATATTATTTTAAATTATAAAGATCAATAACTAGAATCAAATAAAGATTGATAATTCACATATATAATTTAACTATATTAGCATAATAAATTACATGATACTAATATATGTTTGATATATATTGATGCATCTTTAGTTGTCTGTTTTATATCTATGATATTATTAAATGTACTTTCATGTTTGATGAGACGAATAAAATTATATTCCTTGTTAAAATATTAAATACATGTTTTAAACATGATTGTTACTTTGCATTATTATAAGAATAAACCAAAGTTCTGATTGTTGTTAAGCTTGTTGAGTAAACTCAAAGACGCTTTAACCTGAATATGTTTAGTGTTATAATAACGTGTTTTACTGAACCAAAATTTTATGAATTAGATAAACAAAGTCATGATCATATGCATTTAGAAGCAAGTTTAGGAATATCATATAAGATATGTTTGGCAAAAGTTATATCCTAACGAATCTAAGAGTCACATAAAATGTGATTGATCATGTTATTTTCTATCTAATTTAAGTTAGTTGATTTTTTGAGCAAATTAAAGATCAAATAAATTTAAATAAGATCCTAGTCTACTGGAGAGATTATAGCAAATTTTTTTTGAATAAAAGGGAGGACTATTATTTTGAATAAAATAACTAAAGTAACCAAGTAAATGATTAAAGTCCTAACCTTATTTAGTAGTCATTGCATATAACCAATTACTTTATTTTCTTACATATATATCTTGTTCTAAGTAGAAATTATATACGATTAGTATAGTTAACACTAAGTTATTAATAACCAAATTTCTTTAGGTTTAAGAAGAGTTCTCATAGTTGGATGAAAGAAAATTGTATGTCCATTATGCAATTTTGCTACTACTCCCTGTTGAGGAATGGAGTTAAATTTTTAAAGACATGTCAAGCTAATATAAAAGACAAAATTTAACGAAATTTTGAGTTGATGAATGTCTTATAAATTTTAACTGTAACATATAAAATGGATGTCAATACCAAGATAATATAATGCAAAATGTTACATAAAGTAGAGTTAAAAGGTATAATATCTTAATGAAATTATTTCTCTCAATTTAGCCTATTAAAAGCCTGAACATGGACTACAATTGAAGGCATTGGCTTGGATATGATAGTTGTCATCAGAATAAAATTAACTGCATGACTTTTCTTACCTATACATGATATGATAGAGATCATATATATTTCTAGTTCATGGTTATGAGCATTTGATAATAAATTTAGATTCAACATTATTATAATGTTTAATACACGATAAGAAATAGATTATTAAGTACAAGTAGTCGATCCAAGTTTATACAAATAGTTTATATATGTTAGATCAAATGAGACTTAAAATTAATATAAGTGACAAGAATTAATAGATATAGATATCCAAGACTATCTTTTTTACACCATGTTAGTTAAATCAATATGATGAGAATCATAAAGTTACATACAAGGACATATTTATCCTTTTGATTATGAATCATATAAAACTTGTGAAACTTTTTAAGTTGAAGAATAATTAAATCAACCTTTGGTAAAAGGATAATGATGGTATTGAATTGTTTAATCTTATACATGTGATGTGCAAGACTTGTATTAGTAAACTAATGACTTTAGTTGATATAGTCATATGTATTAATAAAACATTGATTTAAAATTTTTAAAAATTTAAATTACTTGAATCTAAATAAAAATTAAGTATTTGGAATGTTGAATCACTTTGATGAGATTGACGTGATGAAATTTAAAATTTTAGTTAGCTATAGAAAATGAGATTCTCTGTTAAAAAACCTCTACAACTAAATTCTATAAAGGGTATAAACTTATGTAAGATGGAAAACATAATATAAGATACTAAATGATGCAATATTTATGCCTTCTATAGCCGAGAGTACAACAACTTACTTTCAAAATTTCCAGTTTAAATCAATTAACAAGATTCCATATTAGATATGGAATGGTATGACTTCGATAGAGACGAAATTAACGATTTTACAATAAAAACTTATAGGAGAATGGTTCTCAAGGTAAGTTGTGGGAGGAAGAAATTTGAAAGGTTCAAATCTCATGATTATACATCCATTTAGAAATAGTACCTTTATTGATACATTTTATGTATAATTAAAAAGCTATGTGACATTGAAATATTCACTTTTATAATGAATTCAAAGAGTTTGTTTTGGATATGATTATGAATTTATCATATTTACAAGAAGGTTAGTAAAGTATAGTTATACTCTTCAATGGGAGGGTGTAAACATATTACTTATAGAGGAAAAAAATCATATTTTCAATTGTTGAATATACGATAGTCCAAGAACAACTCTTATTGGATACGAATAGTGTTAGTACCTAACAACACCCAAAGAAAGGGGGAGTGAATTGGATGTTTGGGTTTTATAAGATTCAACAAATTTTTTAACCAAAGTACTCAATTAACACCAATTAATGTAAATAAGGATGAAGAAATTATTTAATATAAATTAATTAGTAATAATTTAAAGATGATATGGA
This sequence comes from Erythroxylum alaternifolium, assembly GCA_027478495.1. Lineage (NCBI taxonomy): Eukaryota > Viridiplantae > Streptophyta > Magnoliopsida > Malpighiales > Erythroxylaceae > Erythroxylum > Erythroxylum alaternifolium. The sequence continues at coordinate 16,561,385 of JANIIA010000002.1, forward strand.
AGAGATAATGCAAATGATTTATAGTGGTTCGACAAATAACCCTTACTTAAAATTCCATTAAAATTCTTCTTTTAAAGCTAAGAATAATCTTTGAATTAATGACTTTACCCGATATTGTCACATATATTAAATGAAAAATCGATTTAAATTTTTTAAAAATTTAAATTATTTGAATCTAAATAGGAATTAAGTATTTAGAATGTTGAATCGCTCTGATGAGATCAATGCGATGAAATTTAAAATTTTAGTTAGCTATATGAAATGAGATTCTTTAGTAAAAAACCTCTACAACTAAATTCCATAAGGGTATGAACTTATGTAAGAAGGAAAATATAATATAAGATATTGTATTATGTAATATTTATATTTTTTATCGCTGACAGTACAACAACTTTGTTTCAAAATTTCCAATTAAATCAATTAACAAAATTCCATATTAGATATGGAATGGTATGACTTAGATAGAGACAAAGCTAATGATTTTAAACGTGATTCTTAGTTAAAACATATATTATCCAATAAGTTTATAACTAAATCGATTAGTAAAAAGTTACAAAATATCCAAAGGTTGGATACAAGCTTACATACCTAATTGAACAAAATGTTTGTTACAATAAAAACTTATAGGAGAATGGTTCTCAAAGTAAATTGTGGGAGGAAGAAATTTGAAAGGTTCAAATGTCATGACGATAAATTCAATTAGAAATAGTGCCTTTATTAATACATTTGATGTATAATTAAAAGGCTATGTGGCATTAAAAGATTCAATTTTATAATGAATTAAAAAAGTTTGTTTTAGAGATGCTTGTGAATTTATCATGTTTACAAGAAGGTTAGTGGAGTATAGTTATACTCTTCAATGGGAGTGAGTAGAGACAATTTCTCATAGAGGAAAAAAAATTCATATTTTCAATTGTTGTATACACACCCTAACAAAGTATTATGATTAAAAAATATTTCCCTTATTCACTTGATAATTCTAAAATGGCTCAGTTTAAAAAGTATAAGATAATGATTCTCAAATGATTGGAAACACTTTAAAATGTGTCTATACAACTCCTAAAACCTTCTTGATGTAAAAACTAATGAGAAAGCACCTATTTATAGTGTTTTAGGACCATTCATAGCCATTACAATGGCTATATGCGAAGCATTAGCATACTGTTCAACTAGTACGCATTAAAGGTAACAAAATCACTAGACATTCAAACACTAGTTGACTAGTAGGCATATTGGTTAACCAATATATCACATTGGTCATCTAATACATCAACTAATGTTATAACAAACTTATAGTACATCAAATTTAACAATTTTAACTTATATGGTTGACCAATCACCTTAAAAACACGATTCTCACATCTTTAAATGCTTAAAACCAAAATTTAAAATCAAAATATGATTTAAACTCTTCCCAAAATGTTCCTTAAAGAGTGGTTGAAAGATCAAAAGGTTTTTTTTTATCAAAATGAAAAGCTTAAATGCCATTTGATGAACGTAAAGATTCATACAGTAAAGTAAATAAAATGTTTATGCATGGTGAGTCTCTTGGAGCATTAAATTAATACAGTGAGAGTATTATTAATATTGCAAACTAAAGAATGACCTTAACAAACCCTAGTCATCTTTCGTTCTTAGTTTTATCTTCATTTCGACAGTTGTAGACTTCAATTGTTCATAGTTTTATCTTCATTTCGATAGTTGTAAACTTCAACTTCTCTTTATTAACTTTATAAACTATCTTCTTGAGTTTATAAATTTATTTTGTTCTTATATTGCTTTTCATCAAAATAATAAACTTGTCAGTAGTAATTATGTTTTTATCATTAAACCACTAATTAGAACCTCCCTTAGTTAAACAAACAAGTTACAACTTAATTATGAGAATTAGATATAGATATAGATAAGAAAGTTGCTTACCTATTCTTGTCCAAATATATAGATAATATGCTAAAGGTGTTTAATATTTGAGATATCTAATACAAAATATCTAATAATTATGAAGCATTAAAGATATTCATTATAATATGTATGAGTTGATATATGAGTTTAAGGTTATATGGATATTAACTTTGGAAGTAAATTCTAGTTAAGGTATATTTTACTTAGAATAATATTATTTTGAGATTAAAAACATTCCAAAGTAGCATTGACTGTTAATCAAGCCCAAATAATATTTTATTTATTAGAAATGATTATTTGGATCAAAGACTTCTTTAATGAACTTAATACAATTAGTTACATTGTTCAAGACAATAACATATTGTGAAATTTAGAATCAACCATTCATAAAAGTAGCTAAGATCTCATCAAAGATTTAAGTATATATTTAGGAAATTTCTCTAACTATGATAATAATTAAGATGAAAATTATAATATTTAAGCAAATACTCACTGTAAAGAATGTTATAAAATTCTCGTACTATTCCAGCAGTAACATGATCCTTATATGGTGATATGGTATAAGATATTTAAATGATTGACTTAGTTTATGTAGGACATTATTAGTTTATACTTATAGATAATCAATTAGTTATAGTTTAGTAACATGATCATTTAAAGACATTTTTTATCTATACATATTAAAATGTGTTAAAATGTGTTACAAATGAAATTATGATGAGATTATAATTATGAGATTCATATTGCATTTATATGTTATCCCTAGATTGTTTGTAGTCATTGTTTTATTAATATTAGACATTAATAAAATGTAAAAAGTATAGCACATCATATGTTTCTTCCTTACAAAGGAAGTAGTCAATCTCGTAAATTAGAGTATCTAAATACCTAAACAAATTTATGGGTGCTTTTTGGAGAACAAGTTCACTGAATTGACCTCATATGAGAATTCCATTTTGAACATTACTTATATGCCTATGAAAATTCTCATTATGATGATCATACAAGTGATCACTTGACTTGAGATTTCTAAAGTATCTTATGTAGAGATTGTTATGTTTGATACTACTTATGACCTATTTTAGTCAAGGTTTACTCAATCGGTAGTCATGATATAGTATGAACTATATGAAAATAATTGAGTGATCAATATATTATTTATAACATCTTGTTACCTATATGGCTAGAACAGTTATTTATGAGACATTTATATGACTTAAGATAAATGCACGTTAGACATAAGTTATTTGTGACTTAC
>JANIIA010000002.1:16575814-16599030 GCA_027478495.1 Erythroxylum alaternifolium
AATTAAAATAAGAAAATATAAATAAAATAAATTTAGTAAATAAAATATTTCATAAAAATATATTATTAGTCATATAAGTTTAAATTATAAATAAGAAAATATTAAATTAAAGTAAGAAGAAAACGTTACATTGAACTTGCTTTCTATTAGTTAAGGGTATAGTAAAAAATAATTATTATCATAAGCTTATTAATAGAAAGTAAAATTTCTGCTCAGAAGCACTTTCCTACCGTAACACTCTTTTTGCTTATGAATTTCTGCGGTGACACTGCAGTTTTCTCCAACTTCCAGTTGTTCACCGTAATTCCAAACATGATTGCGTTTGAAAACTGCGGTAGATAAGTACTTATTTCCATCTCACCACAGATCCAAACGTAACCTAGGTAATACAAACTTAAACAACATGATCAGTAATTAATAATATTTTGAGTCAAAATAATTCAACATAAACTTAATAATTTTTTAAAAATAATAGTCTTTCAAAAAGAAGTAATAAAATTATTTGTTTAATTATTTTTTTTGGGTAAGAAAAACTCAGGCATTCACAGAATTATTTGTTTAACTCTACGTCTCAATTATATGTTCTTGGTATTATTCTTATAATTTCAAGTACCTGGTTTGGTGCTGGATAAAGAAAAACAACCTGCCTCGGATCCACACGACGTGGCAGAGTGGGTTTTTATGGGGTGCTCATTATTGCTTAATTTTTGCTTTCTGTTACAAGCACACTGCAATAAGGGAAGGCAACAATTATTGTGACGTAATTATTCTCAACTTTCCAGTGCATTTGTTCCTAGATAACAAAGGAAGTCATCTCTTCTCTTTTAAGAACGACACTTGCTAGCATGAATGATGAACCTTTGAGGCTTTTGTGTACAATCACATTAAGTATATAAGTGGAACCCAAGTGTTGTGACTTGTGAGACAACGTTTCCTTTCCTTTTTCGATTTTTACAAAGTAAATTTAGCTCTTGAGTTAAAAAAGTAAATAATTTACAGAAGAAATATATAAAGGAGAATCAGTTATCTTTTGATAAATGATAAACCAAAACTAAAAATTTGAGAAAAAAAAACTGTTTAGATTACTATTACTCAAATTATAACAGAATCCTAAGAAAAGTTTAAAATCAAATTATATGACAACGCGGATACTGTGGAAAGGAACTGATCACATCACGGTCATTGACATATAGAAGCTTCACTCATCTCAAAATCATTTTCTATATTTTGGCCACGTAACAACCACCCAACATTTGGTTTGATTTGATGATAAGGAGTTAAAGACTATCTTTTAACGCATTATAGTATAAATCGTAAGTATAGGATGATAGATGTAAATTTAGGCTAAAATACCTATTTATCAGATAACATATTTCCTTAATTCAACTCTTGAGCTATTTGGCACTGAATTTAAATTTTTGTGGATTTTAGACACATGCATTAAGCACGAAACATTTTTTAAGTGTCTCCTCCACTCTTTTTAATCTAATTTTAAATTTTGTCTTTATTTTTTAATTATCTTATTTTCTGCTTTCAAATATCAATTTTAAGTTTTAAACCTAAAATGATGAAGTGATTTTTTGTTGCACCCTTTGTTGATCTACAAGTAGTGTTTTTCCTGTCTAGCCGATGCTCCGAGTCATAGAAACAACAATTATTTTAGCAAGCGCAAAGTAAACCTATTAATCATTTTATCAAAGGAAGTAAGTAACAGTTGGAGTTGTTCAATGATAAAAACCCTACATAAGCATAATTTAATGACTTCTGAATTGTTCAACTATTAAAAAAGAAAGATAAATGCAAATGACTGTCTTTTGTGAAAATTGATTATTTTGTATGTTTTATTTATTAAATTCAATTATTAAATAGAAAGTGAATTTAGGTGAAAATAAATTAAGAAAAAAGTCCGAGAAAACTTTTTTTCAACCGGACAATTTATGACATAAAATCTATTTTTTGACAGGAAACTCCAAACCTTCTTGAGGATGAATGAGGAACAAAATTGACTTGAAGATGAATAGTACGAAAATCACTATTTTGTGAAGTTGATCTCTAAAAAAAATTGATATTTTCTTCTGATTTATATCATGGCTTCAAGGTAAAAGGCCCGACAGGAATGCGATAACAGGGTTTAGATTGGATGAAATTTCATAAAAAAACAAAATAGTGTCTTGGTACAAGCCACGAAATCTCATGAATCTTCATTGCGCTTTTCTCTCCATTTTGTATGGTTGTGGATTTTTTTTAGTGAAGATACAGTCACTTCGGTATATATATAGCACAAAATAAGTTGTCGATGTGAAAGTGACAACCACACCACACCACAGGGGATAGAGTTAGGCAATAAGTGGGAACTCACCAAAAAGATGAAAGAGTTTATATAAAGACAATGATATATGAGAATAGAAATAAAAATACAAGGGTAAGTTGACTTTGAGGAAGGTGTATGAACCTTTCTTTTTTATACTCAAAAGTAATTTGTCAGGGTGTTCTATATAAAGCACCACCACCCACATGCCTTGTATTGCCATATTCATTTCTTTGATCTTCGCATCTAATATATCTTCCTATTGAGTATTGAGTTGGTGTTGTCGTCTTCTGCTTTCATCAAACTTCAACAATGGAGCACAAAGGCTCTTATCATCTTGGATTGCTTCTGCTACTCTTCCTGGGCTTCTGTCTCGTCCTTTCTTCCACTCTTGCAGTTCCCACAAGTAGTGAGTTCCATGTTAATAAGAGAGAATCTTATTCCTGTGTTTGCATTTGATGTTAGAGCTGCTAATCATTTGTCGGCTTTTATGGTGAGTGGTATATACAGGAAGCCTCAAGTCAAGTGCTGAAGAGAAGGCATCAGCGGTGCAGGATTTTCTGGTTCAGGTGACCCTCTCTCTCTCTCTTGCAGCGTGTGCGAGTGATTGATTCTAGATTGAAGGATCGAATGATTGAAACAAATTAATAACAATTGAAGACTTAACCATGATTTGCCATAAATAGCCATTGTTATATTACGTTATGGTCATTCCTGTTCTTTTTGTAATGTGAAACTTCATTCTCATTAAGAGGAAGGAAGCCCTCTTTAATACATCAGCTGTCAAACACATAATCGCTGCAAATTCTTTGGTTCCTATAACTTTCCAGTTTTGAGATAAGCAACTGATTGCTTTAATTGATCTGCTACCTCCTAACATTATTTGCTCTGGGAATAAGCAACACAAGTGAAAAAGACGTATTTTCCTAACTATTTAATTTTGTGAGCAAAAGAAGGGTACTTCTCTTCTTGGCTCCTATCAAGTTGCACTTCTATGGTGTTAAGCTCTATACTTTCACAGTCTATCACATCCAATAGCAAATGATTTAATTACCATGCGATGTGCATACTCTCTGATTATGTTCAGGATGAGATATCTGGCATGGAACAAAGGTATGTTGAAGGAAGGATGGATTTGGAAAGCACAGATTATCCAGGAACTGGAGCAAACAATCACCATGATCCAAGAACCCCAGGAAGAGGATGAAATCCAGAAAGAAGATGCACTTAAACCAAAAATATGTTTCTGGGTCATGGGTTTGGGTTTGCGTTTGCGTTTGTGATTGTGTTTGTGTTTGTGCTTGTGCTATTGAAGGATATATAGAGTGTGTGGATTGACTATTGAAGGATTTTTGCATGTGTATGCCCTAACTTAATTGGAGAGTAATGGAAGGAATGATTGTTTTGTGGGTATGAAAATAAGCATATAATTATAGTTGGGGTTAACTTTGTAACCTGTGTACGGGTATTTAATTGATGTATGTATGATGTTGTGTTGGAATTTGTGGTCTACTGAAAATGTCTATTGGATTTGATCTCCACACTGAAAAGCAAATGCAACAAAAAGTTCTTTTGAGTTTGGAAAGAACATAATTAATGCAAACCTACCCTATCCCGTGACTCTAAATTAGAGGTTCAATAACTTTTTGTCTCCAAATCATAATTTGTTTTAGTCATATGTGTATAGTATGTCCCATCACTCGTGAGTAGAATAAACTAATTGAATAAAAAGACGTTATTCTAATCCAATGAATACTATTAAAACGTAGTGCACCGTGTCAGTATTTATTATTGGTCAGGGCCAGCCAATTTAGCATCCATTCTGGGATAATTTCACTCAAAATCTCCAATACGAGTTAAATTTTAACTCGTATTTCCTTTTTTCAAATTCATTTTCTTTCCTCTTTGGTCCTTAATATTTTTGAGATTATTAATTTTGAGAATATTATTCGTGGTTTACAAAAAGAGTTTATGTCTTTTATCTCCTCAATACAAGAGTGGGCAACTCAGCCTTCAATCATTAATTAGTTAGAAAATTTGCTTCTGAATTAGGAAGATTGGTGAAATGAGTGGCTAACAATGACAAGTTTATTTCTCAAACAGAGGACGTTCTTTATTTAAAGGATTAAAGGATAAAAAGTTCCTCCTAAAGATCTTTCTCAGGTGATCAAAACTAACCTAAAAGTAAGGATTAGTGCAAGGGAATTTAAAAAACTTTTTATCAGTGTGGAAATTTGGGACATTATCATATGTAATTACTGGGTGAAAGTCGTGTAAGATTTATGTGGCAAATCAAGCCATATCCAAATGAATTATCATACCAAGTTACATGCAGTAAGAGAAAATGTTTCATATGAAAGTGGTTGGATAGAGCAACCGAATTACGAACAGTGTTTATTTACTGAAGCAATTAATCAACCGAAAATTATGGCATATATTGTTCATTTGATCAACACACTTATATATGTCATTACTACCGTTAACTATGATAAAGAATGGAATTTTGATCTTAGATGCTCTCACCATGTAATGGGAAATGTTGCACTTTCATTTGACGTTCATCCGCATCGAGAAAGAAAGTTCATTTTGATAGTGAATAATTCTTTTCATCATGTCAGGACATCCGCTTAAGGCCCATCTTTATAAATAGTAAAATATGGTTCATTTTTACTCTTATAAAAAATAAAATGAAACAAAATAAGGGTCACTCTTGGTCCCATAAAGAACAACAAAAATACCTATATTTTGCTTATTTTTATTCTTTATTAGAGCCCAAAAATAAGTAAAAATAGTGACTTTTTTTTTACTTTGCCTAGGGCTTATAAAATACTACAAATGACCCTGGTTAAAGGACATTTAAAAAAAAAAACTCTACTGATATAGTTTTTCTCAAAGATATTTATCATGTTTAAAGTTTGAAAAAGAATATTTCTTTTATATCTCCTATTATAGATTTGGGAAAGTATGTTTTCTTTGGTTCAAAGAATGTTTCTAATATGAAGTATATTGCTGCAAAGGTATTGTTTATTGAAAAAAAAGGAAAGATCCATTATATGCCCTGTCTACAAGTGCTACATATGTTGAAAAGGCAAGTTAGAATACATATTCATAACTTTGACATGCTTGTTTGGGCCTTGCTAGTTGTCAATTACTAGAGGAAATCTCCATAAAAAATCTTCTTAATGGCATTCCTATTTTAAAGATATTTTTCATGATATTGATAAAGCAAACACACGCAAGAGGAGAGAATTGTGTGTGAACTTAAAAATTTTGTAAGTTACTTTCAATTTGTATAATAAACAGAGCCCAGTTAAAGATTAAAAAAAAAGGGTCTTGTTAGACAATAAGAGCCTGTTAAGCAACAGGAGCTTGTTAGACGATAAATCATATTAAAATAGTTTAAAATAGAAGGAGCCTGTTAAATTGAAAGGAACCTCTTGCGAAGTTAAAAACAAAAGAAGCTCATTTTAAAAGTGAATGAGCCTCTTGTAAAATGAAAATGCAAACAATATAATGGAAAATTTTAAAAGTTAAGAGGAGAGAAAGAATGACACAATCAATTTATACTGGTTCGACTTATAACCTAAACCTAAGTCCAGTCGCTAAGTATCTAACTTGAGTATTACAATATAAAAAATTGAGTTGTAAATTTAACGAGCCTCTCCAAGCTCATAAGTGAATATTTTTTAAGATTCTTTAACCTTCCACACTAGTAGTATTTTACTAGTCCCTATAAGCTCTCAACAAATGACGAAGTAATTTGCTCGATATGAGCTTTAATGGTCTCTCTCTCAAAAGAATTTTCACTTTCTAAAGCACAAGAGATTTGATAAAGGTATGACTTGATTTGCTTGATATAAGCTTCAATCATTTCTCTCAAAAAGAATTTTTACTTTCCAAGGCACAAGAAATTTGATAAAGATATGACTTTCAAGAATATTGTTGCCATTGATATATTTCAAAAATCTAGCTTCCTTCACTTCTTGTTTGTAACTATAGTGACTCTTCTTTAAATAGACATTTTCTTCTACTAACCATTGCTTCAATTTTGTTCTAAGTTGACTTTGTATCTAATAAATTTTTGATATCATCTCTATTGGAATCTTCCAATATTTAGACGTTAGAAATATATAACAAAGCTAATTGCTGAAATATTTGATTAGCAAGATCCTATACAAGGAAATAAATCCAATGAGATTAACAAGATCCTTATGGATATTGTGAAATAAATAAGTTAAGTTTATTATGAAGGTTCTTGCAAGAAAGGAAGCATTTATCGTATGATTTTATTTCCATTTAAGAATTATATCATTATTTATATAAGGAAATAAATCTAATTTCAATTTTGAAATATTATAAAGTTATCATCAAAAAAAGTAATAATAAACTTTGAGCTAACAATCTCCCCCTTTTGGATGATGACAACCAATAATAGATATATTTTCAAAATTCAAATGATAATAAAGGATTTCGAAAGATACTTGTAAGCTTTATAGGTTCTTACTCACAATCATAATCAGAAGGATCCTTTCTTACTTCCTTTAAAGTAAGGAGCCTATTGTTTGTATGTGACATCCCATGTTCGGAGTTAGACTCCAAAATAGTGCATTGAGAGTACAGTGAGAATTTAGAAGCGCATTTCATGCTCATGCATCATAGTATATTCGCACATATGTGAATATTTATTTTTAGACACAGTATAATAATTGTAAATGCATTTATTGACATTTTCTGGGTATGATTAGTTGATTAAAATATGAATTGTGATTTATTTGCGTTAAAATTTTATTTAGAGACTATTAGTATTATTTTGGAATTTTTGGTGAATTTAGAAATTTTCTGAAAATTTGGAGTATTTTTGGACTAGGAAAAATATTGAAATTTGGACCAATTACATGGTGACATGTGGCAGCACTCATAAGTGACAAATGACTCACATGCAACAGTGACAAGTGGCAGTGAATTAAGAAAGTATGCTTTGTCTGAATATGGAAAAAGGGTTGTTGTTTTTCTTCTCCATCGAATGCATCCAACACTGAAATTTTTCCTTGCTTTCTATTTAACCACCAAAGCCCTGTTTGTCTTTTTCACTGCTGGAATTTGTTGAAGGATCAAGTAAGTGATGTTGTTTGAGAATTTGTGAACGAATTCATGCATAAGTGAGGTAGGAAAAAGTAGGTTTATTGATGATTAGTGAATTGAATACATAGATGCTGAAATTTATGAAAGAAAATCGATGAATATATATATATTCAGTTCTGGTTTAGAGAAATATATATATGGGTATCGAAAATGATTGTTTATAAATATGGATTTTGAGTTGTTTTAAATGAAAATGTAGAAGTTCATGTAAGTTAGTTCTGGTATAGAAATGAAAAATTCTTGATGAAATGAAAGTGTAGAAGAAAGTGGAATGATGAATCAAATGAATGGGAGATAGAGAAAAATGCAGAAATAGAATTTACGTGAATAGTAGTCTGCAATTTTGATGTTTATGTGAATGTTGAATTTTTGAGTTGTTTTATGTTATTGAGTTGAAAAGGGAAGTAGTATAGATGATGTTTCCATGCTTGAGGATGAATTCTTGTGTAAGTGGTTCTAAATTCTGTGTTGGCTTGTGGTTGTTACTGTTCATAAAATAAAATTCACAAAAGAGAGAAGAAGAAGAAGAAGAAGAAGGTTATGTGCATAGTTTTTATGTTTACGTCTGTATGTGAACAACTTTAATTCTTTTAGTGACAACTTTTTCTTCTAAACTCCAAATGACTTGAAAATTGAACCAATACACTCCTAAGACATTGCTTTTCCTCCCTATGAAAATTTAGAATCATCTAAACCAATTTTAAAGAAAAATTGATTGGATCAAAGTGAGAAAATGTGTTGGAATGTTGAACTGAAGAATTTTCATTGATCATGCTTCTATATTTTGATTATATCTTGAGTTATAGATTTTCAAATGAGTTGATTTTTAGTTCATATTAAACTAGAAACATTTATCTATAACTTTTTTGAAGAATTAAATTTTAAATCTATCTCTAAGACTTTCAAAATTGGCATGAAATTGAGTCTTAGCTTAGGCTGTAGCACTAGCAAGGACAAAAATCATGTCCTGTTGTTATTGTTGTTATTGAATAAACTGTATTGATTTAGGCCGAATTAGACTACGCTGTCTTCACCAAAGTTGTAGCTTATTCTCTTAGATTTAAATTGGCATGAAGTTTGTAATTTTTGGATAATGGAAATTGGAGATGTGACTTGTACAAATTGAATGCATGATCATGTTTTAGCCAAAATTTCAAATGTACACAGTCTGTGGTATTATGAGCATAACTCATAGGATAATGAACCAAATTGAATGATTTTAGTGTCATTAGAAACTTAAGACAAAGAGGAACAAATGTTTAGAAGAAAGTGTTACAAAAATATATCATTTTCTTAATCTATTGATTATGTAAAGTTGACCCAAATGGGAAGCTTTCAACAAAAACTGGAGTAGTGAATGGGTGTGTGAATAGTGAATGAGTGTGTGAATTTTGGCACTATTGGAGTACATAAATTTATTGTAGAAATATACCCGAGAATTTTTCATTGCACATGCATGATATATGATACATTTATACCTGTGTTTACTCAACTACATAAGCAGTATAGTAATGTGAAATTGTGTTAATGTATATAGGAGAGCAATTAGTGCAACCACATCTTGATATTGCCGGAATATCAAGGCAATAAGCTTTAGGAAGCAATTATGAGTAACCTAGACGGTCTTAATTAATTTTTTTTGTTTAATTTCTGAGTTGAATTATCTATTAATGTGATTTGATTGTTGAATTCTGAATATGAAGGTCCGATGATTCTGATATGATGATTGTGATATTGAAGTGCTCTTTGTATGTGAATTTGAATAAATAAGTGATACTCCACGTTATTGTTGAATTATGGACCAAGGTCCAATGATAAATTTGAATGTGAAAGTGAAACTGAAAGTAAGTAACTGATTGTATATATATATGAATATGAAGCATTCCATTACATGAATGCATGAAAGATAAAGGCAGTTGTGATCGGAGTTATCACTGTAAAGAGCTTAAAGCTCATAATGTGATCAGAGCCTCAGACTCAGTGGTGAAAGTAGGTAGTATCCACTAAGGGATATGGTATATTATTCTGACACAGCTCGGTATCCACTAAGGGATATGAGCTAGTAAAAAGGCACTCGATCACAACAACAATAATAACAAGTGAAAGTGAGTCTCACGTGCATTGCATATGCATTTTAAAACATGTGATTAACTGATTAAAATGAATTGGTACTTTGTATTTGAATGAGAATGTGAAATGTGATATATCTTGCAAATTGCAAAGATAGGAAATATGTATTATGTGTGATAAGGTGTTACATAAATTGAGTGAATCATTGATGATGGTTACCTCATTGAATTGGCAAAACTCACCTAATATTGTACGTTGTCATTTCAGGACCGAGAGTGGACAGTAGCGATTAGGAGATTACAAGAAGCATAATTCTTGTACTTTTGTGAAGAAGAAATGGCTCAAAGGTCGATCAGCTGAGACCGAAGACTTTAGATAGATTTTTTGCGTAATTTTCTCTTTCATGTAGCATATTCTGTATTAGGATATGATGATGTACATGTATGGATGTTTAAAAGCTACAATGTAAATACATTCGATTTTATGAAATGAAATGAGGATTTCAGTTTAGTATTTGGTTTTAAAATCTGGTGACACTAATGTGCAGTAGTTGATGCCATGACTAAATTAGATATGTTGCCGTATTATAAAGTGAAGGTGAGATAGATAATACACCATTATTATAGATTATATACTAGAATATCCACTGGTTGTTCCGGTATGTAATTTATGGTAATGGGGTGTTACATTGTAAGATAGCATATCACAGATATTTCACAAATTCAGTTCAACGATATTTCAATAGTTAATATATCACAAACTAGTATTTCATCATGTTCAAAATCATGCAAAGAAAAATATATCAACAATAGCAAATATATTATCAATGCAATATTTGAAAATACATCATCAAAGCAAAGTATATCATTTTAATTGTCCCCCTTTGTCATTATCAAAAACTATATCTACTCTCCCTCTTTGTCATTATTAAAAAGAAAGGAACTAGATCAAATAGACCAATGAGAATATCACGAATATGCATGAATAGAATCTTGAATAGAAATAACTGCAACTTTCAGAATAAAGGTTACTCTTCCCTTTTGAACTGGTAGGAGAATCTAATTAACACATATAACTTAATAAGGGCCTTCTTCTTAGAAGGAGTCTGCTAATACCTGCAAACAAAAGCAACATAGTATCTTCAGACACAATTAAATGTCAGATAATCTGCACATACCAAGCTCTTTTCTTAATGAACAAAATCGATCTTCTGAAAATGGCTTAATAAAGATATCAACTACTTGATTTTCAGTATTAACATGTAAAAGATCAATGGTTCCTTCTAAAATATGATATCTAAGAAAATGATGTTTGACTTCTATATGCTTAGTCCTATAATGATGCACAAGAGTTTTCTAAAGATTAATAGCACTGGCACTGTCACATAATATAAGAATGTGTCAAAGTTTAGAGACAAATCTTGGAGTTGATGTTTCATCCATAAGGTTTGGGCACAATAACTGACTACTGCTACATATTCCTCTTTGATTGTTGAAAGCGCCGTGTAATTTTGTTTCTTGCAAGACCAGGAAACTAGGCTTCCTTTAAGAAATAGACAGTGAACACTTGTTCTTTTTCTATCGACTTTATCTCTTGCATAATCTGCATCTCAATAGCCAACTAAGTCAAATGAATCAATTTTTAGATACCATAATCCAAAATCCACAATTATGTGAAGATAACGAAAGATCCTCTTGACTATTTGAAGGTGACTTTCTTTTGGATTTGGTTGAAATTGTGCGCAAAGAAACACATTAAGCAAGATGTCTAGTCTTGAGCTTGTAAGATATAAGAGTGATATGATCATTCTTCTATACTTTGTCTCATCCGTGGTCTTGCCTTCTTTATCTTTGTCGAGTTTAGTTCCCGTGTACATAGGAGTACCCATTGGTTTGGCATTCTCAAAATATTATTTCTTCATGAGTTCCTTTGTATATTTATCCTGATTGATGAAGATTCCTTTTTCTGTTTGCCTAATTTGCAACCCAAGAAAGAAAGAAAGTTCTCCTATCATACTCATTTCAAACTCCCTTTGAATTAAAACTGAGAATTCTTCACAAAAGAATGGATTAGTAGCACCAAATATTTTGTCATCAGCATATATATATACTATGAGTAAATCATTCTCTTTTCTTAATGAATAAGGATTTGTATACCTTTCCTCTTTCAAAGTTATTCTTAAGAATAAAATTACTTAACCTTTCATACCATGCTCGAGGAGCCTATTTTATACCATATAGGGCTTTAGTCAACTTCATCATGTAGTCATGATGGTTTTCATCTTTAAAGATTGGAGGTTGCTTATCAAATACTTCTTCGTTAATATATCCATTTAAGAAGGCATTTTTAACATCCATTGGGAACAATTTGAAGTTCCTATAACATGTAAAGGCAAGTAAATTCTAATCAATTCCAACCTACAACAAGTGTATAAGTTTCATCAAAATCAATTCTTCCTGTTGATTATAACCTTGAGCTAAAAGTCTAGCTTTGTTTCTTACCACCTTACCATTTTCATCAAATTTGTTTCAAAAACCCAATGAGTTCTAATGACTGACTTATTTTGCGAATGAGGTACTAGATTCCAAACTTTGTTTTTATTAAACAGATTCATTTTGTCTTTCATGGCTAAAACTCAATTTTCATCAGTAAGTGCCTCTTCATCAGTCTTCGGTTTTAATTGCGAGATGAGGGCAACAAAGTTGTTCTTGAAAGAAGATCTGGTTCTTATACATTTAAAAGGGTCTCCCAAAATGTATTGATATGTATCAAGACCTCTCCATTCTCTTGGTGTTCTTCGTTATATAGGCTCTTGCTGTGAGGAAGGAGCCTTCTCTATCCTGGCTTAAGAAGGACCTTCTTAATCTTGTAATTCTGAAGGTGCTATAGGTGATGATTGAGCTTGCGATGTATTTTTAAGAATCAAGGAATGCTCTTCATCATCTGAGTCAGTTGTTGTTATAGAGGGTAGTGTTTTATCAAATACTATGAGTATTGATTCTTCTATCTTCTTTATTCTTTTATTGTAAACTTTAAATCCTTTACTAGCAGTACTATAGCCCCGAAAGATAGTTTCATCTGATCTTGCATCGAACTTTTCAAGGGTGTCTTTCCAATTATTTAGAATGAAGCATTTGTTACCAAATGCTTGAAAGTAAGCGGCATTCGATTTTCTTTCTTTCCACAGCTCATAGGGGGTCTTTGTTAGAATAGGTCTTATAAGACATCTGTTAAGTATGTAATAAGCAGTTGATAAGGCTTCTGCCTAGTAAACATGAGGAAGAAACTTTGGCATAACATTGTTTTGGCCATATCAACAAGAGTTTTGTTCTTTCTCTCAACAACTCCATTCCGCTGAGGAGTTATTGGGTATGAAAATTGTGAGATATCTCATTTCATTACAAAAATCTTCGAATTTTCTATTATCAAATTCCCTTCCATGATTGCTTCAAATAGATATAATGCACTATCCTTTTTTAATTTGAATTTTTCTACAAACTACTCAAAGATTTCAAAAATATCATCTTTATTTGATAAAAAATATAAATATAGAGTAATCATCTACTATAAAAAAGTTGAAATGTTTACCACCAAAGCTTTGAGTTTTGGTAGGACAAATAAGTCCAGGTGTATAAGTTCAAGTGGTTGGTTGGTAGACATAATATTTTTGGGAGCAAAGTTGCTTGTAACTTGTTTACCTTTTAAACAAACTTCGCAAACTTGATTGCTTTCAAACTTCAGGGTAGGTAGTCCTCTTACTAACTCATTCTTGGAAAATTTTGATAGAATGCTTATGCCAGCATGTCCAAATCTTCTATGCCAAATAAACGAATCCTTTTCTAGAGAAACAAAACACTTACTCTTTGAGAAGACATGTCTTTTGGTTGAGCATAATATATGTTCTGATTTCTAGGATCAACGAATACAATATTATCATTATGATTATCGATTATTTCACAATGATATGCATAGAAAATGACTCTATAACCCTTGTCACATAACTGACTTACACTTAACAGGTTATGTTTCAAACCATCAATATAAAGGACATTATCAATAGAGGTAGAGTCAAAATAACCAAATTTACCAATTCTAGTGACTTTTGCCTTATTTTTGTCCGCAAAAACAAAATTTCCTTTTTCTTTTCTTTCAATGTAGTTGAATGTGATATTTCACCTATCATGTGTCTCAAACAACCACTATTAACTATCCATTGATTTTCTTTTGTCTCCATTTTGAAGCATATCTGCAAAAAGTATTATCTCATTTTAGGTACCCACATTTTTCTAGGTCCTTTTAGGCTAGTAGCTTGACCTTTTGGTCTCCAGACATACATTTGAGATAATTTTTCCATTTTAAGAAATTTACAAGAACGACTAATGTGACCATGTCTACCATAGTAGAAAAATAAAATAGATTAATGAGAATTGCTATAGTTTCTACCATATATCAGGTTTCTGTTGTTTTAATTATAGCTATTGTTGGATTTAACAAAGAAATTCTTGTATGGTCTAATATTATTGTTTTCATTATAACCTATTCTAGCCTTATCAAAAACACATTTACCACTACCAAGTAATGCGTCAAGGTTATTCCTTCCATTAACGAACTTTGCAAGATCTTTTTCTAGAGATAAGATCTTTCCTGCATATTTCTCTTCCTTAAGTTCTAGGCCAGAAACCTTTTCTTCTAGCTGTCTCACTTTATCTTAATAATTCTCAAGCAAAGTATTTTCCAACTTGGCTAATCTTTCTTCCAAAACTTCCTTTTTAGAAACTTTTTACTTATAATCATCCTTAATAGACATATTTTTAGTCACCAAACTCTCATTCACAGATTCTAATAATTTAATCTTATTCTTCAGAGATGCATCATTGTTCTTGGACATCTTAACTTCTTTGAAATACTTAACTTTTAACTTTTTATATTGATCATACAATTCATCATCTTTAATATTAGAGTTAGAATAATATACCTCATTGTCTCCTGATTCAGTTATGATGCAAACATTGCTGACTTCTTCAGACTCTTCTTCTTAAAAGTTTTCATAATACTCATCTGACCAGGCTGTGGTCATCATTTGTTTTTCGGATTTTCTATTCTCTGACTTGTCTTTTTGAAGAAGAGGTTATTCAGGTCTTGTGTGTTTAGGCTTTCGATAGTGATAGCATATGATTTGATTGTTTTATGTATTATTATTGCAATTGCTACCTTTTGATAGGCACATATTGTCCCCAACTTTCTTGTTTCCTTCTTTTTTCTTCATCAGCTTCTTTTTATATAAGCGGGCATATTTTCTGACCATGAAGTTGAACTCTTCATCTCTATCTATTTGCAATGTATTGTCACTTCCATCACCATTTGATTCATTCAGTTGCTTTATGCCATTCCTTTTCTATAGGAGGATCCTTCATCTCGCCTAAGCTCGATTTTATGGATCATTAGATTCCCTCATAGCCAATCACGTCAAATAGTGTCTTGATCCTTTTCAATTTCTAAAGTTGTCACCTTAGGTCTCCATTCCTTTAGTAGTGATCATAAAATCTTCGTTACGAGCTCATCATTGGTATATATCTTCCCCAAGTTCTTTAAGGCCGTGATGATGTTGTTGAACTGTCTGAAGAATTCATCTATGGTTTCTCCCTGTTTCATCCCAATGGTTTCATATTGATGTACTAAAAATCTTATTCTATGTTTTTTTACTACATTCGTTCCTTCAAAGGTAACTTGTAATTTATCCCACATTTCCTTTGCTGTAGAGCAGTAGGATATCTTCTCATATTTTTCTAGAGAGAGTGCATAGATTAGATGATGATTTTCTTTAGCATTTAGTTGTGCATTTCTTCTATCAACATTAATCCATACTTTTACGTCATCAGTAGTGGGAATTGTAGTTCCAATTCTGATAGCTTACTAGATCTCGATATCTACAGATTAAAGATAGATGTTCATTCTCTCTTTCTAATAGGAATAACTGGTTCCGTTGACATAAGGAGACTTTGATACGAATTGTCCTTTAAGGCTTCTCAAATTGTTCACCATGATTTATCACATGCTGCAAAACATAATAAATGTGAAACCTCACTCTGATACTAAATGGTAAAGCAAACACATGCAAAAGGGGGTAAATGGTGTGTGACTTTAAAAATTATGCAAGTTACTCTCAATTCGTATAACAAAAAGTGTGCAGTTAAAGATTAAAAAAAGATCTTGTTAAACGATAAGAGCCTATTAGACGATAAATCATGTTAAAACAATTAAAATAGAAGGAACTTGTTAAATTGAAAGAAACCTCTTGTGAAGTTAAAAACAAAAGGAGCTTATTTTAAAAGTGAAGGAGCCTCTTGCAAAATGAAAATGTAAATAATATAATGAGAAAATTTAAAATTTAAGAGGAGAGAAAGAATAACATGATCAATTTATATTGGTTTGGCTTATAACCCAAGCCAACATCCAATTCCCAAGTATCCAACTTAAATATTACACTATAAAAAATTGAGTAGTAAATTTGACGAGCCTCTTTAAGCTCACAAGTGAATTTACTACTCGATTTTTATAGTGAAGTAAATTTGACGAATGAATGATGAAGTAATTTCCACACTAGTAGCATTTAACTAGCCTCTACAAGCTCTTAATGAATGATGAAGTAATTTACTCGATATGAGCTTTAATGGTCTTTCTTTCAAAACAATTTTCACTTTCTAAAGAACAAGAGATTTGATAAAGGTATGACTTGATTTACTCGATATGAGCTTCAATGATTTCTTTTAAGAAGAATTTTCACTTTCAAAGGCACAAGAAATCTGATAAAGGTATGATTTTCAAGAGTATTGTTGTCGTTGATGTATTTAAAAAATCTAGCTTCCTTCACTTCTCGTTCGCAAGTGCAATGGCTCTTCCTTAAGTACACATTTTCTTCAACTAGTAGTTGCTTTATGTTTGTTCTGAGTTGACTTTATATATAACAAAATTTTGATATCATCTCTGCTAGAATCTTCCAATCTTTAGATGTTAGAAATATATCACATAGCTAATGGCTAAATTATTTAATTAGCAGGATCCTATATAAGGAAATAAATCCAATGAGATTAATAAGATCCTTCTGGATATTGTGAAATAAATAAGGTAAGTTCATTAGGAAGGTTCTTACAAGAAAGGAAGCATTTATCCTATGATTTTATTTCCATTTAAGATCATATCATTATTTATACAAGGAAATAAATCCAATTTGAATTTTGAAATATTATAACATTATCATCAAAAACATTAATAATAAACCTTAAGCTAACAGATGTTATTTATCCTAGTTGTCAATAAGGAAAATCTTATTATGTTCCTTTCCCAAATTAAGAGAATAGAGTATATTCTATATTACATTTGGTCTATGTAGATTGCTTATGACCAATAAAAACACTTAGTTGCATTGGTCTTCATTATTTTAGTTTTTATAAACATATTTTCTCGATTTAAATAGGTAAAAGATAACAAATTCTATGGTGTCATACATTTTAAGATTTCTTTACTTTTGTATATCTTTCAAAATTTTCAATTTAGTGACCATCCTTTTAAAATGCTTACAACTCATATCAAAACTTTGACTTCATTTTTTTTATATGGTTAACAAACTCAATTTCAACCTAATATATTGACATCCATGTGGCAATATTATGGACATGTGGGTTGATATAAAATTAATTCATAACACATTTACTGTATCCATAATCTATGACCAATGAATTTTGACCTAATTTTTCAAAATAACCTACCTTCCTAATTTATATACTTTAATTTTCGTTTACTATGATAATTTGTGTCATCAAAAGATCATATCCTTTAAACATTCCTTCAACTTATGCTTAAGCAATATAATTATTGGCCCTATAATTACTAGTTTAAAGTTTTTTTTATAATTTTATTGATGCTATTGAAATTATCTTGGAAAATAATATAAGAGTTTATAAATAACCAAACTGAAGTTCTTAACCATTTTAGACTAATATTTGGGGAATTCCAAATAAATAGAATATAAACTTCAAGATAATTATTTTCCTCGTAAACATCACATTAAGTAAAATTGTTTGTATGCAAATTAGATTTAAAATAATGGAGAAGTAAAGAAAGAAAATATAGAAAGGAACTTATTAGCCATTTAGTCAATTTCTATCTTGTAGTTAGTTCACTTAGGTGTTTTTAATAAAGTCATCTTGAAGTTTTCGCCTCTTTTAATAGGAATCTCGTGTATGTGGAAAAGGAAAGAGTGAGAGTAGAGTTAAAATGGGTACAAGATGTGTGAACAACAAAGTAAACAAGAACCATCACAGCTAGTCCCCATACTATTGACATTCTTAATAACATCATTGCCTTATCAAAGTTCAACAAAGTAAAACAAAACCATCATAGCTAATCCCTATAATACTATTTGATATTCTTAGTAACGTCATTACTTTGTCAAAGTTATAATTCACAAGCGACTACAAATTGGCATTCATATTTGAATATCATATCAAATTTTTTCTATATTCTATAAATTCCCTAAGCCTTTAGGGTCTTTAGCAAACAAGTAAATGATAATATTATTTTAGTCTGATTTTTCAAAAAGTATTTTATTTTAAAAAGATGGTTCATGGATTATGGATATGGGTAAATTGGTTATAAGTTAATTTTATATAAGTCCACGTGTCCACAATATTGCCACATGGATTTCCAAATGTCAAGTTGAAAGTAGCTATGTTAACCTCATTAGTAAAAAATAAATGGAGCCATATTTTAACAAAAGTTGTATGAGTTTTAAAATGTAGTCACTAAATAAAAAAATTTAAAGGTTTGGTAATGAAATGAAAAAATTCTTAAAAGCTTGACACAATAAAATTTATTATCACCATTAGTTTATTTTTTAGAAACACAAAAGTATGGTTTTCTCCAAATTTGTGCAATTTAAGAATCATTCAGAGAGAGAATATGGGCTTCTAGCAATGTGTTTGCATATAAAAAACAAAGATAAAAATTTGAATTATTGCAAAGAGCATAGTATTTAACATTAACTAACTTGTCTAGAAACCCCCTGTAGCTGGATCCTCCGCAAACACAGGAATCCTTAGTTAGAATATGATTCCAACTCAGCACCTTTTGAGAAGAGTTGCTCTTTGGAGAGCACAAGTTAACTCATCTAACATCTATATTTTTGTCATGACTTTATATAAAGAATCTTCTAAGAGAATTATGGGTTGCAACTCTTCATACTAATTTTCAAGTCATAAATTATTTGCCTTTATGGTTGGATAAATATCCATTCCCTTTTGAATTACTATATCATTATAAACCTATTATGAACTATTTTAGAGTTTTTAGGTCGATGTGGTATGTTCATGTGTCAAAACATAATTGAACTAAACTTGACCAAAGGGTTAAGAAATTTATTTCTTTTTGATGTGATGCTCACAGTCAAAGCTATCAATGTGGAGATACTAAAACAAAGAAGGTTCTCGTGATATGATGTTTAGTGAAGTGTCTCTATAAGTTTGTGGAAAGTGAAGGGAGTTGTATAACTCAAATTGCACTTTTTCCTAATGATGTTAGACCTATAACAGAGGGAGTTATATTTCTTTAACAATAAAAAAATGTTTAGTTAGATGAAGCTACTAAAACTATAACATGACACTCAAAAAGAGTAAAAGGCCACCGAGATATCTAACTAATTATGATGTTGAGTTGAATCATTTTATTATTATGTCTTAATTTTTTTGGAGGACTTATATGGGAATGAACCTAAATCTTGTGATGAACCGAAAGGATTTACTTAATAGGAAGAAACAATATGGAAGGAAATTTTAGTTTTAAACAAAAAATACACATGGGAGTTTATTTTAAAACCAACAGTAGTTGATCAGGTTACCTATAAATAGGTTTTCAAATTGAAAAAGAGACTGATGGTTTGGTTAATAGGTGTAAATCATATCTTGTTAGTTATGGTTTCTCTTAATAATGTGATCAAGATTATAAGGAGACTTTCATCTTTATTGTTAAAATGGTGAAAGTTTGGACCATTATCCATTTGGAAACTAATTGAGGCTGAAAAGTGTGATGACTAATGTAAAAATGCACTCTTATATAGGGATTTAGATTATGATATCTCCATGAAACATCCATATGGATTTATTGTAAAAGAGTTTTCTAATCATATTCTTTTTAAGAAGGTATTGTATAGCCTTAAGCAAGCTCCAAGGTCCTAGTATGATAAGATTGTTCAATACCTTAACTTTTGAGATTCCAAGTCTTCATACACTAATCCAAGCTTATTTGTGAAGAAAACACCCATTATATCACTATGATTCTACTTTACATAGATAATATGATTATTTTGAGAGATGATAATATTGAAGTTTCTTAACTACAAGATAGCTTGTTTGTCTATTTTAAAATGAAGAATTTAGGTGAAACTAAATGCTTTATTGGCTTAGATATTGAAAAGTGAAATTGTTATTCAATTCTTAAAAATAAAATGTAGCAAACTAAACCATTTTCATATACTGAGTCTAAAGCCATGCCTAATCCTAAGAAATCATGTGCAAAGTTGCCTAAAAGTGAGGAAAAGTCATTAAAAGAAGCAATATTTTTCATGTTAATTATTGGTAGTTTGTTCTATTTGAATATCACAAATCCTATTATTATTATGTTGGAGTCATTTCTCTGTTTATGGGGAAACTATTTAAGAGTTCTTTAGTTGAAACAAAGAGGATTCTTCACTATATTAAAGGCAATTTAAGTTATGTATTAATGTATAAGAATGTCTTTTTTCTTTGAGTGGTTTTGTAGATGTACATAAAGGTGGGCTCACGAGTGTCTTTGGCTCAAATGGCTCATTTAAGAAACGATTTTTTATTTCAACTATTTAATTCTCATTCACTACAATAATGAAGTGCAATCAAGCTTATTGCAAAATCACAGTAAAACTTGTTTTGATTTTGTATATAAGTTATTGACTATAAGGATGGAATAGGTACAAGTTGATCAGCCTATCTCTAGCCTGGCCTAGCCTAGAGCCCTTTGCACTGTCTGAGGCTTAGCCCTATAGACTAGTTAAGCCTATGACACATGGCCAGCCTATCGAGGCCATTACTAAAACAAAAACATTTTATTAGTGGAGGCCTAAATTCAAAGCCTAGTTAACATAAGTCAGGTTGAGCCAAAATCTCCATCCCTAGTTAACTCAAGATAATGAGCTGTAAAAGATATAGAATGGTATTATAATTGTCTTTACTAAAGCACTTGCTAGAGAGAAATTTGAAGGTTTTTTATGAAACTTTTGGTGTTATTGATGGTAAGTTTGCGCTAAGGAAGAGTGTTACAATATAATGAAACATGTTATACATTGCACAAGTCTACAAGTTTATTTTTATTATTTCTAGTAATACAAAGTTTTGGATACCGAAGTATTAAACATTAGGGAATAAAAGAAGAAATCAACTTAGCTAACACGGTGAACAAGACGATAACTACTGAAGCATAAAAATGTTGAAAGGTTGAACGCATAAGGGATAAAATCAAAACAGTTAGGAATTAAGTATAAAAGCTCAAAGGACAACAACTTAATGGTAGTCTTGAGCATAAAAACATACATATGAACTAGGCAAAATAATATATGTAAGCATAAAACATTGTATTTAAACAAAATGAAAAATAATTGACATAAATAAAACAAAACAACAATGGAAAGCAAAAGAAGATAAATGAAACATCACACATAAAAGAAGAAAACAATAGAAAACGGTGGGTAAAGCAACACATTTCAACATTGAAACGTGTTGAAATGATATCCAAAATGTTGGAAAATTCTTGCATATGACCCCACCATGTGTGTACCTCTCATTGGTTCCTTTTGTTATAAATGGATCGACAGTTTTGTCTATTAGATAGGAATGTCAAAGTCGGCCCATTCTATTTTTGGCCCGGGTTGGGTGGGTCATGGGTCGATCATGATCTGGCCGACGGGCCGCTGGTCGACTACAGGCCTACCATGGGCAGGTTGCAAGCTGGCCCGTAGCTTGACCATTACTTTTGAAAAGACATTACTTCTGAAACGACATTGTTTTGAAAATTTTTATTTAAAAAATAAAGATGGCATCCCTACTATTAAAATTAGCTAACTCTATCACCTATAATATAAATATATATGTTTTTATAGAGAAAAATCTGGAATCCCTCCATGGCACATTTTTATTGGTTGGTGGTAAAATTACGTAGATCTATAATTATGAGATGTCTATTACTAACTGATATGGCTTCATAGAGGACATCTATCTAAATTATCAAAATACTTTTATTATGTGAAATACTTGTAAAATAACCGATCAAGTCATTACTTAATCTATTAAATTTTCAGTTAATCTGTATGGTATCATAATTCCCTCTATTTCTGTAAAAAGAACTAAGGAATCAATATACGTTTCATTCCTCTCATTGAAAACAAACTCTTCTCGCCTCTTCCTTTCTTCTATCCCGAAATAAACCATATTTCTTAAGCTTTTTAGAACATAAAGAATCGTTTTGTATTAAAAGATTACTGTAAAGCACGCAATAAGGTTATTTAGGGTAAGGTTTTCCGCATAACCCTCCTCCTTTTTTTATCTTATGTTCTCCGTTCTCTTTTAACATTTAATATTTTTTTCTTTTAGTTTAGTGATTTTATTTTATGATTTGAGGTCATTTTCTAAGGCCTTAGGACTTTTATAGAAAAATGTGAAATACTAATAATTTTAAGATTAAAATCTTCAGTCATGATATTTTTAAATTGTTATCAGCTTTTGTTTATTATTAGATTTTTTGCATTTTTTAAAATTGATTTTGTTTATGATAATAAGAAAGGGTTTTATAGGTTTATAATATTGGAAGAGTTATTTTGCGACTCATTTATTGCCTAGCAATCTTTTTCTTTTAAAATTGATGTTTGCATCATTTGATTTTCAACAAAAAATGATTCAAAATTCAAATAATAATGATTTATAACAAATATTTTGAGTCATATATATTTACAAGTTTGGTTTTCTTTTGTCATTTTAGTTCTCAATGTTTATAAGTCAATTTAGAGTAAAGATTAATATAGTTATAATTTTGTAAGGATTTTGTTATATTATGATATTTGTTATTATGAGATAGGGTTCCTAGTTTTCTAGAAATCCTCATAAAGCTAAAGTTTCATTTTAGAAAATATTTGCCTAGATGCACTTTTAATCTGTTTGATTGCTTGATGAAGATAGATAAAAGTTTGTATGAAAAGTCTAGTAGAGGGAAACCCTTATAATGCCCCAAGTCTAAATTGACGTACTAACTTAAATTCAGGCTTAAGAAATTACGTATCTAAAAATAGCTAGTTAGAACTTAATTAGTATTCTATTCTATAGGTTTTTAAAGGATTTCACCTCTGCTCTCCTTTCTAATATAAAATTGTGACACAGTTTTATGTGAGATTTCACAAACCCAATAATAAAGTAGATCAAGTCCAAAAAAGAGAAGGTTTTCTTTTAGTGTGTAATATTACATTTATTACGTTTTAGTTTGGACTTAGTCAATTAAGGATCAAATTTTTTATAAAACAATGGAAAAAATGTCTCTTGGGTCTCGTTGTACAGGTTTTATTTTTATGCTATAAATAAAATTCAATACAGGAAAAACATAAAAAAATAAAACTTTTACTTCAAAT
>JANIIA010000002.1:16652570-16667905 GCA_027478495.1 Erythroxylum alaternifolium
AAATTAATCGAAATTAATCCTCAACAAAATCTAATCACATGCATTACTAGTATGGAGAGGATCGGGGTCCAACAAATTATATGTCATGACTACTAAATAAGATTAGGAATTTAATCATATATTTGGTTGCTTTAACTATTTTATTTGAAATAATAGCCCTCACAACTATTCAGAAAGATTACTTTAATCTTTCTAATAGGTTAGGATCCTATTCAAATTTTGTTGATCTTGAGTTTGCTCAATAAACCAACTAACCTTAAATTAGGTAGATAATAACTTTATCAATCAGTTCTTATGTGACTCATAGATTTGTCAGGTGACAACTATTGTTAAAACATATCTTATATGTTATTCTTAACAGCCTTTAAATTCATGTAATCTTTGCTCATATAAATTTAGTTAAGTAAGACCTATTTTTCATAAGATTGAACATATTTATGTTAAAACGACTTTGAGTTTGTATAACAAGCCTAACAATAAACATAACTATGGTTTATTCTTATAATAAGGGAAGGCAACAATCATGTTCTCAACGCGTACTTAATATTTTTAACTAGAGATTTAATTTTGTTTGTCTCATCAAATAGAAAATTGCATGTAGAAGATAATACATATAAATCATACAATTCAACATGAATCTAATATATATATCAGACATATAAATAAAGTTTGCAACTTATGCACTCATAATCAAATTATATGCATAAAATATCAAACTCCGTTTGATTCTAGTTATTGATCATCATAATCTAAAATAATATTTACAACTCCTTGAAAAAATTAAATTAGATTAAACTCATTGATTTCTAAATAGATTAAATTTCTATTCCAAACAGAAATTTGATTTGATTTGAAATTTAAAATATAGTTTGATTTGAAAATAAATTTCAAATCCAATTGGAAACTATTTCCAATTATCTTGACTCCTTTAACAAAATTTAATTAAAAAATTCAATATGTTATGCTTCTTATTTATTATAATTTTAAAAACTCCTTTTTCAAAATTATATAAGTATCATATTCTAATCCAGTTAGAAAACTATTTCTAATCCAATTAGAAAACTATTTCTAATCTAATTAGAAATTACTTTTCCTTAATTAGAAAAATATTTTCTAATATTAAAAGGAAACTACTTTCAAAATTAAATAAAATATTTTATTTAATTAAGAAATTCATTTTTATTATTTATTTGATTTCTTAGTTTATTATAAAACCTGTTCTTAATAAATTTGAAATCTAATTTTCAAAATTATTAAAAGCTCATTTTTCTTAATTAATAATGAAAACACTTTTCAAATTTAATCAAGAAAATATCTTTTCTAATAAATCAAGAAACTCATTATTCATAAATAAAGAAATACTTTCTAAATAAATATAATAATAATTCTCTAAACAAATACAGTCATAAATTCAGTTTATCTTAATCAAATTGAAATAAATAAAGTTATTTAAGAAACACTTTGCTTAATTTCGTATCTTTCAAAAAAATACTTTTATAAATTACTTACGAATTTTTTTCTTAATTTTAAAGATTCTAATTAATTAATTTCAATCGAATTGGGAACAAGAAGTTTTTAAGAGGCAATGAATGTTGCAGAAATTAATGAAGACAATGAAGTTCACACAAGAAACAACGAGAGCCTTTCTAAAAATTAAGAAGTATTGTACACAACGTTTAAATAAGACTCAGGGTTATAAACCTGTACTGAAGTATACAGGATCATGATCACGTGTATTAAAGCCACTCTCTAATGGCTATACAGATATGCTATTGAAATGGAATGAATTTGTTTCTCTCTATATCTGTGTATCTTCTGTGATTCTATCTATCTCTCTAAGTTCTTTTTTTTATTGACCTAACAAACTTTACGATAAGGGTTTACGATCGGTGCAAGTATTTTAAAAATTTTATCAACAATTGGTATCAGAGCGGTCGAATATAGGAAGACTATGGAGGAAGGAACGAGAGGTGCAGAGCGACGATGGTTGGAAGAAAACTTGAAGAGTCTAATGGAGGTGCAAATTCGAAATGAGAAAACGTTCTTAGAATCACAAAGTGGACATTAACGGATGTTTCTGAAGTCTCAAGATAGGAGTGAGCGAATGCTATTTGAGATTTAAAACAAAATGAAAAACGTAGAAAACGAGATGTTGGATTGAGAACCATGCTTCTACAAGGAATGCCGAAATAAGGGGAAGCATTCGGATTAGTAAAAACGACATCCTAGAGTAACCAAATGCGACAAGAAGTGGATGAAAATTTTACAACGATGAGACTAAATAAAATCGAGTTTCCTTCATGCAACGATGACAACATTAAGTTGTGGCTATATCGTTATGAACAACTTTTGCATTTGAACCAGAATCTAGAGAAGATGAAGGTGAATGTAGCTATCTTATATAAGGACGAACGAGCACAGGAGTGGTATCGCTTGTACATTAGAAATCGTAATAAAAAAAGGCCAATTGGACTGAGTTCATGAAGGATATTAAATAGAGGTTTAACGTGAAAATTTTTGACGATCCAGTGGAGGATTTTAAGGACTTGAAGCAATATGAAATGATATTAAATTATTATGCCCAGTTTGATCATCATTCTAACAAACTCTCGCTACCAGAAGAGTATCTAGTTAGATTTTTTATTAAGGGGCTGAAACCTAAAATTGGTGTCACGGTGAAACTACACGAGCCTTACTCCTTGCACCAGACTTAACAGACTAGCTCGGAAATAAGAGGCGATATTGATGTTAGCAGGTAGCTCTATGTTGAGCCAAGTCAATACAACAAAGAATATGAATGGTGGAGGCAATTTTAACCCAACTTTAAGGACGCCTCAACTAACAATAATTAATCGGAGTCCAAGCACAAAAGGAATATTACCGACACCATCTTCAACATTATGTTACCCATCGGTGAGATCTTTTAAACCTTTGAAGCCCATTAGTAGTAAGGATTTTGATGAAAAAGGGAAAAAGGTCTCTGTTTTTTGTTCGATGAGAAGTATATTTTGGGCTATAAATGTAAGAAGAGGCAACTGCAATTTTATGTAATTTCGGGAGAGGACAACAGTGGGAAAACATCACCAAACAAGAGGAGGAAGAATTTGAAGAAGGCTTCAGAGAAGAAGACTGCCTAATGGCATCCATACAAGCCATGTTGGGATTATCTAGAGAGGTGAAGTTTAAACAAATGAGATTAACAGGGATGCGTCAGAGACGGAGAATTCACGTACTGATTGATAATGAAAGTATGCATAACTTTTTGGATACTATCATAGTAAGGAAGGGGGTTGTGACCTTCGAGAGATAGAGCCGATTTTGATCACAGTCGAAGGATGACTATAGTTGGAATGTAGGCAATGTTATACAAATTTCGTCTGGATAATGCAGGGGACACAATTCACCATGGATGCTCTAGTGCTATCATTAGGGGGCTAAAAATGTCGTATTGGGAGTGCAATGGTTGGTTGGGTCAAATGATGTATTATGCAATTTCAGAGATAGAACGATGACATTTAACTAGGAAGGAAGAAGGGTGACATTACAGGGAAACCCATAAGACAGATCTTGGGTCATTTCAAGCAAGGAATTTCAGAAGACTCTACAACGCTCGTCAAGCGACCAATTACTAATGATGCAACTCTTAATCACCTTTGAGTATTAATTGCAACATATGACAATGAAGGATGAGTAGTGGAGTGCATTTGATGAAATTAACATAGTCTTATCCGAATATGCAGTAGTGTTCTAGGAACCAAACCACCTTGCCCCAGACCACAAGCACAATCATTAGATCGTTTTGAAGGATGGAGTCGATGCCATTAATATGCATCCATATCGCTATTTGGGAACTAAAAAAGATGTAATAGAGCAGTTTGTCAGGGAAATTATGAAGCAGGGGTTCATGTGCCATAGCTATCGCCTATATGCATCTCCGATGGTCCTTGTCAAGAAAAAGGATAACTCATAACATATGTGCGTGGATTAACGGGAGTTGAGCAGACATACAATGAAGGATAATTTCTGATACCCCTCATTGAAGAATTGCTAGATGAATTGTGTGGAGCTAGTTAGTTCTCCAAATTGGACCTACGCTCTGGATACCACCAAATTTGGATGCAACTAAAAAATGTTCCAAAGACGACTTTTAAGACACACGAAGGGCATTATGAATTCTTAGTCATACCCTTCGGGTTGACGAATGCTCCTTCAACATTTCAGAGGCTAAGTGAATGAATTATTTAAGTTGTATTTATTTTATTCTCGTATTTTTTGACGATATATTAATCTATAGCTCATCATTGCCATTACATGTGGAACACATTTTGGTGGCCCTTCAAACACTAAAGGACAATCAATTATTCTTACGAGGGAGCAAATGTGTATTTAGGGCGAGTCAAGTAGAATATTTGGGCTATATGATTTCGAAATGGGGAGTAGCAACAGATCCTCAAAAGGTTATGATGATTGAAGAATGGTTGGTACCTAAGAGCATTAAAGACCTAAGAGGATTTTAGAAATCACAAGTTATTACTGAAGGTTTATTAAGGGTATGGGATGACGGCTAAATCATTGATAAAATTACTTAAAAAGTAACATCTAACTAATTAGGAATGGTAGTAGGGAGAATAGACAACCTTCGAGAACTTGAAGGAAGCAATTATGTCAGCTTCGGTGTTGGCATTACCAGATTTTTTAAAAACTTTTATGATAGAGGCTGATGCAAGTGGCCAAGGAATCGGGCTGTGTTGCAACAGAAAGGTCATCCCATTGCCTCACTTAGTAAATCTTTAGAAAGGAGACACCATGGATTATCTACATACGAAAAAGAGTTATTGGCAGTGATTAAGGCCATTAAGTACTCACATCACTATCTGAGTTTTAAACCATTCATTGTTAGAATTGATCATTAGAGTCTCAAATATTTATTAGAGCAATGCTTATCTTCTTAATTCTAACAATCGTGGTTACCGAAGCTTCTCAGCTACGACGTTAAAGTGCAGTATCAGAGTGGAAAGGAGAATGCAGCTATAGATGCCCTCTCAAGATCACTAATGCAGAGATACTGATGATATCTGTAACACAGATACATGGTGAGCTCTTAGAAGATATTAAACAGAGCTAACAAGGGGATCGATCCATTCAAGATATAATTTAGAAGCTAGAATCTAACAATATTAAGTCCAGCGTGTATGAATGGAAGGATGGGTTATTAAAGTGGAAGGGGCACTTAGTAATGGGTGCCAACAAAAATCTCCAATAACAAATAATCGGAATTAGTCACGATGATGCCATGGGAGGACATAGAAGCGTAGTGGCTATAATGAAGAAGCTGTAAAGAATGTTTTTTTGGAAAGGAATGGCTCGGGACGTATAAACCCACATTCAAAAATGCATAAACTGCCAAAGGAATAAACAAGACAGCTCTGCTTATCCTGGACTATTGCAACCTATTAAAATACCATAAGGTAGCTAGACAGAGGTGAACGTTGATTTTGTTGAAGGACTCCCTGTTTTAAAGGGAAAATCAGTTATTTTAGTAGTTATGGACTGATTTACCAAGTATTCTCATTTTTTGTGTTAAACATCCCTAGTCTGCTTGCGATATAGCTAAAATATTCCTTAATAACGTTTTTAAGTTAAATGATATGTCGGAATCAATCATTAATGACAAGGACCCTGTTTTCGCGAGTAAGTTCTGGCAAGAACTCCTTAGACTGCAAGGAGTTAAATTGAAATGTTCTATAACTTACCACTCGTAGACGGATGGACAAACAGAAGCGATGAATAAGATCCTTGAAACATATTTACGTTGTTTTTGTAGTGAAACACCCCAGAAATGGAGTGAGTGGATACCTCAGGCAGAGTGGTGGTACAACATAACTTATCGAGCTTCCATCAATTCCACACCGTTTAAAGCTCTGTCTGGATATCTGCCATCAATCTATACTCCTTATAAAGCAAGGGACTCCAAAGTGATAGAAGTTGATCAAGTTTTATAGAACAGAGAGGCAATGACCAACGTCTCAAAATTCCACCTACAAAGAGCTCAAAACTAGATAAAGCAATGGCAGACTCTAGGCAGTCTGAACATGAATTCAAGGTTTCGGAAATGGCGCTGTTGAAATTACAACCTTACAAACAACATTCCTTAATGAAGGAGTAATAAGAAATTGTCTCCACTCTATTACGAACCATGCAAAGTGATCCAGCATATCGGGGAGGTGGCATATAAGCTGGAACTTCCATCAGAAGCAAAAATTCACCCAATGTTTCACGTATCACAGTTGAAGAAGGTACAAATGGGGCAAGGCAAAACTTCCTTATCATTACCAAAATTCCTCACATCGGTTGAACGTGTACTAATAGCAGTGTTGGACCCACGTACAGCAAAAAGGAATAATCGAGCCATCATGTAATTACTAGTTCGATGGTCAGACAACGTGAATACCCGTGTAACGTGAGAATACCTCTTTGACCTCCAAAGGCATTTCTCAAAAGTCAATCTGATCGACAAAGACGCTAAGGGGAAAAGAATTGTTGCAGAAATTAATGAAGACGATGAAGTTCACACGGGAAACAATGGGAGCCTTTCTAAAAATTAAGTAGTATTGTACGCAACATTTAAATAAGACTCAAGGTTGTAAACCTATACCGAAGTATATGAGATCATGGTCACATGTATTAAAGCCGCTCTCTAACAGCTATAAGGATATATTGTTGAAATGAAATTAATTTTTTTCTCTCTCTTTATTTGTGAATCTTCTGTGATTCTATCTCTCTCTCTCTTTAGGTTCTTTTTTCTGTTGACCTAACAAACTTTACGATAAAGGTGCGAGAATTTTAAAAAAATTTATCAACAACAAAATTGGGTTGACAGATTTAGCATTGGGGTGGATAGCATATTGGTTTAATATCATGCAAGAGATAATTATTGTCAAACTAGTGAAACCCGACACATTCCCTCGCTTATGCAGTTGGATTCAGAATTTTAAGGAAGTTGTTTGTCGAATCAACTACGGTGACAAGCGTTAAAAAACAAGTGCTACCTGTATAGCATCCAAAAAACCTAGTCAACTTTAATTTGTCTTCTTTCTACAATTGTTCTTTCTTTTTTTCCTTGTTTATTATTTTAGGGTGGTTAAACCTTTTAATTTCTATATTTAGAGCTTAGGTATCGAGTGGGTTTTATTTGTTTTAAATATGATTTTTTAGATTACAGAACTAGGATTTTTAGGTTTCTAAAATTACAATATGATTGTAATTTTAGGGCTTAGAGTTTGTAAATTCAATTTCAAAATTTAAGATGAATAACAATTAATTAATTTAATCATATTATAGAATTAAAGTCGGCTCTGATACTATTATTGAAAAATCAGGATGAGATTTGATCTCGCCCGCAACAGAATAATTACGAAACTTTTTTGTGTTTTAATTTCCCAAAAACTAAGATCACTTTAATTATATAAAATGATTAACACATAAATCATAATAAAGCATGAATCTTAATTCGTATCTTATTCTAAAGCTTGATTATTTTCTTGTCGTGTCCCTTGAATCGTTTCTAAAATTGGTCTATCTCAACCATTATAAACACACAAGCATTCGACCTCTAACAGCATCTATAGAACAAGTTGATAACTCTATAACTCTTACATAATGGGTTAAGCAAGAATT
This sequence comes from Erythroxylum alaternifolium, assembly GCA_027478495.1. Lineage (NCBI taxonomy): Eukaryota > Viridiplantae > Streptophyta > Magnoliopsida > Malpighiales > Erythroxylaceae > Erythroxylum > Erythroxylum alaternifolium. Next base: position 16,660,248 of record JANIIA010000002.1, read on the forward strand.
GTTAGCCTTATTAGAGCTTAAGTCTATTTATAATATGTTTTTGACATTTTAGTAATTTAATTGAATTTAAATTCTAATCTCAATTAAACTTTAATTATAATTACAATAATTCTAGTTAAATACCAATTATACCCAAATAAGATCCAATGTCTCATATTATTCTATATTTATTAAATATCTGATATTTAATCATAAAGTTTCTCAAACTTTACAGTCAAATCCAACTTGATTAAAAAATCTTTACACTCTTCAACCCATTCGTTGTGTAAGATCATTAGGTTCTCAAATATGTTAGCAATGATTATAAATTTTAATTTTAATTCATAATTAGAATTAGATAAATTAAAAGTCCTTTTAATTTTTCTTTAATTCTCCTATCAAACAATTTGTAATCATAAATTAAGATTGACTTCTAGTAATGCATCATCACTACCCAAATATTTAGGAATGTTAAAGTAGTTTTGACTAACCTCTTCGTGGATGATTTTTTTCTTATAATTCAATTCTTTCATCATACAATGTTCCGATTGGGAATAGATCTTGGAATTAATATTTACTTTATTTTGATTCCAATCATCTTAGTTATTCATCATTAGCTATTGATTCAATTAATGACATTTGTAAATTATTTACAAAACTTCATTCCACATTATTCAAGGATTATCTGAATTAATACTAATCGAGAACAACATAACATTCTCCCTAATTATTTTAAGGCGATGAATCATATCTTTATCACTAAACTACTTCCATATAGTTCATGCTACATCTAATGACTACTGAGTGAACTACCTCTTATTAGAATAGGTCATAAGTAGTATTAAAACATAGCAATTTCTATACAAGATAATTTTAGAGATCTCAAATTAAAGGATCACTTACATAATCATTACAGTGAGAATTTCTATAAATATAAAAGTAATATTCCAAATAGATTTCTCATATGGGGTCGGTTTAGTAAACTTATTCTCTAACAAACACCCACATGTTTGTTTAAGTATCTTCATACTTTAGTCTTTAAGATTGAGTAAGATTGCATTTTTCACCGAAACAACTCAATAAAAAATACATGCCTTTAGTTATAAAATTAGTATTGTAATGTAATTTGCCAAAAGAAAAATCTCCAACCTAAATTGTACTAGTTAAAAGATATTGTAAACTTTGTTACATCATAGCTTGTTTAAGAATGAAAGTATATCAATATGAAATTGATTAAAGAATTAGATTTATTTCAAAAATTATACTAAATAAAAGAAATTTTAGAATTCAATTACAAGCGGGTGGATACTCTCCTAAAAGGGAATCAGTCAAATTTATAGGAAGCATTTCTAAAGTCTCTTAATCGACCACTGCATCAGGAATCTCTTGACTATTCTTGTAATACTACAACACATGAGTTTAATATGAAATCGTATTGTTATAAATTAATAGAAATACCACATTCAATAAGAGGGGGGTGGGAATGTCAAAAGACGAAAGATACAATAAATTCCGAAATATAAAAAAAATTCAGTAATTTTATTCAACAACTGTTTAAACTTTCTATCCACATTCAAAGAGATAAAGAACAACTGGATATTTAACATGTGAGGAGAACCAAAAAGTGAATCAATGAAGCTTTGTGAGCCTATTAAATAAAATTTTAGTATTGTGGAACCGCAGCATGTGAACTGGTAATATAAAACTACGACTTGTATTCAGCTGAGCATTGTTCGTCTTATATTTTTTATAGGGGACTTAAATTATAGCATTCTTAAATATAATTAAATGTCTAATTATCAAAGTAACTAAAGATAAAATCTTAGCAATATAAAATCATCACCATTTATAATAAACAATATATATGGACTCTTAGTTTAAGCTTATGCTGAATCAATTACGTATTATCTTACTTATAAATTCTTATGAAATTAGGAGAAATAGCACAATTAGTATTATCATACTCATTATATTTTCAAGTAGGCAATAAAGAACAACGGCAGATGATGAAGTTAGGGGGAGGACAAAATTCTAAGTAAGTAATCAAGCAGTATACAGTTCGATATTATTAGCACACCCAACCTTTTAGTTATTTTGCATGTTACATTGACTATTTCATTTGTCTTCGTATTAAAAACAAAGGTTCCTGAATTTCAATTAGTTATTCTTAACGTTTCAAACCAAAGAGGTCGAAGTCTTGTCAACTTCAAATCAAGAATGTGGCAATGCTTGAAATAGAGATTTACAACATTTGCGCAGGGCCTTCACAGTTCATTCTTTACGAAAAACGATCGTTCACTTGCGTGTAAATAAATTGCAGATAGACTTTTGGACCCATTACTTAGCACCAGCGGCGATAAATTAAATCACAGCAAATTCCGCAATTCCACTTGATTTTGCCACAAAGAACAGTTTACAGTCCTTGCATTCCTTATAATGTTAGTACTTGATTTTTTTTTTGGGAAGAATTTTAATGTTGTTCATAAAATTAGAAAAGAGACAGAAAAAAGAAAAACGAAAAAGAAAAGCGGAAGGAAAAGCCCATTTTTTTGTTGACTTGGAACTTTTTCTTGTTGTTAGAGATATGTGGGGCCCTACGGCCTGTTAGGACTTAGGAGCAAACCGCAAAGACATTGAAGGCGGCGTGAAAAGCTCTCACTCTACCTCTCTATCTCTCTCTCTCTCTTCTATTTTTTTATGTTTTTATCTTTTTCTGAAAAGAAAGTGGATCCCAGTGGGTCCCATTAGAGTCTTTTTAGTACTAACTTTTGCTTTTTGGTCGTCTTTCTTACGTCAGATCCATCCTTAGCCACTACACTCTTGGTCACCGTATCAGTCCGTTTGCTGATTCGGATGCCAGCTGGCACCAAATCTTTTTCTATTTTTGTCTAGTTGAAGACTTTTGCATATCCAAATTAAACTTCTTCCTTTCCTTTCCCCCTTTTGTACGAAACAAGTGTTGAATTTCTGCCTCTATTGATGAGTTACGCTTCTGCAATTGTTTAATCATTTTTGGTGGAAATGTGAGTTATCCACATAAAATCATTAACTATGTGAATAATTATTATGATTTCCTTTGTGGTTTTATAAGCCCAAATATCAGAAATATAATGAGAAGTAATTTATAATGCTCATGTTTGTCTCCACTCTCCACATCCACATGATCTTTAAGATGATATGAGTTATGACCCCCAAAAAAGAGTTTCTAATTGTATAATATTAAAGAATTTCCAAAGACCACTTTGACAGTTTTGCTTTGCCAACCAATTATTTTAAACAAATAGAAATTTTGATTTAGTTATTGGGAAAAGGAAGGGCAAAAGGTTTTGGAAAATAATAAAAAACTCTGATCCCTGACGTTCTTTATGCTTTATCACCTGCTACTTTTTTTGTTTGTGGGAGACTTTCCTCCCGGAGGGTTTTTGAGAGAGAAAAGAGAAGAGAAAGATGGTAACTTTATAAAGCCTCTTTTCTTTCTCTTTCTCTTTCTCTTTCTCTTTCACTCTTTTAACATTCTTTTTGTTATTTTTGTATGGGTTTTGGTGTCTACCCTCTTCAAATTTTGCGGCCAATTACTTTGACACAGAAATGAACGGTGCAGACATGCCTCAGTCCAAGGATCCAGCGTTCAAGCTCTTTGGCAGAAAGATTCCGGTGCCCGATGCTCAGGTTCCGGCTAACTCTGAATCCAAGGTGCTCATTCATATTTGTGTTTGTATCAGTGTATTCTTGCCTATTCGATGCGTCTCTTTCTGCTTATTGACTTTATTCCTTTTCTCAGATAACCCATTTTAGTTTTATGTGTTTTGAGGAGTTAGATTTCATTTGTTTGCAGTTTTACTAAAAAAAGATTTGAACTTTGAAGCTGGGTCTTTAAGTTCAATGTTAAGCTGGTGTCAGAGTCTCTTCAGGTTGTTCTTGACGTCTTTCGGTTCTTGTCTCTCTGTTGGTTTGGTTCAAAACATGTTTTGACAAAGACTTTTACTCGGACGTCTCTTTAGGTGAATACTAACTTCAAGTGTTACTGGATTTCTTCCTAAATATAGTGTTTTCCAGCCTGTCTGAATCTTGAAATTACTGAAATGACGTTATGTTTCATGTTATTCAGTTTTTGGTTCACAAAATCTGACATGAAAACATGAAGATTAATTTGCTTTTTAAGTTTTCTTACTAAAGAGCAAAGGTAATTGGACGCATCTTGTTAAAAATAATTTTACTGTCGTAATCAGAGAGGTGTGTATGTTCTGTTAAACGTGAAAAGGTACTGCTTTTATGGATTTCTTAGAAAGAGTACTGTACTTGAATCTTTTGGGAGCAACTAGGACCAGTTGTTAGCTCTTGTTGATTCCTTTGTCCTTGTCCGTTCCATGTAATAATTTGTTTTTGCAAATCTTATCAATATGCATAACATCATATTCAAATGGCCTCTCTTACATTTCTTCGTTTTATCTGGGATTATCTGTAGAAAAATGTATCTACTTTTAGTTTTCTAAAATTGTACTTGTTTTCACTTAAAAATCTGTTTAGTAACTCCTGAATATTCCGTAATTTGTCCAAATTGGACACTGTGTAATTGGCCTGTTTCCAATCTTGTGTTAAGACGATAAACATCATGAGTTTGTAACCAATAATCAGTGCTTCAAGTCTTTCAATTGATCAAAGAGAATCATTCTGCTAATAAAAGGTCATTTGTTACCATAGACTGGTGAATTGGTGATTAATTATGGGAATGACAGTATGAAGAGTTCTGAAAAAATCCCATGGATTGTGAGTTAAATAATCTTATAATTCGAAAGTTTTTTTGTTCGTGTATTTGCACAGTCTCTATTGTTCGTGTTATTTTTGGTTAGAGAATCAGTGGTTCTATAGCATCTCTCTTCTTTTGTTATGCTTTCAAGTTTTCAGTATTTAATGGAATTTTATCATCTTGGATTTTGATTGCAGGAAAGCAACTGCATAATAACAAAAGTAGAAACTGAGGGTTTAAACGAAGATAACATCGGAGATCTGGATAAGTCTTCTGCTTCAGGTCAAGACAAGGAAGGAAACCAAAATCCAATACGACTAAATGACGCACAGGCAACTTCTAAGCCAAAGGACGGGCAGGTGGACACTAGCAGCTCAGATCAAGACAAGGTATTCAAGAAGCCGGACAAGATTCTACCTTGTCCACGATGCAACAGTTTGGACACAAAATTTTGTTACTTTAACAATTATAATGTCAACCAACCAAGGCACTTCTGCAAGAATTGCCAGAGATATTGGACAGCTGGTGGAACGATGAGGAATGTGCCTATTGGTGCAGGTCGGAGGAAAAATAAGCATTTAGCCTCTCAATACCGTCAGATATTAGTTTCTTCTGATGGGATGCCCATGACCGGGATTGAAACCACTAATTCAGCCAACCATCAACTTGCATCATCCCTTGAATCTGGAACCACCTTGAAACCTACTGCAGGAAATGGAATGCTTCTTAAGTTTGGTCCAGAAGCACCTCTTTGTGAATCCATGGAGACTGTGCTTAACCTTGGAGACCAAAAAAGATACGTTGAGATGAGTTCGGTGACTCTTCAAGATAATGGGGAGGAACTGTCCTCGTGTGGGTCCTCCATGACAGCATCCACTATTCATGGATTCAAATTGCCTGAAAATGCCATACCAAAAGAGGGTCTGAATGTCTCTAATGAGCTCAGTGCATCACATCCTATGCTCTGTTACTCTGTTCCTCCGGTAGTTTTCCCTTGGAATCCAGGATGGAACGACATGACTTCCACAACACCAAGCCAGGACACCTCTGGACAGGTTTGTATGCCAAATTGCTACAGCTCCAATCCAGTTAAATGGTGCCCAACACCAATACTAACAGTTCCTGGGTTTTGTCCACCAAACATCCCATTACAATTTGTACCTGCATCATATTGGGGTTGCATGCCTGTTTGGGCTTCAGGAACAGAAAATAGGTCGGCTAGTGCTTCCAGTGGTTGTCTTTCTCCATCAGCCTCTAACAACACTAGTTGCTGCTCAGGAAATGTCTCGCCAACATTAGGTAAGCATTCTAGAGATCCAGGTTATGTGGAACAAGGAAAAGCACAAAAGTGCACATTGGTTCCAAAAGCATTGAGAATCGAGCACCCACAGGAAGCTTCAAAGAGTTCATCGTGGGCTACCCCTGGTGTCAAACCAGACAAGGATGCGATGCCACAAGCTACTATCTTCAAAACATTTGGCACCAAAGCAGAAGAGAAACGCCATGGTTCAGATGCTACTTATATCCTCGAAGCAAACCCTGCTGCTCTTTCTCGGTCTCATTCGTTCCAGGAGCGCAGCTGAAGGTCCAATTTCATAGATTTTCATCTTGTGATCTTTTCCATGTGAATGTGGCAATTGCACTCTGCGTTAGCATAATGTTCTCACTCCAGATGTCTGAACAAGCAAGTTCTTGGACAGGAACTAGCTTGCTATTATTAGTAGTATTTGATGTTTTTATCCCTGTAAGAGTTGGTTTTGTAAATAGCAGAGGATGGTGATTGGTGATAGTATTTAATGGTCTGCGGCCTTGTAGGTTTCAGTTCATTCAACGATGCATTATGCATCTCTTCTATACCATGTTCAGTGGAAGAATAAGAGTAAGCTCCACCGAATGAGTTTATGTATATCAATTAAATAGCTAACACATGCTTTATAAATTGGAGCTTATATTTTTAATTCTTCAACCTGGTTTCAGCTGTTCAGTTCCTGGTGGCTTCAATCCTTATCGTATAAATCGTTATAACCGGAGACCTTTCTTGATGGCCTTATTTCTGTGAGATAGCGCATTGTATTTTAAACTGGTTGATTATCATGAAATGCCATTTTCATATCAGTAATTTTCTATATAAATGAAAAACTTCAATACGTTAATTTCATAGAAACAATATATTGAGTAAATCTAACCATTATATATAAACTAAAAATTCAGTGAATTTGATTTTTTAATATTAAAGTTATAAAATTTCAAGAAGTAAAGCTGCTTGAAGCAAAAGATATTGAATGTGACCCAAAATTTAAAATCGTCTGTTTAATTGCTTATTTTTCAAGCATAGAAGATTAACATAACTTAAATGTGAAATAAAAAGGACTTATTTTGATACTTAAATCATGTTTTATCAAAAATTAGTGATAAGAAACTCAAATAAGCACCCTGTGCCTGTAGCTTCAAATCTTTGTGCTTGTTGTGGTTAGCTGAAGAGTAAAGAAACGATTGGTGCAAGTGCAACATAAAAGAAAATTGGCTTGGTGGGACTAGGAATTGACTGTTACGAATCAAGTACCATAATATTTGAATCAGAGGGCAGAGACAAAAGGTGAACACCGGCTAGAAGGAATAGCAATTGTTTCAGCTATAAATAACGTAGGCCAAGCCATGTCTGAATAATGAATTACGAAGAAGCCTGCCTGCGTCAGTTCTTCCATGCAAGCTTAAAATGCAGCATTGTAAGTTGCTAATTCTTAAGCTGCTTCCAGGAAATTAAAAACATAAGTACACGTGGGGTTTATAGTAAACCAAAGGGAACGAAGGGAATTTTGAATTATAATATTAGTTAAGACAACCAATACCGTCGCGCGTTTGTAGTCCAACGGTTAGGATAATTGCCTTCCAAGCAATAGACCCGGGTTCGACTCCCGGCAAACGCATTTGT
>JANIIA010000002.1:16668005-16688600 GCA_027478495.1 Erythroxylum alaternifolium
CAACCAATACCGTCGCGCGTTTGTAGTCCAATGGTTAGGATAATTGCCTTCCAAGCAATAGACCCGGGTTCGACTCCCGGCAAACGCATTTGTTTTTAATTTTTCTCTGGCTAGCTGCTTGCCCAGTGCCTAGGGTTGGGTTTTAGGTATAACTGTCTGACGCTTCTAGGAATAAAGGGTTCTAAATTCTAATATCTGAGTGCCAATATGTGATGTTATAATATCTCTTATCAGTTATCACAATAATAATGTAGATTTTGTTAAAAAAAAATTCAATCAGATTTGAGAGATTGGTTATATGAATGATTAAAAACCAAATTCATAAGGTGTTTCATAGCAAAACGACACAATTTTTAATATATTTTGACACATTTTTTTTGAAGCTTGATTCTTAGTCAATCAATTTGAGGTCGAATTAGAGTTCTTATTTTCAATTTTTGCAATTAGTAAATTAGCGGTATCACCTAAATTGGTTGTAAAATAAATATTTACCTGTAAAATGGAAAGGGCTATATTTTAATAGGAAAAAGAAAATACAGGTTGACCCCAGAGGCACACCGACCATTAAGAAGACTTCGATGGGTTCAAGTAGTTGGATCCACACACATTTTAGCTGTATAGACTGTTGATCCACCGGTGAGTGTTAGTTTTCACATGGAAACAGCGGCATAACATCGGTACTCACGAACCCAATAAATATAACAAAATTGGGACGGTGGGGAAAGATGCAGGTTGAGGTCGGCTGGACGAGGTTGTGCAATATGGACAAGCCATAAGTTTTTGCTGCGTCAAATCAATCTAAGCTACAAACACAGCACATATGCTAGGTGGAGTGACAGTCATAGCAGTACTAAAATCTACAGTAATACCAAAAATTTTTAAGAAAATAAAAACAAAAAGCCTGACACGACCAGTACTACCACAGTGAAGATTCTCATCACTGTTAATTACTTAATTGAGTAGGCAGTTTTCCATTTGTAGCTAAAGTCCAAAGGCCTAGAAAACCTTGTAAAGTTGACAGAAGTGGTAACCTACCAAACTCCCACTCACCCATGTTGCATAATCATACTCTCATTGTTTATTTACCTCCTTCTCTTTGTACATTTTTTCTGGGGTTTCTTTGTTTTTTGCTTTTCTGGTTGTGGCAGATTGTTGAAGACGTATCTTTTGAGAGACAGTGACCAACATCTGGTACTGCTTTTAGGGCACATGTGTTAAGCAATTTCACTTTCACTTGCTCGATCTTTGAGGTCTGTGTTTTTCATCAAAACTAATGAAGCTACTCCGTGCGGTTCCTGTGCTTAATTTCTTTACATATGCTTTGGCAGCAGACAGAATATATGCGTGTAACACTCCACATGTGTTGACCTGCAAAAGCATCGAACAAAGCTTATAATGACAGTGCTTCTGCGGGGAAAGGGACGTTGAAATACAAGACACATCGTATAATGACTGTTCTTGCTTAACCAGCATGCACACCTTAGAATCCATCTTCTTGTTGGTTTTAAAATATCATTTGGCCTTGGAATTTCCAATCTGCATGATAGTGGAAGACAGAGCGAGATGTTGGTAAAAGCGCGACTGAGTTTTGCTACAGCGTTATATATGTTGTGATTTAATTATTTAAAACATGATTTTAATTCAACCAATAAGGTTTCCGAGTTGCTATGGTACATTAAGTGAGGAATTATTGCTTTTTTTAGTATAAAAAATTAAAACAATAGGGCTTACTTGTGAACTTTAAACGATACCATTTTTCTTCATTTGTTTATTTCTAACATCACCAAGTTATGTGGTAGTGTTGTTTACATCAGGTAATCAAAAAAGACTCTTCTCGATATGATTCTTAGGCTTGTAGAATTAATATTTCACTTATTAGTCTTATTAGAGTTGTATCGCGAATTTTCAACCTATATACCAATCAAGTGGGTTATAGAATAGATCATCCATAAGAGATTAAGGATAAACAAAAATTGACTGTAGTATAAATTTCAGGTATATTAGCTGAGACATGAGCCTTTTTTCCTCAAAGGGCATCAACTCTCAAGGCTTGTATGTTAGGAATTTACACTCTCCAATCTTTCTCCATTTAATAACGGCCTCAAACAAGATCTATGATTTAAGACTTTCTGATATATAGGATCCTCATAAAGCAGCAAGTGTAGGGCATATTTGTCTTTTTGTGTGACCAGGACTACATTACTCAAGAATCAAACTTTTATGAGAGAAAAACTTAGAAAGAAGCCATAAGATGATAATTACACAATATTTTTATTTCTTAGCCTTTCGAGTCTAAGACAAGATATATATTATGGATATAAAATATATGGCACATTAAAAGATTGTGATAAAAATTAATTTAAAGTTGTTGCTTACCAACTTGCTTCACATTAGTCCATAAATAAACAGATGCAGTAGAGCATATGTACGTGCATATGTAAGCCAAGATGAGATATAGATGTACAAAGTAAATACTTCATACTCATGAAGCTTATATCTAGTCCATTGTAGAGTGAACAATAACATTTAGGAGGATTTCAGTCATATAGTTTGTCCTGTGTATAATTACCACATGTAAGGAGAAAGCTTATATCAATAAATGAAAAATTAATAATCACCAAATTTTAAATTAAGATAAAAATAATAGACCAAATTTTAAGAATCTAAAAACATTTATTGATAATTAATTAGAATTTGTGAGGTTCTTATGGTACATTAAATGGATATATAAATGATTACCTATCATAACATTTGAACCTTATAGCTGAAGGAAATATACTAGAGTATTAAATATTGTTATGATTTATAGCTAGACAAATAGCTAGATAACCATGACCATATGACTGTACCTCAACTAAAATATATATTTTTTGAAAAATAGCTCATTAAAACACCCTTATATCACACAACATAAAGAGAATAGTTGAATTTGTTTAATTATATAGTTGAGAAGCACTTAAACATATGTAGACAACAGTAGACTGGTAAATATTTCCATCTTATCCCGCCAAAAGAAAAGAATAAAGACCAATTTATTTTTGATGATTAACCACAATGAATCGTGAATCCCATGACCAACTAGAATCTTTGAAATTGAAAGCAAAAGGAGAAAATTAAAACAGGGACAGAAAACCGCGTCTGAGAGTGCAGAGTTGTTCTTGTTTCGTACACACACACGAAACTAACAAATATATATATGAGAAGGTAAAAAGAGAAGACAAGTTTTGATAAGGCATATAATATATTGCAGATTAGCTATTAGCCTATTAATACGTACTGCATAACATTACACACATACAAATGTAGATACACGTAAAAAGTGTTGGGAGTTTAAGCCAGTCTTTAGCTCCTCCGGTTTAAATATAAGAATTGAGAGTGAGAGTGAAGTAAAAGGTGGGGGCAGTGCCACTCGAAGCCATGTTTCCTTGTACGTCACTGTTAATAAATAATTGCACGGTTTCTTGACCTTACATTTGGATTCTTTCTCTCATTTACATCATTCTTTATTCTTTATATTTACTTGACTCATCTTTCCATGCAGCCCTTCACATGCACTTCCCCCCTCAAGCCGAAAACCCTAGCCAACTTTGTTTTCTCCATCTTTCACATTACCATTTTTGACCACCCCCCTTTGTGTTTTTTCCCCATGCAACCTTCTTCTTTTGTTGTTAATTTTCATTTAATCCAAAAGTGGGGGAGCTTTGGCGTGCGTGTGGTGCGTTAATTTATTCTTATCTTTTGTTGATTTCATACACAGAGTTTTGCTAGACATGTAAACTTTGAGAATAATCCTTTCTTTCTTTCCTTAAAGAAGTCAAAATTAGACACTCAATCAATGAGAATTCTCTATATTAAACTAGCCAGTTCATATTACCAAGTTTCAAGTTGGTGATAGAGTCGTAGCTAGTTCATATTACCAAGTTTCAAGTTGGTGATAAGAGTCGTATTAACTTCCATACCTTTAGAGAGAACTGTAATGTTTCAGTGATGCAAACTTATCTTTTACCGAGCATAAGAATCACTTATAGTAATAGCTTGCCAGGATAAGTTGCTCATAAATCATTAAATTACGGTGTTAGTTTCCCATTTTTCTTATGTCAAAAAGAAAATATTATTGTCCATTATTTTTTTCAATTATCTCTACTGGAAACGCTGCTAGTAATAATCACCTATAAGCCTACAAATACATAGGCTATGCTCCAATCATATACAGGTTGTCGGCTTCCAAGTTACTGACATGGTTTTATCACTTATTTTTTTCCTTCACTAATCATGCAGGAGGGCAGTACTAGGACTCGAATCCGGACTTCTGCCCATACCCATTTTCAGCCTTTTTTTTTTTTTCTGAATAGAAGCTCCTAATGATGGATTTAGAATGTAACCTATATCTAGCGGCCTTAAGGTTCTAGCCGACTAATAATGTTCCCCTAAACTAACAGGACAGGTGTAAGGCGGTTGACTTCTAAGAGAAAATTAATGATAGATAGGTGAAAAGGTAATTTCAATGAAAGTACTCCGCCCATTACTAGGGATTGTTTAGTAATTGCACAAATAACATTCCTCCACCACTTTATATCCATGTGGCTCACCTCTTCAATGCATTCTGGCTTGTGTATATTCATGCTTTTGTTTATCTTCCTTGTATTATTTTAAAACCCCAGCAACAGCATTTCTTTTGTTTTCCTTCACAGTAATGGAAGATAATCAAGGCCAAGACCCCAATAGTCCAAGCAACCCTGGCACTGAGAGAAGTGAACCGGTGAGGTCGAGGTGGACTCCAAAGCCTGAGCAAATCTTGATACTTGAGTCCATCTTCAACAGTGGTATGGTAAATCCACCAAAAGATGAGACTGTGAGAATAAGGAAACTCCTTGAGAAATTTGGGTCTGTTGGTGATGCAAATGTCTTCTACTGGTTCCAAAACCGGCGGTCAAGATCACGCCGCCGTCAAAGGCAGTTACAGGCTAGCCTCGCAGGAGAGCAAAGAAATCAACAAGTAGCATCAGCTAGCTCTGGTGCAATTCAGTATGAAAGTGGAAGCAATAGTAATCCTATTGGGTTTGCTAGTTCTCATGCTTTTTGTGCACCTCCATCTTCTTACATTCTCGCTCCATCTTCCTCTAGTTGTTCTTCTTCCTGTGGAATTGTCGGTGATGATGGTGTAGAGGGCCTGATTTCCATCTCTAACCAAATGGGTTTTCAAGAACTTGGGCAGAGCTCTGGCATGTCTTCAGTTTTGTGCCCATCAGACCCTTCTAACTTGCACTACCAAACTGGTGAGTGCATGGCTAGATAGCTAAGTTGATCTCTTTAATTAATCAATACCTTTCCTCACGGTAATATTCCTTACACCAATTTGTTTTACCTGAAGATGGTTTTGAGGTTTTGATTCTACATATACTATCACCTGAGAGGCTGGACGCTGAATTCTCCTGATATCCACCCTAAGTCCTCTCTCTCTCTCCCCTATAACAAATCTCAGCAAGTTGTGTGTCCTAAGTAGGTTCATTAAGAATAATAATTTCTGGAGCAAGAGTACTAGAGAATAAACTGGCTGGTCAACTTTTTAATGATGTGACTGTAATTGTGTTTTATTATGTTTTAAGTCGTACTTTTCACTGGCAAACAATGGTCCCCCCTCTCATTCTCTAACACCACCTAGGAAAATTCCAAAACAAATCTACACCCTCCTGGACCACAACATTTTAATTACTTTTACTTCAAGGAAAATATTGGGAAATGACAACTTCTGAAGTTTCAGGAAGTCAAATTTTAGATCTAATTAGGATCTAACTGCAAGAAAGTGGTCCTTCCCTTTCCATAGATCTTCTTTTTGTTGCTCCCGGCATTTTGCAGATCACTCTCTCTCTCTCTCTCTCACTCACTCACTCACTCATCAAGGTAATCAGAGAGAAATTAACACTCATATAAGCTGTTCCAGCTGGTGCATGACAAAGCTAGAATACAAGAAAAAGATGCCATCTGTTGGGTCTGGGTCTAACATGATCTTCTCTATGGTACATATTGTGTAGGATTCATCACAGTTTTCATTAATGGGGTGCCAACAGAAGTTCCAAGAGGGCCACTTGACTTGAAAGCCATGTGTGCTCAGGATGTTGTATTGGTTCATTCCTCCGGGGTTCCAGTTCCAACCAATGAATTCGGGTTTCTAATGCAAAGCTTAGAGCACGGTGAAAGCTATTACCTGGTAACCATCTTTTCACAACCCAAAATCTTTCATAGAGACTACCAATTCGCAACTCAAAGTACTACTATGAGATCAACATCTCTATAGTCTTCTTCTTCATCCAGACTGTATTCTTCTTCTACTGTCTTGTATTTAGTGGTAGTTAGTTTTCATTTCTCACTTAATATTTTCCTTAACATTCCAATTTCTCTTGTTCAAATTTAGTTTGTGGTACTGGTCCTTTTTGCTTAAACCTGGTGTGAGCGAAATTTTCTCCTCAACTTCTTTTATGTAATTGGGGAAATCCTGTGCTGATATCATTTTTGGTACTTTACTGGGTTCAAGATTCCGGGAGATTAAGTACTGTTTACAGTTAGCAGTTTCACAAAAATTTTGGTTTAATAAGAAAGTTAGATTTTCAAAGCACAGTTAAGCAAATATTCAACTGAGTAATCTCTCTTTCCCTTTTCTGTTTTCATTACATGTAAACACACTCATGTAAATTAGGTTTTGTCCTATTGTTCACAACTTATTAGAATAACGAATTTTGTCACAGGTTTCGAGGGCTACATGAAATTAACTTGTGTCAAGAAGCTGCATTCAAGAAGTCGGAGCTCCCTGTGTGTTGGTGTGCAGCATATATTAATATTAGGGCCTAGTATTACTGTGGTGGAAGGTAAAAGAAAAGCGATTTGGTGTTACTATCTCCTTCTTCAGTTAATCTTGAAACTCCCAATCTTGCTCTTCTAGCTTCGTAGGAAGCTTCCCAAACTCGGTATATTTACAGAAAAGGTGTGTCAACAAGACAATCTGACTTCTGGTTAGAATATGTTATGGGAAATAATCAGTAAAGAATGAGGCATTTCAATGCTATATATGTTTTCATTGTCACCACAAATGTGATGCACTGTTCTACTTCACCTACCTAATTAATCAACTAACAGAATTATATTAATTGCTTATTTCGCTTCATTCGGTCCATTGGAATTTTGTAATTTTGACGACTAATTTGATGGCTAATATGTACAACGTTCTGTATATTAGCCATATAATTGTAAAAGATATTGGGATTCAACATATGTAATCTATTGCTTTTGAGGAATTCTTAAACTCAATCGTCTTAAGTTAGAATTATTTTTAACAGTGAATATTTCACTTATAAATTTGATTTTAAAAAATGCAATATCTTTTTATATTATTCATAATATATATTTAAGAGACTTCATTTAATATGAAATGATTATTTTTATGTATTTAAAATTTTATTTTATATGATGCTTAATAAATGTGTAAATTGTTAACACATAGGGTATGAACATGCTTTTCATCTCGGAGGCATCCATTTATTACCCTTGAAAAACTTGAATTTTCAAGGGTAATAAATGGATCCGTTGTAAGATTGTTGTTCATTCATCTGACTTGGCATGGGAAAAAAACAAATTTTCATTTTTAAAGTCACGGTAATTTTCTAGCTCCAAGCTGTTACTTGAAGTCATTCACATTATAATATATCATTGGATTCAATACAGACAATTCAATAATATTCTTAGCACACGAACTAACAACCAAAATCTTAGTAAAAATCTCGCTGAGATGCTACAACAGAGAAAGGTTTTGACGACGAAATATATTATCGCTGCAAGAAACCAAATTGTCGCAAAAACTATTTAGCGACACAAATATATTATCCGTCTCTCTTTGTTTCAGAAAGGTATAAGCAGTACTAAATTTTCCAATTCGTCCTACACACGAAACGTCTACAAACATCCCTTTTTGCACTTCAAAGTAGAACAACAGTCCAGAAGGATGGACAGGCGATGTGCTAAAAGCAAGGGCACAGTGCACTGCTTACTTTCTCGTGAAATTTTGGCAAATTTTATGAACAGCTTGTTGGAAAATGGATTAATTGCTAGCTGAAAGGTCCCGCCATAGCAGACAAATCATTTGTGAACAAAAGGTTCTTTATCAAAAGAGTTTTCAGAAAAATAGTAAGACTTCTCAAAAAAAAATCTAATAACTTTTATTTGTTAATTCTAAGTTCTTTTCACGCTTATTTTCAAAATATATTCACTTCCTTTCTAGATTTCTTATTTTCACCAAATAACTTTTATTATTAGAATTACAAACAAAAGCTGGGCTTGTATCCTCTATGCCCATCACTCTCTTTCAATCTTGTTTCTGCACCAAAACCACATCATTTTATGTCTATTTACATACAAAATAATATTATTTTGGAGGCGAAAATATGATTAAAATAGAGTATTTGATGTCATAAAAGTCACATTGATAAACTTTGTCCATATTAAATGTGGATAGGTGAAGACTATTTGAGAATTATTGAAATAATACAAGTAATATATGATTTATTAATTACATAATAATTAAAATTTCATGTTAATTATTTTGATTAATAATTAAATATTTATTTATCATATTTATTACTATTTAATCATATATTTATTAATTTATATGATGATAAATTATTTTAACTATTAAATTTTGTATATGATGTGCTACTACAATATATAAGGTAACCAACTCATATTTTATTATAATTTACATTTTATATTTTATAAATAATTAATTTTATTATTAAATAAAAATTTTATTATAAATGTTTATTATCTTAGTAAGTTATCATATTTACATGTTATCACTAAATTAAAAACTTAATTAATCAATTTAATATTTCATAAAATTTTTATTCATTATATAATACTAGTAATAAATAAGATGATTAATTTCTTATTATTATTTACAATCATATTTTTAAATATTTAATAGCTAATATTATTAATTTTTACTATTTATCAATAAGATACAAAATATGAACTATAAATAATTTATTAGTAGTATTAATTAATTAGCATTAATATTGAATCCATCAGACCAATAAAATAATAAAATTTTATTCAGCACTATTATTGAATTTAACAAATATATATGATAAGACAAGTTAATTAGTAGTAACATCGAAGACATGAGAAATTAATCAATATGGACACTAAATTTAATAAATAAAATATAATAAGAAAAAAAATTGATTAGTTTTGAAAGTGAATTGATACAATATAATAAAATTCATTATCTTGCTTATTAATTATATAAATAAAAATAAGAATTTAGTAAAATGTGTAATCTATTTTTATAAATTATAACTTAATGATAAAATATAATAAATTATGCAGCACCGCATATCAGCACCTGGTGGTGTCATACGGGTGGTGATTAAAAGTAATTGAAAATTATCGCAGCTGCAGTACGCACATGCCGGAAAATTTCCCTGCAAGTTGCAACCAGCTGCTAGTACCCGACGACGAGGGTGATAAGAAGCTAAATCATAATAATGCATTATTGACTTTGACCTGCAAAACAATATTCATCGCTACCACTTGGAAGTCTAATTAAGGAATTAAGGATCTCAATATCTGACTCTTAAGCCAGGAAATTTCATATATATAATAAGTAGTGAAAGTGGTTTGAGGGGGGATCTATGAAGGGGAAGGAGTTTATGGTTGTATTTCAATCTGCGCAACTGGAGTAGAAGAAAAAACAAATATACAAATCAATGAGAATGAAATCCAACTGAGAAGTAGAGTCTTCTAAGAAATGTTTTATTTACTTATTGTTTTTTGGAAAGTGTATTTGAAGAGATGCTTGTTGCAATGTATTAAAGAATTCCAATTATTACTGTTTGAATTAAATTTATTATTTATTTTAAAAACAAACTATTTAAAATACATAAATTATAAATTTTAGTATGTACCTTACACAATATATAGTTAAATAATAGTGATTTCGAATTAGATAGTAATAATAAAATATCTACATATGATGGTGTATAGAAAGATATACACTTTTTATATGATTACGTGATTAAACGATGTCGTTTTATCAATCTTCATTTGCTGTGTTAATTTTAGCTAACTTGTATTCATAGTTAAAGTTTCTGAAACACACGGCAAGTCACGTCAACAAACTGAACAGACATACTAACATGGGATTAGAATTAAAAAAATTGAAAGTTTAAATATTTTATTGCTACTTTTTAAAGTACGAGTTATAATTGAAAAAAATTAAAAATTTGGACATCTTATTACTATTTTTTAAAGTTCAAATTATAATTAAAAAATAAAAAAATTTTGAATTTTTTTAATAATTAACCCAATAATCTTATACTAGCATTGAGAACAATTACATTGAATAGTAAAAAGATTATTGCAGCACATGATATAAGGATATTTTATGTTCTTTTTCCCGTAAACTAAGGACATCATATAACGAAAAGTTCCTTGACAATATCATTAGTTGAAGCTGCATTCAATGCACGTATGGGGGGCGTCTTTAAGAGATTCCTGAAGCGGCGGCCGCTCACAATAATAACTATCTAAACTTGTAAATCAGCACTGCTTTGGAAGTATCATTAACATACCGAGACGAATGATTTGTTTGTTCAAAATGTTCTTGGTCACCAAACAAAGTATAATATACCAAAGTCTAGAAAAACTGACAAGTCATACTGTATAAATGAGAGTGAATAAAATATTATGTTCACTTTAATTTTATCTTCCACAAAATCAAAAGGTCAGGAGCTTTTTAAGATTTTAAATTTTAGTCCTTACAAACATTAATCTAATATCACTTCCTCACTCACACTCCGTAAATTATAACATGACCTTCCTTTTCATGTCTTCAATATTAGTATCATTAGATAATACATGAATAAAACATTAGCTTTAATATGCGTTAATAAATAGCAATTCAACCATTTGTTTTTTTATACTTAAATTTAACTAAAATTTTATCTACATAGTATATAGTGATCATAATGAATACTAGTAATTAAAATTACTAACAACTATATGTTATATGTTTATTTTTCTTTAACAATTAAATTATACAAACTATCAATTTTTATTAAGTTTTTTAAAATAAATATAGTTCCATCAATTTTACTCAACCCATCTTAAACATCCCAATAAAATTTGTTGGTCAAGCGTGAAATGCTTAAACTTGTTGGCAATAAGAAAATGTTTCACATAATAATGGAAATTTTAAATGTAAAAATATATTTGGACTCTTAACCTTTCATCTTTAATTAAAATTATGTAACCAACCCTTTTGGGTATCTTAATTTTTGGGTTTATATAATGAAAAAAATATTTTATTTATTTTTTATTAACCCCAATTTAGTTGATATTAGTCTTTTAATTAGTTCTAGAATTGTATAGTCCGGGTACTTCAATCGAGTATGAGTACACTTTCACCCCCTTAATCAATAAACTTAAACCCGTAAATTTGATACTAAAGTAAAGTCTGACTTATTAGGTAAAACTTTTTATACTGTTAAATAATTATTTGGGCATATTATTCCTAACAATTGTTTTTTCTTATGTTAGATTTACACAAGATTATTTGTATTATATTATTATAAGAACAAAACCACTTTTTTTTTTAAAGGTCAATAAACACTTATTTATCACTTGCATAATCGTCCTTTTTTAATGTACTTGTTTTGATCGAAACTAAGTCTTTTCTTCTTATTAGAAAATACCAATAGTCAAGATAGTTGTGATTAATTTAACTATTATAAGCAATTAATTTTATAAATTGGTTTATCCATTATAGGTGTCTTGGTATTTCATCTTTTACTCACACATAATGTGATTAATTGATTAAAATTTTGGAGTGCTCATATTTATCTGATAACCCATCAACCAATATATGACAAGAACTTATTATTATATATATGTTAGGAATATATGAAATCTTGACTAATGAGTCGATTCTTAACTAGACCTTGTATATTATATCCTTTATCATATTTTGTATCATGAATTTTCTGTCATCTCATTTATTTTTCATCTTAAAATGATCGCATCCAATTAGTTGGCTAAGAGAGATTGGACACATTGGAATATACTTTGATATGAGTTACCAATCAAAATAATCTTTCTTAATTATAATTATCTTAAATTGAATTTAACTTACTTTTTTATAATTTTCCTATAGCACACATTCGTTTGATAATACATTAAAGTAGTAAACTTTAATTATAATTCATATGAATTAAATAAACCTTCTAAGGGTATATAATAAGGCTCATATAACCTTTAGGATTTCACACAATGTAAGTTAAGATCATTTAACTCACATTAATCCCTTTCTATAGTTGACATTAAACATATGGTATTAGTTATTTATTAGGGCATGAACTCTTTTTATTTAGAGTGTACATCTCATATTCATGATCATTCTTGTTTTTGTTTTTGTAATTATGTTGTATGAAAATTTCATAATTATTCATTAGAGAAAGTAATTCATTAATTAGTTTAGAAATAGGTAGAAAAGTGAATACACAATTCGCCCTCCCTCTCGTGTGCCATCCTGCGACTAACATACACATGTCAATATATATTATTTGATTAGACATAACAGTATCATGAATTAACATTCATATAGAAATAATTATCAATAAGAAACACCAAAGCAAAATAGTTTTGTATACTATAACTGAAAATGTTGTGAATTCAACTTCCATTATGGATAAAGCAATGCAAGATTGTTTCTTACTTTTTTACATGATATTGTACCATTACTAAGTAAGAAAACAAATCTAGGGGTAAACTTTTTCTCATCTAAATCTCCTTTCCAATCTACATATGTAGATCATTACTTTAATAACGTAATGGGTAATTAACGATATCTTTAGAAGCTTCAATATTCACTTTACTATATTATAATGTTTCTAATCTAGATTTGAATAATATCGACTTACCATTACTATAGCGTAATAAATATCTAGTCTTGTGGTCACGTTGTCAAAGTCCCCAAAATAATTATGATTCTCTAAACTTCTTGTAGTATTCGTGGAACTAGGTAGAATCCTTAGAGAACTAAACACTAGTTTCTTAATTTCAAGTAATAAAATTAAAAGGAGGGTAATTAAGTAATTGATTAACTAAAATTAATAAGAAATCAAATTAAATTAACTGAATATAAAAGTAAGAAAATCAAGATTACCAAACTTTGATTCAAGAGAAAGATATCATCTAATTGTAACATTGATCATTGGTTTAAAGAGAATATTTTCACAATTTAAATAGTTAGTCCAAAACAATTTAGGATAGCCAGAATAAGTCTCAAAATTTTCTAAATTAATTGGTTCAAACTCAGCATCCAAACCAAAACTTACCATCCATTGACGGAGTGTGATAGCATTCCATATCAAATAAATGATAGTAATAAGTATAGTGAAAAAGACTAACCCTAAATTAAATAATTGAGATAGCTGTAATTATTCAACTTACTTTTCTTGTTTATCATAAATTAAATATGAAATTTCATTAATAACCTATTTGCTATTGGTATCAATCTTTCATGACAATTATGGATCATTGAATTCGTGGATAGCGATAGAATAATCAATATTAAATTAAATTATCAAATTAATCAAATATTAATCATTCATCAAATTATATGAGAACTCAAAACAAGAAATACTTGAATTAAAACGTGAATAAAAATTAAGAACACAAAACTTCTCAAAGTTATAACTAGAATATCGAATCTCTTTGAATTAAAATGATCGAGTTTAGTCACACATAACTTTTTCTATAATAACAAAAATAGAAGAAAGATACAGAATTGCAAAAAACGTAAGAAGAGAGAAACCTTTTTTGTTATAAGGAACGTCTCTTTTTTAGGGTTTTCTGATATAATCCTAATCTAGTTCTACCTTTTAAAGATGTCTATCTAAAATAAATTCAAATTCAAATTCCTACATAATAGGGATAGAAAGAAGTTTTTCAATTAAACTTCAAGTCTTTGAATGGTCAGTCTTATCCATTACAGCAATCTCTACACTTCGTCCAAAATTTGTGATTTAACATCAATAGAGTCCCAAATTTAATGCAATCTCTACTAAAAAAAATATGCATTAATTTTTATATTTAAGCACCAAAATAAACTAAAAAAAGGACTTAATATCAATTAATATATCAAGATAATATCTTATCAAATTCTCCCATACTAGACTTTTGCTTGTCCTTAAGCATACATCAATTCAATACATTAATCATCTTCATAACAACCTCTCATCTTTTTTCATGCTATCTAGAAATATCCAAAAGCTAATACACATTTAAGGGTTAAGATAAAATAACAATAGAGAGAATAAGCACTCGTAGGGCACATTGTTAAAACATTACATCTCATCAATTTCATCATAATCAAATGAATAAGACTTAACACACTCTCAAGGATTTCTATCTATACACTCAAAGTGTTTAGGGTTTATTAAGCTCTCAAATCAAAACATAGCAAGTTATTTTTATAAGCTTGCTCAAGAATTATATCACCACCACTAAACAAAAAGAACTTAATGCATAAATCAAAGGAACTTTATAAAGGTTGTAATGTGGCTTAGGTAAGATATGACAAGACGAAGCTTTTTGGCTAAATAAATTGAAGGGAACCATATAAACTTATCCACACAAATTTCAAATTAAATCAAAATTCACTTGATTCAAATAACATCTCTTTCAATCACTTTTCTTTTCTTTTCTTCTTTCTTTTCTTCTTTTCTTTCTCTCTTTTCTTTGTTTTCTTTTTTTAAACAAAAATATCAAAGAGGAGATCTTTTTTGTTTTTTTATATTTCTTCATTCTATAAAAAAAATCAAAATAATGCAACTTGAATAATCTAATTATCTTTTTATGAAAATAGTCAAAATCATATGCAAATAAGCTCGATACGATATCTTCAATTTAGGGGTTTAAAATCATTAAGGATATCAATAATAAAAGGGGTAAATTTGGTTTGTAACAAGGTTATTATACAAGAAAAGAAAGGTTAAGGCTCAAATTGGTTTTCTAAGGATAAAAAGTAAGGTAGGCTTGTTTAGGTCAAAAATGGTTATCTTAAATGCCCTTATCATCTTTATACAAAAATTCATCAAAAATATGATCTCAACACGTATTCAAAAGTAAGTTCTAGTATAAACAAGCTATGTTTGATATCACACAACAACAAAAAAAGTATGAGCATATATATGATGAATGCTCTTAAGCTCAAAGCTCACGTAGGTATCAAAATTTGCATAAATTCTTACACACTTTCATTCAACAAAATCATTGAGATACTTGAAATAATTCAATGAAAACGCTAATTATGTTTGTCTCTCTCATACATTAGATCTTGAACCGAAAATTCATCTTAACTTAAGGATTATTCATGAACAATTAAAAAATTATGAAGCTATTATGAGGAATAATTAATATATAAATCAACATATCATGAGTTCAAACACAAATCACAATGCTCATCATAATACAAATAATTGCTCCCCCACACGAAAATCATACATTGTCCTTGATGTATGTATAAGATACTCACACCTTAATAAAGATAATCAAAGAAAATAAAGACATTACAACAGAGACAACCTTTCCTGATGATTTTTTTGGCGACGAAATCACATTCGTTGTAAAAAAGACACCATTTTGTGATGTTTAAAAGTATTTGTCACTAAAAGTTACCATTTAGTGATGAAAACACAAAGCGTTGCACAAGGGAAAACCTTTAGCGACGTTAACCAAAATTTGTCTCCAAATTGTGCACAATCTGTGATGAATTTTGATATTCGTCGCAAAATAATGAAATCGTGACGAATAACGAATTCGTCATGATAACTTTTCTAACATTTTACGACAAATCCACTAAATTGTCAGTAAAGGTTATATATTTTGCGACGATATTATTAAGCATCACCAAAAGGTAAATATTTGGTGACTAAAGTCCTCTTTCGTTGCAAAATCTTATACATTAAGCAACGATTTGTTTTCATCGTCACTAAATGACTCACATTCAGCGATGATTGTTGGAAATCGTCACAAAATGTTACATATTCAGTGACGATTTATAGAAAACATCGTTGAATGTGTACATTTGGTGACAATTTTTATAAATTGTTGCTAATTGTGCAACATTTTCATAAATTATTAAACTAACATTTTTATAATCTATCATAGTTAAGATATGTTTTATTGGAGATTTTTTGAATGTTTACAACGTATTACTAAAAAAAACTCAGAACATATTTTTAAGTGTTAAATAGTAGTATTAATTATTCATTAGTATTTACTAACATTTCAGAAATTAGTAATTAAAATTTTAAATAATTTTATCAATATAATAATATGATATATGGAGTAGTACGAACTTTGAATTTGAAGTAACCCAATTCAAACACTCATAGAACTAGAATAATAACAGTCCACATTCAATAGTACGCAACTTGACCCCTAAGTAGTAGATATATTATTTGACAAATTATTACAGATAAAATAATAAATGAACTTTAAAGGTGAGTTCAGTTGCTTGACTCGCTAACTAACTATGATATAATTATTTATTTCGATTCCAAGTAACATGAGAGTCGATAAAGGTAAATGAGTCCTCGATGTCTAGATTCCCTAGAAGGGTCCTTGCACGTTTGAATGCACCAATTGAAACAGTAATAGTTGTTCCCTCAAGTGTAGAGTTTTTCATGCCCTCTTGCAATAGCTTTTCCATTATAGCTAAGTTTGTAGAGGATGCAGTAAATAAGTCGCTAGATTTAGTACCTAAAATACAATCAGTAAAGAAGTTAGATATTGTCTTATTAGTAAACCATTAAATGAACTGAAATTGGAGTGGCATGCATACATGTATGAGCAAATAAAGTCTTCGGAATTGACAAATTGTCCAAATAATCCTTTACGGACTATTGTGACATTGCTCCCGCCTCTATGGCCATACATGTCATATTCAAGACTGAAGCAAGCTTAAAACCACATGTAGTATAAACCATCGAATGTGAATATATATAATAGCTTCATAAAAGGTAATGACATGTACATAATAAGAAAAATGACATTGTTCGAATGATACTAAACACTTTGAAACAGAAGATCGACCATGGAAGGCAAACGATGATTAATATATAAAGTGGATATTTCATCTTCACTTTTGTTTTTTTCATTAGGGACAATTTTGCCACATTCCTCCTAATGAAATGAATTAGGGCCATTACTAGTCTCCATATCCACATTCCTTTATTAATAATGATAAGAGGTTATTTTTGTAAAATTAGATTTAGAATAAAACGATGATATGTTGAACTCCAATTTCGATGACAACTGAAACTAGTCTAGTTTAGCACTTATACATTTTGATTGTGCCTAATGATATGGAAGTTACCCTTGGTAAAAAGTAAAATACTCTTGCAACAATTTCAAAAGTATACAGAAACAAAGCTTTCATTAAATTAAACGTTAAACGTCGGTGGGAAGATAAACATAAATAAACAACAAAGATAGATAATAAATGGTGGCAGGAGGTATATGGTGAAAACAAATTATAAAAATTTAAAGTATTGCTAGGATATAAGATAACTACATTTCAACAGTCCTAGTTACCAAAAATGATTATATTTAATTTCAAAATCATATATAAAAATGGAGTGGATAACATTGTTAATGGATTGTGTAGAGTATAACACTTTTCTACTTAAATGGTTACAGAAATTTCATCGAACACCTTCCAGACATAACAAACTCATCCTAAGATTCAAATGCGAACCATATATTTTCCTTTCCACCACTAACATTAACACATTCCATACTACTTCCATTCACAAAGAATGTCCAGATCTACTCTGGAAGGATAAAAATAACAACTTTTCTATTTAACAATGGTAAAATACTTGTTTCTTTCTCCCACTGTCTCAAGGGTCAAATGCAAACATCACAGGTAAACAAGAGAAAATCAATCGAAGAGATACTAAAAATAGAATAAGAGAAAATTGATAGAACAAAAGAATAATCACAATAACTCAAAATAGAGCAGAAGAATAATACCGATTCAATGAATAATTCGTCTTTGACAGTGATGAGTAGAGCACAAAACCCAAAAAGTTATCTACCAGAGGTTTTTGGATTTGAGAAGACGGCTTAACGATAATGGAGTTGGCTTTTATGTTTTTGTCTTTGAAGACCTAGCTAATACAAAACGATGTCATATCTCCAGTTTAGGTAAACGATGTCGTTTATTGTTTGCTGTAATTGTTTGGAAGTAGTATTAATTAATTTGCTAAAATTTGTTGTATTTAGTCGACAATCGTCAGATGTAGTGACTAATACATGATTGGTCGCTAAAGCCTGCCGGTTCATAAATAGTTTTTAATATATCTATTTTCCTATTCCAAATAAAACATAATTTAAAACATAATAATTTTTTCCTGATGGATACTTTGTTGAGGAATTATTCAATTAATCATTCAAAGCGAAGCTAGTAAAGTCGAACCGTAGAGGTACGTGATGATGTGGTGGTTTTTTGTTTAAATTCAATGAACTACATGACAACTGAAAAAAGTGAGCTTTCCTTTTATTATAGCCACTACAATAGAGACAACCTTTCTTGACGATTTATTTGGTGACAAAACCACATTCGTCGCTAAAAGATGCCATTTTGTAACGTTTAGAAGTATTCGTCACTACAATTTGCCATTTAGTGACGAAACCACAAATCATCGCACAAGAGAAAACCTTTAGCGACATACATGGAACTTCGTCGCCAAATCGTGCATAATCTGTGATGATTTCTGATATTTGTCACAAAATAATGCAATCACAACGAAGTCTGAAAATGTCACCATAACTTTTCTAACTTTTGATGATGAATCCATTTAATCGTCACTAAAGGTTATATATTTTGCGATGATATTATGAAGCGTCACCAAAAGGTCAATATTTGGTGACTAAAGTCTTCTTTCGTCGCAAAATGTCACACATTCAGCGACGATTTATTTTCATCGTCACTCACCAAATATTGCACATTCAGTGAAGATTTATAGAAAACGTAGCTAAATGTGTACATTTGGTGACGATTTTTAGAAATCGTTACCAAATGATCGTCACCAAATGATTGACATTTTCATAATTATTAAACTAACATTTTTATAATCTATCATAATTAAGATATGTTTTATTGGAGATTTGTTTTGAATGTTTACAATGTATTATTAAAAAAACTCTAACATATTTTTAAGTGTTAAACAGTAGTATCAATTAATCATTAGTATTTACTAAAATTTCAAAAATTAGTAATAAAAAATTTAAATAATTTTATCAATATACTAATATGATATATAGAGTAATACGAACTTTGAATTAGAAGTTACCTAATTCATACACTCATAGAACTAGAACAATAACAGTCCACATTCAATAGAACGTAACTTGACCCTTAAGTAGTAGATATGTTGTTTGACAAATTATTACAGATACGACAATAAATAAACTTTAAAGGTAAGTTCAGTTGATTGACTTCCTAACTGACAATGATATAATTATTTATTTGGATTCTAAGTAACATAAGAGTCGGTAAAGGTAAATAAGTCCCTGATTTCTGGATTCCCCAGAAGGGTCTTTGCACGTTCGAACGCACCAATTGGAATAGTAACGGTTGCTCCCTCAAGTGTAGGATTTTTCACACCCTCTTGCAACAGCTTTTCCACTATAGGTAAATTTGTAGAGGATGCATTAAATAAGTCACTAGATTTAGTACTTAAAATACATTCAATATAGAAGTTAGATATTGTCATATTAGTAAACCGTTAAATGAACTGAAATTGGAGTGACATGCATACGTACATAAGCAGACGAAGTCTTCGAAATTGACGAATTGTCCAAATCAACCGATTTTCCTAATCCTTTACAGACTGTTGTGACATCGCTCCCGTCTCTATGGCCATACATGTCATATTTGAGACTGAAGGAAGCTTAAAACTACATATAGTATAAACCATCAAATGTGAATATATATAATAGCTTCATAAAAGGAAATTACATGTACATAATAAGGAAAGTGACGTTGTTCGGATGATACTAAACCCCTTGAAAGCAGAAGATCAGCCATAGAAGGCAAACGATGATTAGTATATAAAGTGAAGATTTTATCTTCAGTTTTGTTTTTCTTAGTATGGACAATTTTGCCACATTCCTCCCAATGGAATGAATGAGGGCCATCCGGAACTAGTCTCCATGTCGGCATTCCTTCATTAATAATGTTAAGAGGTAAATTCTGTAAAAGTCAATTTAGAATAAAACGATGATATGTTGAACTCCAATTTCGATGACAATTGAATCTAGTCCAGTTTAGCATTTATACATTTTCAATGTGGCTAATGTTATGAAAGTTACCTTTGCTAAAAAGTAAAATACTCTTGCAATAATTTCAAAAGTATTTAGAAACAAAGCTTTCATTAGATTAAACGTTAAACGTTGATGAGAAGATAGACATAAAGAAACAACAAAGATAGACAGTAAATGGTGGCAGGAGGTATATGGTGAAAACAAACTATAAAA
>JANIIA010000002.1:16743458-16753558 GCA_027478495.1 Erythroxylum alaternifolium
ATATTAAGTATAATATAAACAAGATTGTTGGCTTCTACTATTAAAAGAATAAACCATTGTTTTGTTTTTTGTTAGCCTTATTGAGTAAACTCAAGATCATCTTAACTTGAATATGATTAGTCTTATACTAATTAGTCCTACTTAACTAAAATTGGATTATTTGGATGAACAAACTTATGATCATATGAATTTAGAGGTAAAGATAGGAATAACATATAACATATGTTTCGACAAAGAGTTCTCACTTACAAATCGAGGAGTCATATGAGATGTGATTGATAAAGATGTTTTGACAAGTCATGTATGTTTACTTCATAGGTAGTTATATGCATGTTAGATGTGTAAAACTACTTTTTGGTTAGTTAGACCATCTTAATATGTACCGGGTTCTATTTGCGATATATGTTTTCCTGCTCACTGAGTATATAGTGTACTCACCCCCTCTACTTCCCAACCATGGAGGTTAATTTGGTGAGCTTGAAGCTTTGAGTAGATCATGCAGCCTTTTGACATTTTCAGGGTCTTACCGTACGTGGGTAACCCCTGTTTTGTACTTTTGTTTTATAGTAGCTCATGATTATGTTTATATTCTTTATAATTTTGTAAATTAACTCTTGACTATCTTATGGTTTGTAAATGACCTTATGTATGAATCTTTGGTGTCGACATTGAGATTGCTCTTGAGTGGACTTAAAAGTCCAGTAGTTGTGGTAGAGTTTTAAAATGAATATAGAAATGCATTTAAAACTGATTTACAGGTGTTTTAATGGAGTTTTGGGATTTTCAAAATACAGTCGTTGTGCTATCCAAATGTTTTTAAAGATATTTAGTTAGCCTTGCATAGTCGGGTTAAGGGTACTATGAATATCCTTAGCTTGGGTATACAGTGGTTGTCATATGCCTGATATGGTTCCGGGTCGTGACATTTACCATGCAAATATAATCAAATTATTATGTAATATGTGTATAAAGAGACTATCAAAAATTGAATCCCTCTTTAAATATTAAGTATAATATAAACAAGATTGTTGGTTTCTATTGTTATAAGAATAAACCATTGTATTGTTTCTTGTTAGCCTTATTAAGCGAACTCAAGATCGCCTTAACCTGAATATGATTAGTCTTATACTAATTGGTCCTACTTAACTAAAATTGGATTATTTGGATGAACAAACTCATGATCATATGAATTTAGAGGTAAAGATAGGAATAACATATAACATATGTTTTGACAAAGAGTTATCACTGACAAATCTAGGAGTCGTAGAAGAAGTCAATGATAAAGATGTTTTGACAAGTCATGTATGTTTATTTCATAGGTGGTTATATGCATGTTAGATGCGTAAAACTATCCTTAGGTTAGTTAGACCATCTTAATGTATACCGGGTTCTGCTTGCGATATATGTTTTCCTGCTCACTGAGTACATAACGTACTCACCCCCTCCACTTCCCAACCATGGAGGTTAATTTGGTGAGCTTGAAGCTCTGAGTGGATCTTGTAATCTTTTGACATTTTCACGGCGTTACCGCACGTGGGTAGCCCCTGTTTTGTACTTTGTTTGTATAGTAGCTCATGATTATGTTTATATGTTTTATAATTTTGTAAATTAACTCTTGACTATCTTATAGTTTGTAAATGACCTTATATATGAATCTTTGGTACCGTCATTGAGATTGCTCTTGAGTGGACTTAAAAGTCCAGTTGTTGCGGTAGAGTTTTAAAATGAATATAGAAATGCATTTAAAACTGATTTATAGGTATTTTAATGGAGTTTTGGGATTTTCAAAATACAGTCGTTGTGTTGTCCAAATATTTTCAAAATACAGTCAGGTTAAGGGTATCGTTAGTATCCTTAGCTCGGGTATGCGGCGGTTGTCATATGTCTGATATGGTTCCGGGTCGTGACATTTACCATGCAAATATAATCAAATTATTATGTAATATGTGTATGATGAGACTATCAAAAATTGAATCCGTCATTAAATATTAAATACAATATAAACAAAAGTGTTAGCTTCTTTTGTCATAAGAATAAACCATTGTTTTTTTTTTGTTAGCCTTATTGAGCGAACTCGATATCACCTTAACTTGAATATGATTAGTCTTATACTAATCGGTCCTACTTAACTAAAATTGGATTATATGGATGAACAAATTCATGATCATATTTAAAGGTAAAGATAGGAATAACATATGACATATGTTTTGACAAAGAGTTATCACTGACAAATCTAAGAGTTGTATGAGATGTGATTGATAAAGATGTTATCAAACTAATTTAAGTTTATTGGTCCGTTGAGCAAACTCAAGTTTAATTAAATTTGAATAGGATCCTATCCTACTAAAGAAATTAGAAATTTTATTTTAAAATAGTAGTAAAAGTTATTACTTCAAATAAAAATTATAGGAGTAATGAAATATATAATTAAATTCCTATTCTTATTTGGTTGTCATTACATATAACCTAATACTTGCTATCTTAATATTTATTTTTTCAGTAGAAATTACCTTTATTTAGTATACTTAATACAAAGAATTAATGAACTAAATTTCTTGAATATATGTCAGGTTTGAGAAAAGTTCTCAAAAGGATAAAAAGAAATTTGTATATCCATCATACAATATTGCTATTAATCCCTATTGAGGATTTGGGGACAAAGTCTTAGAGATAAGTTAACATCATAGAAATGACTAATATATAATGAAATTTATAGTTAACTATTGTATCGTAAACTTTAACAATAATATGAAATATAGATGTCAAAACTAAGATAGCATAATGCAAATAGTTGCATAGAGTACAGTTAAAAGGTATAACATTTTGATAAAATTGCACTCAATTTAACGTACAAAAATGTAAACATTGACTACAATTGAAGGCGTTTACTATAGTATGATAACAATTGTCATTAGAAGAAGATTATTGTATGACTTTCTTGTCAATACATGACATGGTAGGGATCATATATATATTTCTAATTCATGTTTTTGAATATTTAATACTAAACTTGGATTCAACATTATTAAAATATTCAAGGCATGATAAAAAATAGATTATTGATTAAAAATACTTAATCTAAGTTTATACAAATTGCTTGTATGTGTTGGATCAAGGGATTCTTATACTTAATATAAGTGGTAAAATATAAAATTAGATAATTATTACTATTATTTTATCTTATATTAGTTAATTTACCATAATGATAATTATATATTCACATGTAATGATACGTGTATCCTCTTGATTAAGAATCAAAAGGAAATTATGAAACTTGTTAGCTTGAAGAACAACCAAACCAACTTTTGATGAAAGGATGATAATGGTTTTAAATTGCCAAATTTTACATATGTGATGTGTGGAAGTCATAACAATTCATAAAATGATGAATACTTGTATGTCATTATATTTACTGATGAATGTATATGGTAAAGTCATTTTAAATTTAGTTAAACTTGAGTTTACTTAACAAACTGATTTAAACTAACATTAATTAGATAACATTTTATTAATCACATCTTATGTAACTCCTAGATCTATTAGGTGATAACTCCTTATCAAAATGTATCTTATATGGTATTCTTAACTCTGCTTCTAAATTCATATAACTATGAGTTTCTTCATCTAAATCATACAAATTTAGTTAATTAGGACTGATTATTATAAGACTAAAGATATTCAGGTTAAAGTGGTAAGTTAGCTTAATAATCTTAACATAAGTAGAACTACTTATAAAGATATTCAGGTTAAAGTTGTAAGTTAGCTCAATAATCTTAACATAAGTAGAACTCTGGTTTATTATTATAACAATAAAAGGCAACAATTATGTTCACAATTAGTACTCAATATTTATCAAGAGATTTAATTTTTCATAGTCTTATTAAATACTCATTATATGTAAAATGTCACACATCTAAGCATGCAAATATAGTCAAATTATTATGTGTACATGTATGATGTGTAATATGATTGTGATTGTTTCTGTCATATTATTATAAGAATAAACTAGAGTTTTCCTTATTATTAGGCTTATTGAGCAAACTTAATGTGATTACCTTAATATATTTAGTTTTATAATAATTGGTCCAACTTAATTAAATTTGTATGATTTGGATTAATAAAATTATGATCATATGAATTTAGAGGAAAGGTTAGAAATAACATATAAGATATGTTTCAACAAGGAGTTGTCACCTAATGGATCTCGAGTCGCATGAGATATGATTGATAAAGATGTTATCTAGCTAATTTAAGTTTAGTTGGTTTATTGAATAAACTCAAAGTTAACTAATTTGAAAAGGATTTTATCCCACTAGAGATTAGAGTAATCATTTTAGAATAGTAGTAAGGGATGTTATTTCAAATAAAATAATGGAAGTAACTGAATATACAATTAAAGTCCCGATCTTATTTGGTTTTCATGACAAATAACAAAATACTTCTTGTCTTAATATTTATTTTTAAAATAAAATAAAATTCTTTTAGTATTATTAATAATAAGAATTAATAATCCAAATTTCTTGAACATATCTCAGGTTTAAGAATAATTCTCAAAAGGATAAAAAGAAAGTTATACTTCCACTATACAATATTGCTATTAATTCATGTTGAAGATTGGGTGATAAAGTTTTAAAGATAAGTTAATAACATATTCATGACAAAACGTAATGATATTTTAAGTTGATTAATCTCTCATTAACTTTAATAGCAATATAAAAGATGGATGTGACATTATGATAGTATAATGCCAATAGTTGCATAAGGTAGAGTTGAAAGATATAGTACCCTGATAAAATGGTTTCACTCAATTTAACCTATAAAAACTGGACTATTATTGAAGATTTGCTATTGTATAATAACAGTTATCATTAGAAAAAGATTATTGTATGATTTTTATCGTCAATACATGATATGATAGAAATCATATATATTCTTAATTAATGCTTTTGATTATCTGATGTTGAATTTGGATTTAACATTATTACAATGTTTAAGACATGATAAGAAATAGATTGTTGAGTAAAGTACTTGATCTAAATTTTTATAAATGGTATGTATATGTTAGATAAAGTGAGTCTTATGCTTAATATAAATGGTAAAAATATATAAAATATAAATTTGAGACAATTATTTTATGTTGGTTAAATCAACATAATGATAATTATAGAGTCATAGATAATGATATCTTATTGATTGTGAATTATATGAAAACTATGAAACTTGTTAGGTTAAGGAATAACCAAATCAAACTTTAGTGAAAGGATGATAATGGTACTGAATTGTTAAATTGTATACATATGATATGTGGATATACTAGTAATTTATAAAAGGATGAATACTTTTATTTCATTATGTTTACTAAGGTAAAAGACATAAACCGCCCTTGTAGTTTAAGAAACCTTAGAAAAACTCCTTGATATTTAAAATTCTTGAAAAAATTCCTAGTTTTTAATTTTCTAGAAAAACTCCTCATAAACTTTGGTTAAAAAATAGCAATGAAACACATGAACATCAGACGTAAACTAATTAAATATTACTAATATAGTAACTCATCCCTTAAACTTTACTTGAACTAATTAAATTCGACTTATATTAATAATTTAAGATAATTATAATAAATTGTTAGTTTAAATCAATTTTAATTTAGTTTGATTGAAGTTTAAGATTTGAGTTGAATATTATATAAACAACATTTGATTAGTTCATGTGTGATGTTCATATTGTGTATGTTTTATTGTTATTTTTTAACAGAAGTCTAATAGTTTTTCTAGAAAACTAAAAATTAGAGAGATTTTTTCAAAAATTACAAAGATCAAGGGTTTTCTTAAACAATAGGGGATGTTTATATCTTTTACCCTATTTACCAATGTCTACAAGAAGGTTAGTGGGTTTATAGTTATACTCTTCACTAAGAATATTTAAAGGCATACCACTTATAGTGACAAAATTCATACTTTTAATTTTTAAAAATATGATAGTCCAAAAATAACTCTTATTGGATATAAAAAAGGTAATAACTTAATTATGGGAATTAAATCTATAAAGATAGATATTGAAGTTATTTACCTATTCTATTCTAAGTGCATAGATAATGTAATAAAGGTGTTTAATATTTGATATAAGTGATACTTATGAAGTCTTCAAGAAGTTTGTCATTGTATGTATGAATTGATATATGAGTTTAAAGTCATATGGATATTAATTTTAGAAGCAAGTTCTAGTTAAAGTATATTTTACTTGGAATAATATTGTTTTGAGATTAGAAAAGTTCCAATGTAACATTAATCTCTAATCAAGTCATAATACATTTTTTATTTAATATAAATGATTATTTAGATCAGTAAGTTCTTTAATGAACTTGATATAGTTCCTTACATTGTTGAAATAGTAATATAATGTTGAACATTAGAGCTATTATATATATATGAAAGGAGTTAAGGTCTCATCAAAGATCTAAACATGTATTTGGGCAATTTATCTTAATTATAAGGACATGAAGATAAGAGTTGCAAGGTTTAAGCAAGTATTCACTATTGGGAAACTCGTAGAATTTTCTTACTAAACTACTATTCTGATAATAGTATGATCGTCATATAGAGATATGGTATAAGATACTTAAGCAATTGGCTTACTGCAATTAAAACATTGGAAAATGAAATGATTAAATTATACATTATAATCATATATAAATAGGTTGAGCCAAACCACATGGATATTCCTAATATTTGAGTGGTTAATACATATTGTCAAACTTCAATCTTCATCTATAATTATAAATTTTTTAATTAGAGAATTAAAAATAAACTAAAAAGAGTTTTGATTTAACTAATTCTAACTATGAATTAAAATTATTGTTTATAATTATTGCAACATATTAGAAACCTAACAGGTCACACATAAAAAGAAGTTAAAAAGACATAAATTTAAATTAAGTTAGACTTAATTGTAAAGTTTAAGAAATTTAATAGATCAAATGTAATATATTTGATTTTATTAAAATGAAACTTTTATTATAATTAGAAAGTTTAATTTTAATAAGAAAGAAATTCTTGTGTCTTTTCTATAAATAGAAAAAAGAAATAAAGAAGTTAATACCCATGACTTTTTCTCCCAAAATAGTTTAAGTTCTTTTTCTCTTTTTTATGGATATTATTAAAGGATGAAGATGTAAACAGCTTAGAATTGACGAATAGAGAAACTGCAGAAGTTTATTTTCTTATTGCTCCTATGATTCGATCATAATTAATTTCTAAATAATAAAATAAAAATTATTATACCAAAAGTAAATGGTTCCTTGTAATGCTTACTCTCTTTCTTCATAGCTTTTTTAACCTCTCTTCACATTTATCCACATTTTCTCTACGGTTTGTTCAATTGTTCAGCTCTCCCCTCACTCATGTTCATCTATTCTTATTTTTTCTTACTCATTAAGGCCATTCCCCTTTTAGTTTCTCTCAATTCTCTTGTTCGCATTTTTCCTTTTCAACTTGTTTGATATAGAGGAACATCATTAATCTTAAATCGTATGACGATCTTACCAGGGATGAGAAGAAGGCAATGAACATTGTGGTGAAAGTAGTCTTCAGCTACTGAAGGTAATTACACCATCAACAATGAGGATAAGGGTTTTAAGAATGGAGGTTTTTAGATTCTCAGAATGGGAGGTGTCATTTCTGCTGAAGATGATGATGGTTATTTATCAAGGTTGGAATTTTTCATTCTTCCATAGAAAAACAGAGGAAGCCAAAAATAACTAATAAGAGGTCCTTTAAGATTTTTCATTCTTTTCTTTTTTCTTTTTTCTTTTTTCTTTTCTAATTTCTCTCTCATGTCTTCCAAGGGCAATTGCATATGTTTTTTCCTCATGCTCCCATTTCCTCTTTCTCCAAGAGGGTCCATTATTATTCCTTTTCTATTTTGCTTTTTTGGTTTTTATTCTTTCTCTCCAATTAGTTATTGCTTTTTATTTTGTTCCTTTTCATTTTTCTTTTTTCAAATAAATTTTATAACAGTAAAAAATATTTAACTCAAAACTGAAATAAACATTGATGCTAATATTTTTAAATCAAAATCAATTAGTCATAATTAAAACAAAGTAATCACAATTACAAATAATTACATGTAATTGAAATTTAATTAGAACTTAAAAACTAATTAAAATAAGAATAAATTATATTTACAATTCTAAGCTTTATCTAATTTTATAATATATTTCAGAATTATCAAAAATAAAATATTTTAACTTTTAGTTTATTATAAAAACCAACTCACTGTTAACTCTCTAGTTAATTGTATTGAATTAGTACATCAGGACTTATTGACCAAGAAGCATCTATGTGGTCAAAAATCTATATATTAATAAATTTATTAAAAATAAAAATAAAAAATCCTAAATTTTTACCCAAAATCGTCTCCTTTTCCTTTTGTGTTTCACCTTACCATTTTATCTATTGAATAATATTCAAATTAAAATCTTGCCACTACTTGCATGCTTGCTAGAGTGTTGTAATTACAAATGGTCACAAAAGTTTGATATTTGGATTTTGAAATACAAGATTTGCATCTTAAACCATATATTAATGTTCTTTTCTCTTTAGTTGGATTTTTTATTATAGAAAGCGTATAATTTACAGATGGAGTGTTGCAATTACAAGTGATCATAAAAGTGTAGTTATAAACAATCATTTAAAAATCGAATCTTTTGAGTATATAACTCAAACTCTTCTTCATCAACATTAAATGATTGTTGAGTATATGACTCAAACTCTTCTTCATCAACAAAACTCTTCTTCATCAACAATAAATGTTGGCTTATTTGCTAAGGAATCTAAGGTTAAACTTCTCAAGCTAAATATTTAATGCTCCAATCAATGCAATGTTTTTTTGGTGGACAACTCAACCATTTCTTACTAACTTTGGAGACAAATTAGCTTATGGTGCAAAGCAAAGGTGGTAAGAGTTTGAGCATTATAAATACATCTTGAGCCCCTCCATTTTTCATGGACGTAACATCTTCACCACATTAGCTCAAATTTGTATTCACTTTTATTTTACAAGAGAGTTTTATGTTGTGAGATTATACACAAAATTTATATCCTCGTTGTGCTTAAAGGATTTAATTTGTACTCTTTTCTGTTATAGTGAATGTTTCGTTCATTGTCATCCGTAGAAGTAGCCCAACTTTAGTGAACCATGTAAATCCTTATGTCTTATATTTACTACTATTTTTGCCCAAATTTATTTTACTTCTCGCTCATCTTGATTTTGATCTTACTTCCAAAAACTCAAATTAAAGAAGAATCTGATATCATTTACATCAGAAAAAAATATAACATATCAAAACAGGATATACTTACTTTAGAACAAAACTTACAAGTATCCAAACAGAATATCATAATAACAAAATATAACTTTAAGTATCAAAACAGAACTTGATTGTGTTGGAACATAATTTAGTTGTTTCAGAACTTAACTTAGATTATATCATAATTGAACATATATCAAAACACAAAACAAGTTATCCTACTAATCTTTTTATAGAAGTGGATAACGGGACTAGAACAGAAAATACCTATGATTGGTATCACAAAACAGAAGACCCGAAGTGTCAATATTAGGAGACACCAAAGTGTCACTGGAGCAGCTGCAGACCCTTCTAGGCATGCCTATTTATCCACGACTAAGACTTGGCAGTTTTAAATCAAACCATTTCAAGTTTTAGAATCACATGCAAAAGATGTAGTGCATAACATATGTCTTTATTCCATTTTCCTCAAATTAAACATATACATGCACATCCAATCAAACTTAACATACTTTATGACATAAACATTTACAATAATGTACCATTAAATGCTTTATGTATTTACACATTATATATAATTACATAAATTTCCAATTCATATACAGTCATATTCAATTCACATAGCATAAGCCCCTTTGAAACACATTTGTATTCATAAGGACACATTCATCCTTGAACACGCTATACATTTCAACATTAGACACATTATTCACTAACCCCACATTCTTTAAGTAATTACCTCAATTAACAATCCATAACTAAATTAACTTTTACTCAATTAATCTAACATCATCTA
>JANIIA010000002.1:16753658-16771230 GCA_027478495.1 Erythroxylum alaternifolium
GAAATGATTGAATTATAAGATTTAAGTGTTCAAATGACATTATACTGTTTAATATGATATTTTCTTTTCTGTAGGCCTTAGAAAATCCAATAGAGAACAAGTTTATATCTGATCTTGCGAAGGGACTTTTACAAACTATTAAATCATATTAGGTATATTTTGTTAATGGATACAAATATCATACAGAATATCATGGTCGTAATATGACAACAATAAATAGCGAAGTTTGCATATAGGGAGAATTGATGGATTACTGATAGATGTGTATTAGGATATGTTTTTATAGGTAATTGGCAGGTGTTTTCTAGCATAATTGTTATTTATTGTTCTAGTTTAGATTTATTTTGTATATTTTCATTAAGTTTGATTTCCATTGTTGTTCTTGTGTGTTTAATGCTAATTGAGGGTAAGAATTGATTATTTTTATATAGGAAGGAAGAGGGAGCAACTTGGAGGTTGAACAAAAGATCAAAGAAGAGAAGCCAAGAAGAGTTCATCTGGAACAAATTCCCACGTTCGTGGGAATCATGCAAATTCCCACGATTGTGGGAAATCACAGTAGAAATAAGGAGTGCATCTGTGTGTAATTCCCATGGTTGTGGGAATCATGCGAATTCCCACATTGTAATTTGAGGCAATCTGCGAGGCTTCATTAAACCTAGGATTCTTGGACTATAAAAACATCAAGCCTCCATCTTCAACGAATAGGACACCCCCTATAGAAACACCATCCTTGAGTGGAGAACACATGTTCGGAGCATTGAGGAGGGATTGAAGACAAGGATTATCATCAAGATTGGGCAAAATAGCACATCAACACAAAAATTTCAGATTTTGGTAAAGAAGAGAAGGAGTCTTTCTATTCAATTTTCTTTCATTTTAATCTTCTTTATTCTTTGTAAAAATGGTTTATTTGATTGTTGATGATGTTATAGAGATCATATTATGTTGATTTCGATTTAGGGATTGCTTTTGAATTATTTTGTCAAAACTCCTATTTTATTGAATCGAATGAAGTGTCTTTGATGATTATTGTTTTAAATTATTGTCTTGCAACAAATCGAGAGAGTGAGTGAGATGAGATTCGTGTAGGATTGTAAAACAAGAGTTGGCGACTTATAGACTAGCAATCATTATGTTAATTGAATAATTAGAAGAGAGATCGCGATTAATCAATTGATCACCCATAGGATAATTTAATAACTAGTTGAATCGGTAGAGTCATTGGGTAGGATGAGAGACCGTTCAATCGATTCCTGTTAATTCAATTAGGGACAAATAGTTACACCTTAAGAGAGGGTAATTAGTACATTCAAAAATTTAGGGTGAGACACAATTCAATCAATAAAATTGGAGGGAGACAAAATAAGGAAAAGGTAATCTCTAGCATTTAGATTCTTAAATTCAGATTTTCTGCAATTGCGGTATTGTCCATTATTACATTAGTCTTTTGATTT
The DNA here is from genome assembly GCA_027478495.1 of Erythroxylum alaternifolium. Classification (NCBI taxonomy): domain Eukaryota; kingdom Viridiplantae; phylum Streptophyta; class Magnoliopsida; order Malpighiales; family Erythroxylaceae; genus Erythroxylum; species Erythroxylum alaternifolium. Next base: position 16,755,116 of record JANIIA010000002.1, read on the forward strand.
TAATTTAATTTTTCATATTATTTGCATTTGACAATTTAGTTTCTTAAACAAAGTTGTGTCTAAGTTAAACGATGTCTAGACATCAATCCCTGTGGGATCGATAGCCACTCTTTTTACTACAAGTCACGACCAATTCACTTGCAGTTTTTAAGCGTAAAACAAATAGATATATTTTACCATCAACAGTGACTAATTCGGTGGAGAGCAAGAATGAGGGCTGTAGAAACTTCCTTGCAAGAGCTTAATACATAAATTGCTAGGTGTCTTAATTTTGAAAGGGCACATGTCACCAATGCATGTATCCCATTTGTTCATCATATAAGCTACCAAATGTCACAATTTTATTAGGCCATTCGTCACTCACCAATGCTGCTAAATGTCATTCAATTATACCGTCATTTTTCCCTTATTTACCTATGTCAAATGTCACTCAGTGTATAGTCTTAGTCATCCAAATTTTCATGTACCAACTTATCTTGCCACTTGACAATTTCTTAATCCAAATGTCCATTTTATTACATTAAATTTTCTAATGGTAACAATTAATTCCAACTCACTAAGTATGATCCATTAATAAAATTTCAAGATCAGGCCAAAATTCAAAATATATACAATTCACAATCATATCACAATATCTAATACATATACTTTCATGAATATGTAACATTTCGACTAGGGTATAGTTTGGTCTTTACAATTATATCCCCCTTAAAAGAATTTCGTCCTCAAAATTCATACTTGATGAGAACAACTGAGGGTCCTAAGTTTTCATGGTATATTATGGCTCCCAAGTTGCTTCCTCGAGTCTATGGTGTTGCTAGAGTACTTTAACCAGAGGTATTTGCTTATTTCTAAGTTGTCAGACTTCTCTGGCTAAAATAGACACAAGCTCTTCTTTATAAGTCAAATCTGATTGTGCTTGAATTTCTTACACAAGAATCTTATGTGTATCATCAGATTGATATTTTCTCAACATGGAAATATGAAACACATCATGCAACTTGGCCAATTCTTCAGGAAGAGATAATTGATAAGCTACTAGTCCGACTCTCTTAAGAATCTCATAAGGACCAATATATCGTGGGCTGAGCTTACCTTTCTTCCCAAACCGAAGTATGTGTTTTCATGGTGATACTTTCAGGAATACCTTATCACCTACCTTATACTCAATATCTTTTCTTTTTAAATCAGCATAGGACTTATGCCTATTACTGGCAGCTTTCAATCTTTGATGGATAACTTGAACTTTCTCTTCAGTATCTTTCACAATATCAGGCCTGATCATCTTGTTTTCACTTAGGACCTATTTGGTTGGACGTTAATTAATGGAACGGAACATAATGGAAGGGAACGAAACGAAACGGTTTATAATAGAATGAAATGTAATATAGTGAAAAGTTGTTTGGGAGTGATGGAAGGGTTCATAATACAATGTAGTGAAACATTGTTTGGAAGATGAATGGAATGGAATGTATAATAATTAGCTATTATACCTCTAATATTAAAATGATTATTACAAGAGGTTTAACGCTATGATTTTAAAATAAAAATCATGTTCAATTAAAAAATTACACATAATCGTGAAAAAGAATTTTGTATATATTTTCTATTTTAAAATAATACAAATTTTAATAATTATTTTATTATTCATTATATCCAATTTATTATTAATTATATAAAAATATTATTATTAATTTATAAAATTTTTATTAATGAAAATAGAAAATATATAAAAAATCATTCTTTAACTGTATTTATATATGTCTATATGCATAAAAATATAAATAAATAAATAATTTAAAATATAAATCACATATAATAGAAAAAATTTATTGAATAATTATTAATAATAATATTTTTATATAATTAGTAATAAATTGTATATAATTAATAAAAAATAATATATAATTAATAAAAAATAAAAAATTTTAATAAAATTTTTATTAATGAAAATAGAAAATATATAAAAAAATTATTCTTTAATTGTATTTATATATTTCTATATAAATATAAATCGCAAATAATAGAATAAAATTTATTAAATAATTAATAATAATATTTTATATAATTAATAATAAATTATATATAATTTATAAACAATTACAAAATAATTTTTTATATATTTTCTATTTTTATTAATAAAAATTTATTAAAATTTTGTTTTATTAAAATTTTTATTTTATTATTAATTATATACAATTTTTATTAATAATATAAAAATATTATTATTAGAGTAAGGAGAAATAATATACAAATATTATTAATTATATAGAAGAAGGTTAGAGTTAGAAGAAATAATTGGTATTAAGAAAAAATTTTGAGGGTATATTAGGTAGTATGTATTTATTAGTTTACGTTCTATCCTAAACCCTCCGAATCGAAGATTTCTTATTTTCACTGTTTAGGATAGAATGGGACGTAACATGAAACCCTTCACTTCCATTCCATTCCGTTCCATTTCATTATGAAACCCTCAACCAAACAATGGAAGTGTGTTACGTTCCATTTCATTCCATCACTAACCCTCCAACCAAACAAGCCCTTAATTCAGTCCAATATACCGAAGTTCTACACCTCCGACCAAATAGGGCTTCATAAGATGCCATGCCAATACTAATATGATAACTGTTGTTGTAAGCAAACTCCATCAAAGAAAGATAGTTTTCCCAACCTCCTGGGAATTCTAACACACAACCCCAAAGCATATCTTCTAATATCTGAATAACCCGTTCAGATAGTCAATCTGTCTGGGGATGGAAAGTGGTACTGAACTTAACTTGAGTACCTAAAGACTTTTACAGATTTTTTCAGAATATCGAAGTAAATCAAGGATCACGATCATAAATAATAGATAGTGGCACCCCATGCAACCTCACTATCTCATTCATATATAGGTCTACAAGCCTATCCAATGAATAATCAGGCCGAACAGGAAAGTGAGCAAACTTGGTGACCTTATCAATAATCACCCATACAACATCATGTTTCCTTTGAGTAAGAGGAAGTCCAGTGACAAAATCTATGATAATGTTATCCCATTTCGATTGAGGAATCAAAATAGGATATAATACACCAGATGGAATTTGGTGCTTATCTTTAACTTGCTAACATGTCAAACATAATCCACTACATCACGTTACATACCTGACCACTAGTAATGCTACTTCAAATTTTGATGCATCTTATTTTCACCAGGATGCATTGTAAAGACAGTATTATGGGCCTCAAACAATAACTTTCTCTTTAATTCATCATTAGTTGGCACACACAATCGATCTTTATAATACAGATCACCATCTCCTTTCACAGAAAAATCTAGTTGTTTGCTTTCCCGAGTCGCCAAAATAAGTTGTTGCAACTTTTCATCAACTTTTTTAGCATCACAAATTTCTTGCCTCAAGGTAGGCCTGGCTTTCAATTAAGCTATTAAAGCCTTATTAGATACAAGTCTTCTTTCACTCTGCTGCACAGATAATGCTAAAATAAACTTCCAACTCAAGGCATCAGCCACGACATTAGCCTTACCCGGATGGTAATCCACAATGCAGTCATAATCCTTAAATAGTTCGAACCAACATCGTTGTCTCAAATTAAGTTCCTTTAGAGTAAGCAGATACTTCAAATTTTTATGATCAATAAAAATCCTACACTTTTCACCATACAATTAGTGCCGCCATATTTTCAATGCAAACATTACCACTGCAAGTTCAAGATCATGTGTAAGGTAGTTCTATTCATGAGGCTTCAATTGCCTAGAGGCATATACAACCACCTTTCTATCCTATATCAAAACACAACCCAAACTATTTCTAGATGCATCACTAAACATAACATATTCCTTACCAGAAGTGGGTTGAGCCAATATAGGAGCTTCAGTAAGCATTCTTTTTAGTTGATCAAAATTAGTTTGACATCTAGCAAACCATTCATACTTCACTCCTTTTCGTAGCAGTTTAGTCAAAGGGTATGTTATCACTGAGAATCCCTTCACAAACCGGCGATAGTAAACTACTAAACCCAGAAAAGTTCTCACTTCTGTCACACTCTGTGGTGGCTTCCAATTAACAATTGCTTCAATCTTACTGAGATCAACTCTCATCCCTTGAGAAGAAACAACATGTCCTAGAAAAGAAACCTCCTGAAGCCAAAAATCACACTTACTCAACTTAGTATACAACAGTTTTTTTCGTAGGGTTTGTAACACAACTCGCAAATGCTCATCATGATTATGTTTATTCTTGGAACAGACCAGGATATCATCTATAAACACCACTACAAACTAGTCTAAATAAGGCCTAAACACTCTATTCATTAGATCCATGATTGCAGCTGGAGCATGAGTTAATCCTAATGGCATTACCAAGAATTCATAATGTCCATAATAGGTCCTGAATGCAGTCTTCGGAATGTCCACATCCTTTACCTGAAGTTAATAGTATCCTGATCACAGATCTATCTTTGAAAATACTCCTGCATCTTTCAATTGATCAAACAGATCTTCTATCCTTGGCAACGGATACTTATTCTTCACGGTGACTCTGTTCAGTTGCCTATAATCAATGCACATCTGGAGAGTACTATCTTTCTTCTTAACAAACAAAACTGGTACTCCCCAAGGTGAGGCACTGGGTTGAATGAACCCCTTATCCAGTAGCTCTTGCAACTGAACCTTTAACTCCTTCAATTCAGTATGATCCATCCTGTACAGTGCTTTGGATATAGGAGTAGTGTCAGGCATAACTTCAATAGACAACTCTACTTCTCTTTCAGTAGGAATTCCGAGTAGCTCTTTAAGAAACACATCTGGAAATTCATTCACTGCTGGAATATCTTGCAATTTAACACTCTCTTTCCTCAAATCAATCACAAAGATAAGCTTCACACCCCTTCTTAAGGAACTTTCGAGCTTACATAGTAGATACCATATTAGCTAGAGAACCAATGTGGATGCCATGCATTACTATTTCAAATTGATCAGGTTTCTTAAGCATAATTGTCTTAGCACTACAGTCAACCACTGCCTGATGCTTAGATAACCAATCCATACCCAAAATCAAATCAAACACATAAAAAGGCAATCTAATTAGATCTGCTACATATTCACTTCCTTGGATCATAATAGGACAATTTCTATAAACCTGATTAACTAACACACTACTACCCAGAGGACTAGTTACACGAATATCATACTCTAACTGATCTACAAGCATCACTTTATCAGAAATTTCTCTAACACGTATATAAGAATGAGTGGATCCAAGATCAATCAAAGCATACATTTCAGAACCAAAGAGAAAAACAGTACCCACAATGACTTCAGGTACATCCTGATCCTCACGAGCTTTCAAAGCATAAGCTTGAGTTATAGCTGATGGCACAGTAGGTTAATCAACAGTTTTTGATATAGTACTTGGATTAGGTCTAATATGTCCAAATCATCCACGACCTCTACTGTGTCCTCTATTTATAGCAGATGCATGAGAAAACTCTCTACTAGCTTGTGATGTCTAAGGTTGTCTCATAGGACAATTGTCTATCAATTGCTTAGTGCTACCATATCGATAACATACACCCGTAGCTCTTTAACAAGTACCCTAATGATGTTTAGAGTAATGAAAGCACTCTAGAGCACTAGAACCTTGACCCATAAAATAAACCCTACCAAAATTAGTCGATAAGGGAAAGTCAAGTCGCCTTCCCCTAGCTATAGATATCTGAGTAAATTATTGAGTAATGGAGGCACATTTACGACTTCTCTTACCCGAGGACTGACCTCCTCTAATAAAACCTCTTCGATGACCCCTTTCTCTCCTAACCATCTTTTGCTTCTCTATCTTCATGGTAGCTTGTACTAGCTGGGTAACTCACTTGCTGCAAGAGAGTAATTGTCACCATATGCTCTTTGATCAAATCATTTAAACCATCTTCAAACTGATGACACCAAAACTCCTCAGTAAGTACAGGTTCAGGTGTATACTTGCTGAGTCTACTAAATTCTCTATATTTTCTCTGCTTCAGGTTCAGAAACTGCTTCCACTTCTCCTTTCTATAGGGTTTCCAAAAAATGCTTGGCTTTAAACTCTTGGGAAAAGAAATCCCAAGTCAAAAGCTCCAGTAACTAAGGATATCTTAGAACAAACTTCCACCATTCATAGGCTGCTCCTTGAAGAAGGAAGACAGCACAGTGCATTATCCATTCAAGTGGGCAACTAATTTCATCTTCTAACCAAAATTTCGTCTTTTCATACTCCTCTAGAGATGTTCCAGTAAAGTCCTCAGCTCCATACTTCCGCAACTAGTCAATCAGAGCTTTGGGTATGATCATACCATATAATAACACCATCATATCTTCCGACAGCTTAACCAAAGCCTGCCCCTGAGCTGAAGGTGGAGGAGGTGCACGTCAGTTTCACCTCGATTGACCTCAAAGGGTCCCAATACAAATGGATGAGATCGCACAAGATTATTACTCTCTACAACCTCGTCAACAGCTTCATGATATCTTTCCATACTCAATTCTAAAACCAAAACATGGGACAACCCGCATTAGGCCAAACATAACTCTTTTATCCAAGTATAAGAAATAGTTAAGCACTGGTTAAATCATAATCACCTAAACCTTGCTCTGATACCAAACGACGTAATACCCACATACCCCCTAAAAGGATATGCAAATGCCATACAAAACAAAATTGAAACATGCCAAAGAATCCAAACACTTCTAGAAACTCAAGCAAACATACATTACATATTATTAGATGTTGTTGTAAACAAAACATATCAAACATATTGTACTATTCTAAATACATGCCATAAGCTCCAAATCCACCTTATATTAAGGTTATTACAAAGCATTAAACAAAACATAAAATACAGCATGACTCATTACAATGAAATACAACTTAAACTTAAACACAAATATACATCTTCCAAAACAAAACACATCCTTCTTTGGTCACTGTGGTTATCCCAACCTTAGATCTTCTTATCAGAACCTATATGGAGGTAAAACCACTGTGGTAAGCATAGTGGGGAATAACTAAACAAGATATAATCTGAAGACTGTTTCAAACAATCGTCTAACATTTACATGCATTGAATTGTGTCAAATCACATACAACCTTTAATTGTTTAAATTAAAGAACAATCCTATATTAGTTGCATCAGAACATAATATAACATATCAGAACAGGATATACTTGCTTTAGGACAAAACTTATAAGTATCTCATAATAACAAAACATAACTTTAAGTATCAGAATAGAACTTGATTGTGTCATAACAGAATTTAGTTGTTTCAAAACTGAACCTAGCTTATATAATAATTAAACATATATCATAACACAAAAAAAGTTAGCCTGCTAATATTTTTACATAAGTGGTTAATAGGACCAAAATAGAAAATACCTATGATTGGTATCACAGAACAGGAGAGATTTATGTCTCAATAACAGAAGACACCAAAGTGTCAATATTAGGAGATGCCAGAGTGTCAATATTAGGAGACACCGAAGTGCCAATATTAGGAAACACCGAAGTGTCACAGAAGCAGCTGCAGACCCTTCTAAGCATGCCTAATTACCCATAGCTAAGACTTGGTAGTTTTAAATCAAACCATTTCAGGTTTCAGAAACATGCAAAAGATGTAGTGCATAACATATGTCTTTATTCCATTTTCCTCAAATTGAACATTTACATGCACATCCAATCAAACTTAACATACCTTATAAGCATAAACATTTGCAATAATGTACCATTAAATGCATTATGTATTTACACCTTACATATAATTACACAAATTTCCAATTCATAAACAATCATATTCAATTCACATCACATAAACCCCTTTGAAACACATTTGTATTCATAAGGACACATTCATCCTTGAACACACCATACATTTCAGCATTAGACACATTATTCACTAACCCCACATTCTTTAAGTAATTACCTCAATTAACAATCCATAACTAAATTAGCTTTTACTCAATTAATCTAACATCATCTAGGTTCATTTTCAACCTCAATTAAGTTCAATTAACCAAATTAGAGTGACTTGTTATCAAGTGATTCAATAAATGCATAAAATAGAATTTACCATATCTAAATCTTACCTACGATTGTGGGGTACATTCCCACGATCGTGATAGAAGGTAATGCATCTGCCCACGATCGTGGGATGAGTGCCACAATCATGGACTACTCATTTTCCTACGAATTTCCATATTCAACACCTTCATTTCAATCCATATATCATATCTCAATTATATCTTAACTATATTTCAATTCCTCATCAATTTCATCTCTAATTTCAACTCAAAACTATTCACTTGACAACTCACAAACCATAATATTTCATGCATCAAAAATAAAGAAGAAATTATCATACAAACATCCTTTTCCAAAACTCATTTCATCATCAACACTACACATATTCTATCCCAATTCAATCGTCATAAAATTTGTATTACTATATGCTATCAAGTTTAGAATTCCCTTACCTATTTAACTTCAAATTCCTACTTCAATGAACAAACTAATCTAGCCCTTCATGTAACCAGCATAATTCCAAGATCAAGATGAAATTAGGATGCTCTTAGTACCAAAAAGATAGTAGTATAAAAGATAGAATAAGATAGCTTTCTTAATGTGGTATTTAATAAAACGTTTGGGGTGTTAATGAACAAAATTCAAAGCAAGGAGAGGGTAACTAATTCGGTGGAGAGCAAGAATGAGGGCTGCAGAAACTTCCCTACAAGAGCTTAACACATAAGTTATTAGGTATCTTAATTTTGAAAGGGCACATGTCACCAATGCATGTATCCCAACGTCACAATTTTATTAGGCCATTTGTCACTCACCAATGTTATCAAATGTTATTCAATTATACTGCCATTTATCCCTTATTTACATATGCCAAATGTCACTCAATGTATAGGCTTAGTCATCCAAATTTCTGTATACCAACTTGTTTTGCCACTTGACATTTTTCTAATTCAAATGTCAATTTTATTACATCAATTTTCTAATGGTAACAATTAATTCCAACTCACTAAGTATGATCGATTAACCAAAATTCAAGATTAGGTCAAAATTCAAAACATATACAATTCATGATCATATCACAATATCTAATACATATAATTTCGTGAATATGTAACATTTCAACTAGGGTATAATTTGGGGCCTTACAACTTGGTTGCTTATGCACTCTCAGTTGCACAAGAAATTCCTAAAGGTATTAAACCTTCCTCTTATTCTGAAGTTATTTATTATGCTAATTCATCTAAGTGACTAGTGGTAATGAATGAAGAAATTGAAAGTCTCCATAAGAGCGATACTTAGGATATATGTAAGCTTCCTAAAGGCAAGTAACCATTGAGTTGTAAATGGATTTATAAGAAGAAAGATGCCATCCTCGGGGTTAAAGAAGCAAGGTGGAAAGCACATTTGGTTGTTTATGGTTTTAAACAAAAGGAAGGTATTGATTTTAATGAAATTTATCTCTTGTTGTTTATCATACCTCCATTCGTGTGCTTCTTGCTCTTGTTGCTTTATTTAATTTGGAGTTGGAGCAACTTGATGTAAAAATTACTTTCCTACATGGAGAACTCGAGGAAGAGATATACATGAAGCACCTTAAGGGTTTTGTTGTTCCTGGTAAGGATCATTGTGTTTTTCATTTGAAGAAATCTCTTTATCAGCTTAAGTAAGCTCCAAGATAGTGGTACAAAAGGTTTGATACCTTTATAATCAGGCAATCCTTTACTAGATGCCAATATGACAATTACGTCTATTTTCAACAATATACAGATGGGTCTTTCATGTACTTGTTGCTATATGTCGATGATATGCTCATTGCTTCTTATGACAAGTCTTTGATCAATAATTTCAATTTTCATCTCAGTAAGGAGTTTCAAATGAAAGACCCTGGTGTGGCAAAAAGATTCTCAGCATGGAGATACAAAGGGATCGACAGACTAAGAAGTTATTTTTGTCTCAAAATAACTATATACAGAAAATTCTTGACTGATTTAACATAGGCTCTTGTAAGCCTGTCTCGAAGCCTCTCATCGCTCATTTCAAGTTATCATCTGATATTTGTCCAAAAATAAAGGAAGGAATAGAACGTATGTTGAACATTCCATATTCTAGTATTGTTGGTAGTCTAATGTATGTTATAATTTGCATTAGACCTGATATGGCATATGTGATTAGGATGGTTAGCCATTTTATGCACAATCCTAGCAAGTTTCATTGGGATGCTTTCAAATGGATACTTTGATATTTAAAGGGTTCTTTTAAACTTGGCTTTAATGTTTGATAGGAGCAAAGCAACATCTAATAATGTTATCAGTTTTATAGACTCTGATTATGGTGGTGACCTCAATAAACAAAGGTCTCTCTCTCTAGTTACATCTTGACTTTGTGTTCTAGAAGTATCAATTGGAAAGCATCACTGTAATCTATAACAGCTTTGTCTACTACAGAGGCAAAGTACATTGCAGCTACAGAAGGTATGAAGGAGGCTACTTGGTTGATAGTCTTATTATCAAGCTTGGTGTCACATAGGATACTACTATTGTGTTTTCAAATAGCTAGAGTGTTGTTCATCTTACCAAGAACGATGCCTATCACTCCAAAACTAAGCATATTAGTGTAAAGCACCACTACATCAAAGACATTGTTGCCGTTGGAGAAATTGTTATGAAAAGTTCACACATTTGACAATCCTGCGAATATATTGACAAAGCCACTACTTATCGCTAAGTTCGAGAATAGTTTGGACTTAGTCGGTGTTCGCAGCATCTGATTACCCTTTGGGGTTTTATATGGCAATGAGTGACTGGTTGGATTTGAGTTAAGGTGGAGATTGTTGGGTATATGACTCAAAACTCTTCTTCATCAATAATGAATGTTGGCTTATTCATTAAGGAATCTAAGGTCAAACTTCTCAAGCCAAACATTTAATGCATCAATCAATTCAATGTTTTTTTATGGACAACTCAACCATTTCTTGCCGACTTTGAAGATAAATTGGCTTATGGTGCAAGGTAAATGCGGGGAGAGTTTGAGCATTATAAATACATCTTGAGCCCCTTCATTTTTCATGCACACAACAATAAGAAACTTGTAAAAATTTGACAATATATCTTCACCATATTAGCTTAAATTTATATTCACTTTTATTTTACAAGAGAGTTTTATTTTGTGAGATTATATACAAAATTTGTATCCTTGTTGTACCTAAAGGATTTAATTTGTATTCTTCTCCGTTATATTGAATTTTTCGCTCATCGTCATATATGGAAGTAGCCCAACTTAGGTGAACCACGTAAATCCTTGTATCTTATATTTACTACTATTCTTGCCCAAATTTATTTTACCTCTCACCCATCTTGATCTTGATGCTGCTTTCGCTATCGCCTTATATCATAACAGAATCAATTTGAATGATTCATTTGTAAAAATCTTGAATCGACTAACCTTTTGATTCAATTTATCTAAACTCTCTTGTTATTAAAATTTGGTCAATTTATTAAGTAATTGACCAATTTTTCCAATCTAATCGATTATTATAAATCATAATAAACTTGTTGGTTTTTATTTAACAGTTTTCTATTTCAATTAAACTTTAAATTTTTACAGTGAATAAGAATATTCTCTTTCCTCAATCTTATTTCAAATTCCTCAATTTGTTCAATCCTTATTATATAATCATTTTATGATAAACTTATATAAGTTAAATATTTTAAACTTTATACCTTTTATCCTATTGATTTAATAAGTAACCCTTCTATTTAGTGTGCTTGGGCTTTTTTCCCGGACATTGAGATAAGCAATATAAGAGTCTTCTTATAACTGCCTTATGATAATGTCGTTCATGCCTCTAAGCCAAATGTCCCATCTCATCATAGTTTATTAATTCCTTGTACTTTCCTTTTTCTTTGCCACAGAGCAAGAAAGATGGCTAGAACAAACTCATATATCTTAGTGGCTCTAGTTATTGTATTGATAACTAAATGATAAGTACTTTGTTACCGGAGGAAAAGGAGATAGCTTTAGGTAAAAATTCAGGATTTTTATTTCAGATTTCTTATTTTTGATCAATTTTTAATGTATATATTTTTACCTAAGTGAATGTTTATTTGTCAATAAGACATGCTACTACATCAGCACTGATAACTAGAGAGTTTACTACATGCTAGATTTTTAATAAATTAAAATTTTGAACATTTTATTATTACTTTAAATAGTTTAATTAGTATTACAAAATTAAATAAAGTATAAAATTTTAATTGTAATTTATAATTAAAAATAAAAATATAATTAAGAATAACATATATAATGAAACTTCAGCATGAATTGTTCATGATAATATTCTATCAAACCGAAGTGTATGTAATATAAGACAAACATTTAAAATAAATTAGATTGATTTAGCATAATTAAAGTTAAATGAACGCACTTAGGCACGATTAAAGTTAAATGAATATTATTTAATCATAATTAAGATTTAAATTAGATTTGATGTAATGTAACTCTATAAAATTAGAAATTAAAATTTATTAGGTGAAATTAAATACATGATTAAACTGACTTTATATGATGATAAAACTTTTGAAAAAAATTAAATCAAAAAATTTGGACAAAATGGTTAAAAGTTAGGCAAAATCAAGTACCACACTAATATAGAAATAAGATTTTGTTAAATTTTTAAAGAAAACAATATTTATGTAGGATCTGGACCACCATACATGTCTAATCTACACAAGATAATCCCTTATATAGTAACTCTTAAGTTGTTATGTATATAAATTTATGTTCTTATGTTTCATATTTTTCTTCTTCAAAGATCATTTCCTTCCTTGATTAGTTCCGCTTGGCCTTCATGGAGTCTAGAGCATTATGACTATTTTCTTATTTTTTTTATCACTTAAGCTTACCATGACTTTTCATCATAGCTTTTATGTGAGTTAGAACTAATTACATATACATCAGAGGTCATCTTGGAAGCTTCAAGTTGTTCTTCTTTTAATAGAAGATTTCTAATGGCATCCTTCATCATCTTCATTCTCTTCATACATGTTAGATGCGTTTTTATATGCTTCTAACTCTAAGGTAGAAAACAAATGATTGCTAGTTTTATTGTTCATCAAATTGCTCATGATTAGCACTCTCAACTTACTTATCATATTTAACATATGTCTCAAATATTTTTGTATTATAAGATCAAGCCACTTGTTATACGTGTTAAAATTGATTGTGATTGAGTTTAATTTAGTTACCAAAGGGCCTTTAAATCGAGCAACTAAAGGGAAACATATGTCCTTAATAGTCTCATGCTGTCTAAATTCAGGCATAGTATCATTATCTATAGTGACTTAATGTAAGCTAACAAGTTCTTCTCTTTTTATATCTCATTTGCACCATGGTCTTTTTATGCTATGTCATATTGCCCTCCTTAGGTACATCCATAACTAAAATTAGTGATTCTAAAACCTCTTTCTTTTCTAACACATATCAAATTTGCATGCTCCAAATTTCATAAATTCCACTATTCAACTTTTCATCTTCGTTGAGCTTGCCAATAATATTCTTTGTTGCAGTAGTTATGTTTGGTACTACAAATTTCTAAAATAAATTAAAAAATAGCATGCATACATGTTAATTTCATATCAAGTTTACATATTTTCAACTATTATAAACAAGGTTGATCGTTGTTTTCAATTAATTATGAAATCTATAGTTCGTAAAATGCTTAATCAACATTCATAAAACAATTGAATACTAATGACTATATTTAAGTCCATTTAAGCTCACACAAATTATGTAAACATATTTTTTAAGAAAACAATAAATATGTTTAATATAAAATATACATATAGTTCAACATTACATGTATAACATTAATAAGAACATATCCATATTTAGATACAAAAAGAATTATAAAAATTGGTCATAATTTCACATTTAGTTTCACATGACTTAAATAACATCTAAAAAACTTTAATGTAAATGATAAATAACCTAAATATAGTGAAATCTATAGACTATAGAAAATAGAGTTAACTAATCCTCGTAGTAGAACCTCAAAACACAATATGCAATTGTCGGAAAATTGGGTCGGGATCCGATCTCGACCGTAGCGAAATAATCACAAAACTTTTTTGTGACTTTTGATTTCCCGAAAACCAAGATCTATTTAATTTTATAAAATGATTAACATAAATCATAATAAAGCGAAAATTTAATTCGTACCTTATTCTGAATCTTGATCTCTATCTTGTCATATCCCTCGAACCATTCTCGAAACCGATATGTTTCAACCACCATAGCCGCACAAATGTTCAAACTCTAACGGTATCCACAGAATGAGTTAAGAGAACTCTATAACTCTTACAGAGAGGTTTAAGCAAAAAGCGTTAGCTCTATAAAGCTTAAGCCTATTTATAATAAGCTTTGGACGCTTTAGTAATTTAATTAAAATTAACTAATTTCTATTAAACTTTAATTAGAATTACAAAGAATTCTAATTAAATACCAATTATGCCTATATAAGATTTAATATCTCATATTGATCCTTATTTATTAAATATCTCATATTTAATTATAAATTTTCTCAAACTTTACAATCAAGTCTAACATGATTAAATTAACTTTGCTCTCTTTAACTCTCATTCTATATGCGAGACCTATTAGGTTCCCAAATATGTTAGCAATGATTATAAAATCTAATTCTAATTCATAATTAGAATTAGATAAATTAAAACTCTTTTTAATTTATCTTTAATTCTCTAATTAAATAATTTATAATCACAGGTCAAGATTGGCGTCTAGCAACGCATCATGACTACCCAAATATTTAGGAATATCAAAGTAGTTTTGACTGACCTTTCTGTATATAATTTTTTCGTATAATTAAATCATTTTATCATATAATGTTCCGATTAGACATAGAATATGAAATTAATGTCTACTTTATTTTGAGTCCAATCATATTAGTTGTTCGCCATTAGCTATCAATTCAATTAATAACATTTTGTAAAATGTTTACAAAATGTCATTCCAACTTAGCCAAGGATTTTCCGAATCAACACTAATCGAGAAAAATAGAATATTCTCCCTAATTACTTTAGGGTAATGAATTATATCTTGATCACTCAACTATCTTCATATAGTTCACGCTATGTCCAATGACTACCGATTAAATGACCTATGATTAAATAGATCATAAGTAGTATCAAAATATAGCAATCCCTATACAAAATAACTTTGACGACTTTAAGTTAAAGAATTACTTATACAATCATAACAATAAAAATTTCATAGACATACAAGTAATGTTCCAAATGGATTTCTCATATCGGGTTTATTCAGTTAACTCATTCTTTAATAAGTATCCACACGTTTGTTTAAGTATCTCTATACTTTAGCCTATAAGATCAACTACTTCTTTCATAAGAAAAAACACAACGTATGCTAGTCTTTTTACATTCTATTAATGTCCAATATTAATAGAACAATGAATAGGAACATTTATAAATAATAAATAAATACAATATGAATCTCATAATTATAATCTCATTATAATTTCATTTGCAATGTAAATGAAATTATCATATACATATAAACATATACAAGATAAATAATACCTTTAAATAATTTGTCACTAAACTATAACCAAAGCGATTGACTGTGGGGCATAAACCAACAGTTTGGACTCTACTGTGTTCTTTTCTAAAACATGGTTTATTTAATCATTAATGATGGTGGTTATCATAATTTGATAATTCAAAGTTTAAAAGTTGGCACATCATGGTATGCTAGTATTAATGCTTCATTAATTTGAAAAAATGACCCTTTGAGGCAAATTTGTCACATCATGGTATGCTGGTATTAATGCTTCATTAATTTGAAAAAATGACCTTTTATGCTCAAGCACAAATTTGCCTCGTACTATTGGTTATAGAAACTTATTTTATTTTAATTCTAGGCAAATCCTCTTAATGTGGATAATAAATAACGGAAAAAGTAATGGGGTGAGAGAGGCTCGAACTCTCGACCTCAGGATAACTCAGAAGCTATGAGACCTACGCGCTAGCCAACTGCGC
>JANIIA010000002.1:16784766-16795482 GCA_027478495.1 Erythroxylum alaternifolium
TTCATATTTTAGTAAATTCGTAGTTTAGTATATATAAGTTTAAGTTATAGCAATAGTCTCTTTATAAAAATACAAAGGGAAGATTGCATACATCATAACCTTCTCTAAATTTTTACAAAACGGAAAACTTTATACACCGAATGACTTGAATTTGTACCGTTATGGTGTAAAAACAACTTGCTATTATACTTAGGGTGTCGAGTATCGTGCCCTCGGGGCATAGCTCAACTGGTAAAGGCTTGGGTGGTGTGGTGCCTGTCATGCTGGCGACCTGCAGGGTGGGGTTCGAATCTTGGGGCAACCTTTAAGATTTGGACCCCTTGTATGGTGAGATCAGTGGGTAAGCCCAAGTCTCTGGTCAGTTGAGGCACATCTTGCTATTTACATCCTCCATCAATCCCAAAGGCACGAGAAGGTGGGGGCTCCTAATGTTGGAGTTTAACATTTAGATAGCTTAGAGCGTATTCCACATAATTAATTGCCTTCTCTTAAGCAGCTAATAAGAAATTTTAATATGATTGACCGTGTTTTTATTTTTTTAACATTTTAAAAACTTGACTAAAAATTAAACTTGTAAAACAAGAAGTTTAAGGTTTAAAAAATTCTATTAAATGTTATAAAACTGGTTAAAGATTAAATAAAATTAAATAATTTAAAATATGATTGAAAAAGATTACTATTATTCCCCGAATGATTTGAAGTTTAATTAAAAATTATTAATTGAAAATTTATTTATTTATTTTAGTTTATAAGAATTTAGTAATTTATGAAAATTGAATGATTAATTAATAAGCTAATCAATTTTTAATGATAAGAGTTCTTAAAGTAAATCGAGCTAGAATATTGAAAATTGAGCCAAAAAATTAAATGTGCAAGATTTTCGCGGTTAAATTGACCAAAGTGGTTGAATTTTTAATCATTTATTTTTTTAATCCATTTCATTCAATGTTCTAAACCATAGATCTTTGCAATCGTAATATGAAAAAATACGACACCGCCTATCACACTGCAATTACAATTATAATTATAAAATGTAATTTAAAATATTGAATTTTTTAAAAATGATTTATTATTATATTGAGTATTGGCAGCTAACAATTAATGTATCATTGCTTAGAAAAAAGGTGCAATTAATTGTTGATCACTACTTCAATTCTAAAAAAAAAAAGAGTAATATAATGTTGTTAAACTACACCATGCACCCTTCAGAGGGATTACATAATATTGTCATATTTCAAAATTATTTTTGTGATGTATAACCAATGAATCATTGTTCCATCAATTTTATGGCCAATTTACATTTTTAAGCATTTAATTGTAGGCTTATATCAATCCCCATCTTTTCAATAGACTTTATATTTGTATCCTACAATTACATGAACAAAATGGCCAAGAGAAACTAAAATGATAATACAGCGAAATTATATCTAGTAATTGTCAAATACTAGTTAAAATAGGCCTTCCTACATTACTTAATCATAACCCATCATCACCATCTCCTTATGGGAAAACACTATCTGATGTAGTCCCACAACCGATTCCCTTTTGCCTACCTAGCTAGCCCTTCCCCTTTAACTTGACCATTCTTTTGTTGCCTTGCGTGAATGATTGATTGTTGTAACTTGTATGCGTTTCTTTACACAAAGTTAAAAACTTCAATCGATCTGGTATGGTAGAATTGCAACTTAAGGTTGCAGTGCGAAATAACTTTCAAGCTGCCACTTGAAGGCATTATTACAGAATACGTAACATAAACCTTATTCTATGTCAAAGGAAAATAAACGAAGCAAATGTGAATATATCTATTTGTTAGAGAAAGATTTCTACAACCTCAACAACAATAATAATAAGAGAAATAAAGTGTAAGAAACTAAATCAACGCACATACAATTTATGTAAAAAATTCTTCTCAACTAGGAAAAGGCTATAGTCCGAATCTTTATAGACTAAAATCAATCTACTATAATAATTAATAGTAAAATCGGCAACCAATAACCATAGTTTCAACGATAAGTACAATTATCTTTAAGTTCTAGTACAAATTGAAAAACCTAATCAATTTAATGCTATCTATAAATCTAAAAGATACCAACACCGAATACCTATCAATGATGATCGGTTTCCTCTTAATTATCTTACCAAATAGTTGTTGTCTCAGACACCAAAACAATAGAGTAGACCTGATCTCTTTTTCTCCTTCTCTATTCTGGTTTTTTACTTCGACGCACCTTTGTAACCAAGAAAGGGTAAAGACTATTTATCTCATCATAAATTGGCTTCTTCAATAAGCCACCAAAATTTACCGCCAATGAGTTAATCAAAGAACTCGTTACTTAGAGGGTCACTACTTGTAAGTAAAACAAAGCTCACCCTTGTAAAGCTCACATAGTTAGTATTCAGGATTTTGGGAGATACCCAACACTATTTTCAGTTCCATCACACTTTCGAGGTAGTTTTCGATTCCAAAATGATCTTGAATTAACCGGGACCTTCACAAAAACTCCTCACCGAATCGTGATTAACGTCTTTTTTATAATTTTCTTAATATGTAAGCTTTCTTAACGAATCAGCGATTTTGTATGCTTATAAATGATATTAGTAACTGCAAGAGACCTTAACCTTTATATATAGTTTTTATATCGAACTTCCCTATCACAGACCCGATATGGGCCCGATCCACACTGATTAAGATCCATTTTTTATTGAACTTCGGTCCATTAACTTAGATCATTTATTGGGCACTTTATTATATTTATCTGTATCAAATTACATAACTTAATCAATAAATTATTAAAAATTAGAAAATGTAATTAAATATCGTCCAATTGTATAGGAAATGTAAAAAATATCCAACAGCTTTATCTCATGCAACTATCTACGCCGGAATACACCATAATTATTGGTTTTTAGAACTTGGGATACCAATTTCATGCCGACCAAATTTAGGCTCGATTTGTTCAGATAACTTGTTCTTGTTATTCAGTTCCTATCATAAAATAAGCTAAGAACAAGATAACGAGAAAAGGTGATCTATTTACTGCTTAGGTGGTGTTGACTGTTTATGGTCGTGGAAATAATGACGACTTGCCTAGTTACAATTTATTGTTTCTTGGAATTGAACGTCCGAGGGACATGAATTGTGAGTTCGTATCTGTTTTATATTCTATCATTTTATTCGAACAATAAAACTACAGGGAAAGTGTAATTAACCCCGTCAAACATACTTACACTATTTATATCCTTAAGATTAACGCAAGGAACATATCCACTTAATTACTAAACCAAAAACCCTTGGGATACTCTTTAGGAACTAACAAATATGGCAACTAAGAAATAAGAATTTTTGCCTTTCAAAAAAAAAAAGAAATAAGAATTTTTTTGTTCCATTGGAAAGCAATAACTAACTATAGTTGATTAACAGATAGCTAAAAATGATTTATTCTATGTAAAAATGTTTCCAATTCAAATAACTTATTCAGATTATCTTTTTCATTCCATAGTACAGTTGATGCATAAAACTTCGGAACTTTCATCCGATGGATCATATGTTGAAGGAAACATCAAGAAGTTAGGCTTCGTTACTCAACTAATCAAAATCCAGACAGCCCTAGAAGACCGTTAGCTAAGCGGAGACGTAACTATAGGTAGTTAATAACTAAATTTCGTTGGTGACTAGGGAAAAACATAGGCGAAGTTGTAAAAGCTGTCAATGGTTCTATAACGAGAAAACCTTAAACAGTTAAACTCTGTATAAGAAACACAATCATCGGATAGATACATTAATTAATACTTTTGGATTAGTTGCTCAACTAATCCAAACGGTTGTAAAGACCTAAGCAGAAGCGTAACTGAAGGTAGTTAATAAATAAGAATTGTTTTTTAGGTTTGAATTTTGAATTTTTAGTTTAATTGCAAAAACTAAATAAATTATTAAATTAAATTATTCCTAGTTTTTTTATAAATAATTAATTTTAATTAATTAAATATATAATATTAAATTAAATTAGACGCGACTGTCATAAGGCAACAAATCTTACATAATGCAGCCAAAAGTCCCACCTAATAATCCAAGAAAACCGTTTTATTAGACCTATGCAATTCCTTGAAGTAGCAAAAGGAATCCTGTATAGAGTAGAATTCCACTGAATTCAAGACTTGTTAATATTGTTAATTCGCATATAGAAACAAAGATTTCCGAAATTCCAGGGAGTATCGACATATCTGTCCATAGACTCTTTGTTCTTCTCAACAAAACAACAATTGCATTTCCGAGAACTCCCAGATGCCTATGAGTGTCGTTTAATAAGAATTAGACGAATCATCTTAGCCATAAAACATTCGGTTTTGGGTCGGAGACCATAACGAGAAAAATGTAGATTTCCTAAGAGCCAAACAATGTCTCTTGGCATGCGGTTGTAAGCGACGCTAACGAGGCAATTTAATCATCCAAGTTCAAACATGATAATTTTTAATATTAAGGCTTACGATATATAGATAAGGGCATCTTCTCGCCTATTAAAATATGAATTATAGTAAGTATATGAGTGTCGGATATATATGTGTGTGTATAAATATATATAATTATCCATATAAGAAAAAGTATTAACATTCGTAACAGCACTAATGAGTTTTTATGTAAGTAGTTTCATGTATTAAAATTCAAATTATAGATTAATTCTCAATATATTAAACAAATATTATAATGTCAAGGAGATATGAGCATTTTTCAATTTATTAATGTTCATATTTTAGTAAATTCGTAGTTTAGTATATATAAGTTTAAGTTATAGCAATAGTCTCTTTATAAAAATACAAAGAGAAGATTGCATACATCATAACCCTCTCTAAATTTTTACAAAACGGGAAACTTTATACACCGAATGACTTGACTTGAATTTGTACCGTTATGGTGTAAAAACAACTTGCTATTATACTTAGGGTGTCGAGTATCGTGATAAAATAATCTTCTCACTATGTACACTTAAAAGGTAAAATAATTATAGGTCTCTTTCAATCTCAATAATGTCGGCAAAGTATTTCCCGTATAATAATAACATAAGACTATGAAATTGCTATTTTTTTAACTGAGCTCCTCTCAGGTAGTCACTCTCATGTTAGTTACTTGAAAATTGGGTATCAAACTTCATAGATATTTATGGACCTTGCACTCATGGACGGTTGTTTCAAAGTTTGGACATGCGAGAAGACCTAATTCCCATGGTCTGTGGGTTTCAAATTAAACGCTTTGTTGGAACTTAATAAACTAATTTAAAGAGAAAGAGAAGGTAGACAAATGAATTTGCCTCAAAGCTATCATTACATTAGAAAGTGTGCCACGTTCATGCATCACACTTTTCTCAAGCTAAAAAGCTTGCTCATTAAAGTACGTTAGTTTCGTTGCTTAATTCTATTCTCAAGTCTAATTCCACTATTAATTGGTGTAATTAGTAAATTAAGTTTTTGTTTTTCCTTTGACATTAAAGGGGTTCTACTTCCTTTTGTCGAAAAGATATATAAAAATGTGAATCATGTTATGCTACTTAAGAGTCTTTCAGCAAGATGAGATGGAAAGGTTAATTACCTAATTGTTCCTATGCACACAAATTCTATGAACTTGATGAAATATTTAAACCATGGCAACTATTAACGGCCTAGCCGAAGACAAAGAGTTCAGACAACTTTGACAACAGTTACATATATGGGTGGCCACAACTCAAAGACAAAGAAGTATCATAGTGGGTCGGCGACATTTTCTGAGATTAGTTGAAGTTTGGTCATTTGTCTCAACAAAGTTACATCAACTGCAGCCATTGTTGACAATGAAGAAGCCTTGAAACCATCCATTATTCCAGCATGCTCTGTTTGACTACACAGTGGGGAGAAGAATGATTTTAGGACAAACATCAACGTATCTATGTTCCTCTCATACCCTAAAGCTGATCAATCGAGCACAATGTTATCATCAAAGAATACTGTCATTGGTAGTCCCAGGATCAAGAATAGGCAGTTGGAGTCAAAATTTCGTGGCTGAACTTGACAATTGCTCCATTAAATTTTCCTATCAAAGCTGTATGTTACACAGCGTCAGAAGAACTAATTGCAGACTTCAAACATCAAACCTTTATCAAGTTACAAATTTCATATTTTTAAATTTTGTTTGTAAATTAAAAAAAAAGCTTTCTTGATCTATTTATTTACCTTGAAAATTACGTTTTAATTAGGAAAAAAGGAGCATATTGAGCATTATAAGTTACATGTAATCTTAATTGATATCTTGATTACATGCATTATTTTAAATTTAGTTCCTTTTTTCTGAAAATATTAAATTTATTCCTTTTTTTCTGAAAATATTAAATTTGGTTCCTCTTTGCTTGCCTGTTTTAGCTAGGAAGGCCTTTTAAAGTCAAGGATTTTACAGGTTTATTATTGGAAAATCAAGAGAATAAATGTCTCAAGTACATCAAGTTTAGTGTTAGGTTTTCTTATATAAATCAACATGTTTAGTTTTATGCTTCCATACATCACACTTGAAGCAAAAAAAAAAAAGACATAATAGTTGACATATACTCGCTATGTAACATCCTTAACTAAAAAGAAATACATCTACTTATCATTAATGGCGAGTGTGGACTAACCTTTCACAATTTGATTTCTATAATGAAAATTGAATGCGATATGAAATTCAGATAACCACATAGGTATGAATAATGAATGTGTGAGTCAATGACATGTTAAGTCAACTATTTGAAAGTATGATCAATGAAATTCCCAAAGTTTCAATTAGAACCTATCCTATGGCCTTGTACTGCTAAAAGGATACTCTTCGTTTGCCTTTTCTTTCTTTGTAACCCTCGCCAGCAAGAAGAGAACGAATTGCAACTCTTAACTCAATTGCAAACTGGTGCATACATAATTAATGACGAAATACCGTTTTACTTGTCAATGATGAATCTTAATTTATGTAATTAACAAAACAACTAATCATTTAGTAATTTAACTATATTATCAAATTACTGGATATGATCAAACATTCTTAGTTAGCCATAAATCCCTCAAGTTTAACTACCCCAAATGAACATAAAAATTAAATAACATGCTATAATAGGAAAAGACAAAGGAGAAAACCACTAAAAAATTATAATTAGTAGTTATATTAAGTAAGCAACAACTAGTAAATGTGGCTTTTGGCAGCAGTAGTTGGTCTGGATCTTATAATTGGCTACCCAGCTAAGTATAATCAATTGCCCTTGTCTCCTCTGTCTTTCCTTGCATTGTGTAGGTCGTTAAATCTCTTACCCTTTAACTTTATTGAATGCTTGGATTTTTTTTGGTTCAACATTTTTTGATTACATCGTAAATGCCAAGTAATTGGTTTTATCCGGATTTTGTGTCAAATGGTTGAGCATTAATATCATTTAACGAACAAGTTTCTGCTAATTATTTAACCAACAAGTTTAAAATGATGGTGATGGATATAATATATTTTAACAATTAAGTACCTATGTTCATGTCTTAAGACAGAAAATGAAAGATCATATGCTGCATGAATTAGAAATAAAATGAGTACACATATCCCACAGTTTGGCCTTCCTTTGTTTAGAATTATATAACAAAATATGAGAAGTTTCAAAGTTAGTTACTTGCCAAAGCTACTTCGTAATCTTTAGTTCTTAACATTTAAACTCCTAAGCTCTCTATATTTGTCGCCAAGCATGTACGTCAAATTGGATCTGACAAAGAACGATTAAAGTCCAAAATTGTAGAAAACAAGGAAGAAATATAGAATCTATGGACCGTTGCCTAACTAAACATATCTAAATTAGTTGGTTAATCAAACAAAACCATGTGACTAATTGTGACGTGAGACATTATTTATAACTAATGCAACCAAATATTCTCACCTAGTGAACCAAGAAGACAGCTTTTCAAATTTCGTTCTTGCGTGAGCAAAGAGAATCAGTAAGAGCAAAAAACGATGTACTGTGTGGCATTTTTATAGGGACGTGATAAATTAACAACCGAGTTGTCCGGTTCTATGATTCTTCTTGACCTTCCTATCAATTCGTAATTCTATTTCTAAGATATTAATACCTAGTTCGGGATTTTCTACAAGGGAATCTGATTACGTACGTTATAGGCAATCTTATAGTAAAGGTATCTTTGTGTAACATATGATATCTGCCTAGCATATTTATGAAACATATATAGGATGATCTAATCTGTTTTTGGTTTGTGCAACCTACATGAATTTGCGTGTTTTTTTATTCTTTTAAAAAAATGATATATGAACAAATTTTTTCTAGTTTAAATAAATTACTTAAAATTTTGATGATTTAGAACCAAATAATGACTCAGACATATTAATTTGGTAAATTTATAATCATGTAGTTACTAGGAGATTAACATTACCACATGACTTTAATGTTTATGAATAACTAAATAAATATATAAAATTTTTAGGTCATCTGCAAAAGATGATGGGTGACGTTATTGGTAAGACATCATCTCATTGGGCCTAAGAAGAAATATAGGAATGGGATACAAAAATGAAATGGCAGCCAGAAGCCCACACTGCATCAGGTGAAACTGGGACTTAATGAGTTACGACGGGATTAATCTGTTTCATCAGAAGACTTTTTTTTAACATAGATCAAGGTTCGGCCTTTTCTGTGTTGGGCTTGACATGGATTTAGAACTTAACTAAAATATTTTCAGATAAGAGTTTTAACCAAATCTATGTTGACCCAATCTACATACAATTAAAAAAATTTTGTATCGGAATTTAATATGCCCAACTGTAGAAATTATCGTGTTATAATTTATTATTAACCATTAAAGTTTGTGTGTGTGGCCTGATTTGAACTTAAAATATAGTAAAATTATATAATTATTACATATTTATATACCAAAAAATACAACTCTGCGTCTATTTTTAGAGTAAATTATTGATTTAAATATGAAACTATATTCGATTTTATAATACTAGTTAATTCAATCAAATGTAATAAAATTTTAATTTATTAGCTCATTATTAACTTCCATGTTAACATTGCTAACATAAAGTGTCATATAATCAATTTCAATGCCAAAGCAATATTATACGTATATAATAAAAATGTTAATTTGTTAAAATTAAAGAATTGAAGAGTTAAAAAAATTAAAGAATTAAAGCCTTAGATATTATTTAATAACTTCTTTTAAATCAGAGAATCTCTGTCTTTTGAACCACTATTTATGTCTTTGAAACTCATTCAAGCTATTGAGAGGTTTGAAACATCTTTAAATCCCACGAGCATCATTGAGCACTACGAAGCATCCCTAAATTTTGTAGCCTAAATTTCATTTGACAACTATAAAAAATTCTTTATAACACCATATTTTGGTAGTTGTTAGAATATAAATTGAAGTTTTCCATTTAAAGCGTTCCTAAATTATTTCAAAATCGCAACCTTCATGATTAAATTGATGATTCGTAACCTCAAATTGATCCAGAATATAACAATCGAAGGTCTTGTTGAGGGAATTATCTAATGGGGTATATAGGCAAGATTTATACTCCATTTTCTTTCTTTATTTTTGTTTTCATATTAGTTTAGGTAATAATTTTGATATATATCTAATCTTTTTTGTAAATTTTATGATTTTACTTTAAATCCAATAAGAAGAGAATATCAATTTCTTGTTTGGTTCTTTGTCTATATGTTGGAATTCTCTTTGATTTTGCTATTATTTCCTCTTCCTTTATTCATTCTTTATGCATATTACAAATATATAGCTTATATGTTATGGATTTGTTTTATCACATCTATTTTTATAGCTTGAATGATAGTACCCAATGCTTTCAACCTTGGCTCATAGGATTTGCTCCAGGAATATTGTTCATTAAAATCATAATTTTATTTATATACTTCAAAATAGAATTGCCATTCTAGTGTAAAGGCATTTTAATTTGTTTTCATAAGGTAAGCTTCTTATGACCTAACAAATCTAAAAATTTTGGCCAAGTGTCACTAATAATCTACCATTCAAAAATCCCTAAATTGGGTTGGATGGTAAAACTTGGTGGGCTAGAAAGATTATAACTATTGTTTTTATGCTCTTGTATACTAGTGAATGAGCCAATTCTTCTTTTTTTTCACATTTTCATTTATTTATAAAGGTCGATTTTTATAAGAAGATATGTTTAAACTCAAGCAATTAACGTATTCTTCTGTTATTTTTTATGATAGTTAAAAATAAAGCCCTACTTTGCTTTTTATCGTGTATTTAAATAGGAGGTGACACGAAAATTTGGACTAGAGATAGTAGTAAGTAATTTCCATTTATTGTTAACTTTTAAGTTTTATAATAGAATTGTGTTAGGTTGTTTGTTATGTTTTGGATTTATGTACCATATTAGATTCGTATCATGGATATTATTTTAGTATATATGTTGTTGCTACTGATTGGAAGTTAGTACTTATGCTTTTTCTAATGTAATATGGGTAAATTAAAATTAATTGGAGGGGTGTTGAAAAAACTAAGCATTGCAAAATATATTAGAGGCCAAAAGGATAAATGATACGAGGGTTGATGAAATGAGGCTTTTATTACTGAAATGTGTATTAAAGGATAAAGACCATTAGGTGGTGGTTGGGTCGGTCGTGCTGGGCCCGAGCCCAGTCGTAATGACCCACAGGCCGATCGGTCCAATCTTCAAAGATCAGTCTCATACCT
>JANIIA010000002.1:16795582-16809429 GCA_027478495.1 Erythroxylum alaternifolium
GGTAAGAATTTAAAAACTTAGGGTGAGTGTTTACCATTTATTGAGTTTGTATGTAACAGGAGTGTGCATTCTACCACAGGTTTTTCACCTTTTGAGCTTGTTTATGGTTTTAATCCTTTAAGTGTTTTAGATTTGGTGCCTTTACCCTTGCATAAGTTGTCCAGTATAAATGGCAAAAGGAAAGCTGAGATGGTCAGAGAGTTACATGAGAAGGCGAGATAACGTATTGAGCAAAGGAACAAGGTATATGCAAAGCAAGCCAACATAGGGTACAATAAGGTGACCTTTGAACCTGGTGATTGGGTTTGGGTGAATTTGAGGAAGGAGAGGTTTCCTATCCAGAGGAAGTCCAAGCTATATCCTAGGGGTGATGGTCCATTCCAGGTGTTAGAGTAGATCAATGACAACGCCTACAAAATTGATCTTTCGAGTGAGTATAATAGATCCACTACTTTTAATGATGCTAAGTCTTTCTCATTTTGATATGGATTTTGATTCGAGGATGAATCTTCTTAAAGGGGGAGGGGCTGATGTGAGCAGTACCAGGGCTACACCAAATGGACCAGGCGTGGATGTCAGAGGCACAGGGAGTGAGCTTGTCATGACAAAATGGCCCATGATTAAAGCTAGGGCCAAGAGACTTAAGGAGACTCTTTATATGCATATGGGCTTCTATTTGGAGAGAGTGGAGAGTTCCAAGCCTATTGGAGGAGATTTTAGTGGATTACAACTCAAATTAATTCACTTAACCCGAAGCCTAGGACCGAGCACACTTGGGGTTGTTTGAAGACATGAAGACTTGGGCTAATTTTAATGTTCCATCACTTAAGCCCAAGGAGTGTAGAAGTCAGCTATGTGTTAATTAAATGGGACTTGGACTATTTAATTCACTTAAGCCCAAGAGCAATTCTTTATTATTTTTATTATTTTTGGACCTTTGTTTTATTTTGAGCTTCCATGTATTTTAGCCCAACCTTTTATTAATTGACTTAGGTATAAATAGGCTCATTAGGGTTAGAAACAAGAAGATTTTGGTATTACTATTATTGTATCCATCAGCTTTGGTGAGGAACTACCCTCTTGTTTACGTTTCACCAAGAACCTAAGTCCACTTATCAATTGTTCAATTGTGGCGTGTTATTTGGTTCCTTTCTCCTGGTTGATTTTGATCATCGAGATTACTTGGAACAAGTTTCCAAGAGGTGTCGTAGAGATTAGCCTTGCATATCCTTAACTTAGGGTTCTGACAAATTTTGTTCACCTTAATTCCTTTATAGCCGAATTCAATCTTCCAAGAAAAAACCACCAAAGCCCATCCATCCGACTCAACCCTTTCGTGGTGCGCATTACTTTTTAGTAAATATGTTGTTTCTACTAATTGTCAATTAGCACTCATGCTTTTTCTAATGTAAATATAGGTAATTTTTTAATTTCTTAATTGGTGGGGTGTTGAAAAAACTAAGCATTGGAAAATATGTTAGAGGCCAAAAGGATAAAAGATACGAAGGTTAATGAAATGAGGCTTTTATTACTAAAATGTGTATTAAAGGATAAAGACCATTGGGTGCCAACAATATTGCACAAATTTTATGAAGAGTCAACATGGTGTTTAAGAGAGTTCAACTTGCAGTATAACAAAAACATGTCAACAACCTAATCAGAAGAGTTGAACAACTATAATGTTGTAGTCTATTATGAGTATGGTTATAAAGATCATGCAATAATGATAGAGATAACATAATTGTGCATTGGCTCTTTGGTTCCAGGGCATTGGCTCTTTGGTTCCAGGTCATTCGCCATGAAAGCAAGATAGGGTGAACATATTTGTATTGTAGTAAAATGGATATAAGTATAGTTTATGTACTAATAGGTAAGTGAACTACTCCCATACTAGGCTATCATTGTTTGATTTGAGGTCTACTTCGACTAAGCCTTCCATTAACCGAGGGAAGCAATCCAATGCTTACAATGACATTAGAGCTAATAGCTATCAAATTATGGATAGTGAGAATATGTATATCAATGAAAGAGTGTTGTTCTAAATGAAATGGACTAGTATGAGGATTATTTCATTTTTTTATAGAAAAGTGTGCATCTTAAAATACATCTTTTGGAGCAGAGTTATATACAATAGATGATGAAGAGTGTATTAATTCAAAAGCTAATGAGGATAATATCAAAAGAAAGATTTTAACGGGTTTAAAGGTGATAAAGTTATTGATGAGGTTAAAAGTAATGGAAAAGATTATAACAAGTATGCAATCTATAGTTGTACAAAAAATTCTCAAAGGCAAGGAAATAACTCATATGATTTATGTAATGATTATGAGGGAAATGTTGAGATTCAGTCACTGGTTAATAGTAAGGATGGATGGTATGACACATTTATTAAGAAAATAAAGTCGTTGTATATAATTCAAAAGTCGATATAAAATATTTTTATTTTGAAATTTGCATGAAATTTAATAATCAAATTTTAATTTATGAAAGCAATAAGAAAGTATTGAATTATAAATGTCTATAATGTGAAAATGGAGAGAAGTGGTGTGAGAACAGAAGCATTTGTGAACCTTATTAATTTTTTTAGTATATATGCTAATTGGATTGAAAATGAAAAAAACATTTACTATGAAGATATTAGAAATAAGCATAATTATGAAAAGGTTCCAGAAAATAAATAAGCTATTAAAAATAAATAGTAATTAAGTTTACTCATAAATTTAAAAGAAAGTTAAATTCCCCATTAATGACGTGATGAATGACCTTCATCAATGACCTTCAGACAAAGTATAAATTATTGGTTACTAAACCTCAATTTTATAAGGTTAAATGGGGAAGATCTTGTAATGTTAAGAGGATATATAGAAGGCCATTATAGAAAGTTATAGTCTTATAGATATAAGCTATGATGGGCTTATAAATGGATAATTCATCATTCAGATAAAACTTGATGAGAAGACCTTAAAGAGATGTTCAAGAGGAATTTTCAAGTTTGTAAACATTAAAGCAATAATGTTAATGCTACTGAAGTTTATGAAAAAATACTTCAAAAAAAGGCTAAGAATCAAGGTGAGAGATAAAAGATCAACTGACAAAAATATAATTGGTAGTGATTCTACTATGTAAAACCGAAGTATTTACTTTACAAGCATCATCCTTTAATTTTAATTAAATTTCTTATGTTTAATATTGTTTGGAATGAGATTGGTGTTGATTTGTATATAATATATGGGTTTTTGATTTAAAAAACTTGCTTGAAAGCTTGTATATTATTTACGTTAATTTTCTCTGCATCTAAATTAAGTTTTTAAACCTCAAAGCAATGATGTTAATACAAATCAAGCTTATGAAAATATAAATACTTAGAGATAATCAATAATCAAGCTAAGGGCTAAAAGATCAACTAAGAAAAGTAATCCAGTTGGTGGTGATTCTTCTGCACGTGGAACCTAAATATCTATTTCGTAAGCATCATCCCTTAATTTTAATTAGGTTTCTTATGATTAATATTGTATGGAGTGTGTTTGGTGTTTATTTATAGAAAAATTGAGTTCATTTATATATCAACATATACCACTTCTAACTTGATAAAATTTTAATAAGCTTTTTTTAATTTGTTTCTCCCTATAAATGATTAAAAAGCTAATATTTTTGGTTACAAGATGACATACTTTTTAGCACACATGAATACCAAAATGGAACGGAGTTATCAAAGTTATTATCTCTGAATTAAGAGCCTCTATGGAACCTAAAAAGGAAAACCTTATAGCAAAAAGAGAATAACAACTCAAAGTGTATAATTACACATTTATAATAAATTTTAACAACCTTTTCATGTATAAAATAACATGAGTTTCTTAGGAGGTACATATGTCAATATATGTATTGGCATATGTAGAGGAAGGAAACTTTTTGATGTCATTTTTTAAGAGACAATAATATGGGAAAAATTATGTGGAAGCTAAAATAAATCTTCATTACCTTGTTTTCTCACTCTTTCTTTCACTTAAAGAATTTAGAGGAACTTTAATTGCGACCTTTTTCCTCCCACCTATTACTTTCATAGTTTATATGGTCATCTATATCATTTCTTTAAACATATGGTTGTGAGTCGAGTCCAGAACCTACTTGGATTTCTTTAAACATAGAGTTATAAGATATTTCTTAATGCAAAGATCATAATTTTTAAATTGCATTATTATACAATACATGTTCAAACTTTAATATGGTCAAATTCATTAACATCCAAAATAGTTCCTGCACTAATAAATTTGTTATAAACTTCATCAGATGCCTAAACTATAGAGTCAATTAGGACCTATAAATTAAAGTCCAAAAAATACATAAATTATATGTAGTACATAAGTTATATAATGATTAAGTACATTAACTCACCTTTTAGGAGTAACAATGAACTTTACAGAAAATTTCCTATCCCAATGCATTAAATACGTTCGACATAACATTTTATAGTCGTGAATATTTTTGTCATTTAATAAGACTAAATGCTTATAAGTCACTAACAATTTGTATATTTTTCAATTATCTAGTATCCCAATAAATTAAGTTATAATAACACTGCATTTTCTATTAATGCATTGGTAATAGTATTGGCTAATATTAGGTTTAACATTCATCATGCATAATCTTCTTTTCATTAGATTAAAGGCATTCAATGTATGAAATATGCCACAAAAACAAATAAAGCGTTATGACCATGTATAACCGAAGCACTAAATATAGTCCAAGAGATCACTTAAGTAATAATATATTACCAACGTATATAATGCCTTCTCTTGGTAAAATTGAGCATATATCCTTTCACCTTCTGCCAGATTGTTAAGAATAGTGAATAACTTCCTTATAATCACTTATTGTATCTTTACATTCCTTTTATATGAAGTATGTACTAGGTGCATAAACAAGAAAAGCCATATACACTTTATTTCCATATATATTTATCCTTTATCTATTGTCAAATATATGATAAATATAACTTATAATTCCATTATAGGAAAACTAACAACTAAAATACTCATCACCTATGTATATATTATGTTCCTCTATGTAAGCTAAAGAAAATGTATATAGTACAAATTTACTTATTGTTTTTCATTTAGTATAAGTTTAGGCAATTTATTCTAAACATTCTTTTTGTGATTTGTTGTTTGTCTTTTTGAAATTACTAACTAAAAAAATTTAGTAAGGATATATTAAACTAAATCAAACAAAGAAGAAGTATAACCTATAATTTGTGGTCTTTAGTTTTTATGGTCTATAGCTAATTTACAATAAGTTTAGAAGATATGTGCTAACCTAAGTGATCATTATGTCCTTTATAGCTTCAAACTAAGTAGTTATATCATCTAGAGTTCAGAAGGATATAACATCAAAACTTCAAAACAAGAAAAATGTCCTATGCCTTTTAGGGTTTTAGTATCGCTCTATTTCTTTTGAGAAATATTGTTTAGAAACCAACACTAGTTCAAATTTATATCGAATACATTATAGTACCCAAACCCAATGAGAGCAAATCAATGTCAATGCCCATAAATTCACATTCAATCTTCTCTTCTTAACCCTGTAGGATTTAAGAATACTTCAAACCTCTTGATACAATTGATAAGTTTCAAAAGCTTCAAGGGATAAAGCCAAAGATGATGGTGCAAAAAGAGGCATTCAATAATAGCTGAGGCTTCAATTCTTCATTTTTAAATAAATTATTTATTATTATTTATCATACACATGTTTGCTGACTTAGCATTAAGATTAATTACATGGTGCTCCATCTCACCTATATTAACGGTAAAGTAAATGATAATTATTTGTAACAAATTGAAAGTGTAATTTGTAGTATTAGTTAGTAATGTAAAATTGAGTAAGTTCTAAATTTAGATTATAATTTACCTTTCTTCTTATAAAGAACTCAATGTAATTTGTATATTCACAATTAAAAAAATAGCAAAAAGATAGTAAAAAGAAATGGACAGGGGTGAGTAAGGCTATTCCTCAGTTCCAACTAGATGTTGATGATAAACCCACCAGTTGATTTTCTCTAAAATCCAACTATCATATCATCCCTTCACGGCAACATCTTAGGGGTTTTAAGGTTCT
Organism: Erythroxylum alaternifolium; assembly: GCA_027478495.1. NCBI lineage: Eukaryota > Viridiplantae > Streptophyta > Magnoliopsida > Malpighiales > Erythroxylaceae > Erythroxylum > Erythroxylum alaternifolium. The sequence goes on from JANIIA010000002.1 coordinate 16,801,697, forward strand.
TTCATCTCCATGCACTTCCACCCCTCCAAGGCCCACAAAATGGGCGGCGCAACCACCAGGTTCCTTCTTCTCCTCACTACTTCCTCTCCTCTTGTCCGCCCCCACCGTTCCCCGTCTCTTCTCAACTTCTCACGCTCGCATCGCCAACCTCTCCCTCGTTCTTTCCACTCCCTTTCTCGTTTCCCGTCCTCTTTATCTCCCGCTCTGTCCCACCCTCGCAGAGCCGCCAACAACCACGCTCTAACCTCCTCCACCCCGCAGCATCACTGGCCCGAGTGGTCTAGTTTTGTCAATAACCTCTCTGCCTCTGGGTACTTCAGTAATTTGAATCGTTCTGATGAGTTCCTGGGTGTCTCCGAATTGCCCCAGGACTTCTTGCGGGCTGCTTCTGCTTGTTTGGCCTTTGCCCTTGATAGACCTGACATGTTGGGGTCAGTTTGAGTTTGAACTGTTTCGTTCTAGTATGTGGTAATTGACCGGCGTTTTTATTGGTTTCATTTTCTTTTTCTTTTCTTTTGTTGTTGCATAGGAGGCTTTCTATGAGAGATATTGAGGTCGTGGTCGCTAGCGGCACGCCGTTTCTGTTCAAAAATTGTGGTGACTCCTTGAGGAGGATGAGATTGTTCCTGGGTGGCGCTGATACTAATGTAATTCTTACTCAACTGACATTGTTGCATGATTCTTTCTAGGAATTTATCATAATACAGTGTTGAGAGTTGCTAAAAGCTGAGAAGTTATTCAGTGGTTCAGATTTTAGAATAAAAGGGGTCCTGAGTCCTGATTTCCTATCTCCAAGGAAATATTTACTAAGTCACTAAGGGTAGATTCTCAATAATGCTAGGACGTGTGAAAGCATTGATACTTCAGAAATTTATCTGGATTCCTCCTATGAATTCATACTGTGATATTTCAAAATTTGGCCTCTGCAGCCTATATAATCTGGTCGGAAAACCATTTTTTCTTTCCAAGGCCAACCTCTGCTTGGTTATATGAATTTCCAAGTTTTTGCTGTGATTTGTGATTATCTGATATCTGCAAACAATATGCTCTTAATTTATTTGCACTTAATTTGTTATTCTATGTACCTCCAAATAGGTTGTGACCTTGCTTTTGTCCGTTGCTAATTATGATTTTAGGTCTCGGATTCTGATAGAGCACAAACAGTTGACTTGATGAGGTTTATATTAAGCTATGCAAGTACTCTTTTTTCTTCTGAGAACAGTCCTCAAAATAGAGATACTGTCAATTCCTCTATCCGTAATCTCTTAAGAGAATTGGTCCAGCTGAGCTATAATGCTCCTGAATCAAGCCTACCCAGATCATTGCAGAACCAGTTCCCAGATAGATTTGCACACACACGTAGTTCATTCAGAGGGAACATGGAAATGAAAAGGGGGGACTGGATTTGCCCAAGGTAGATTGCCTTCTATTTCCCTTTTCAATGTTAATATCTTATCGTTATTTTCTTGATCTAACGTGCCAATGACATTTATAGGACTATATTTCTTCATTCTTTTGTACTTGGTTGTCTGTTGTCCTTGATCAAATATGAAATAATATGCTGAACCTCACATTGATTTCCATTTTATATAAAAAATTATATTCTGGTTGTCATTATTACTTTTGATTCTTGTCAGCTGATTGATTTCCTGTGATTCACATTGTATTTTCATGCTTTTCCCTAGTGTAACCTTTCAATCACAGGGATAGATTGTTATTTCTTGAAGTTTTTATTGTCAATACTCTTTGTGAATTGATCTGTAACGGTCATCTCTATCATGCATATTCATAAATAGTAAAGCATGCCAATGATTTGTAAAGGGTGATGTTTCTTGATTATTTTTTTATTTTTTGTCTGCTATTCATGATTTATTTTTCACTTGGAAACCTCTAGTGGCGGTCTGTTTTTTCTTGTCATTATTGTTGTAGTTAATTCTCTTTGATGACTATCTGCTGAGCAGGTGTAATTTCATGAACTTTGCAAGAAATTTTAAATGCCTTGAATGCGAAGAAGAACGACCCAAGAGGCAACTTACTGGCGGGGAGTGGGAATGTCCTCAGTGAGCATTGCTTCTTCATTTCTTTCCCTGTATGACATTCTGTCATCTTTTAATTTCTAAATTTAGAAATTCATTCCCGACGTATTTGCAGGTGTGATTTCTATAATTACGGTAGGAATATGGTATGCTTAAGGTGTGATTGCAAGCGACCAGGAGAGACACTTTTTAAGTTTAATTCTCCAGGTTTGGCATATGAAGAAAGTAATGCAAAAAATGCTGAACATGATGCTAGGCTGGCTGCTAATGAAGAGAAGGCACAGCGGTGGTTTAGCAAGATTTCTCAGATGGACAGTACTTCAGACATGAGCAATACCATAGCAGATGAAGATTTTCCTGAAATCATGCCATTGAGGAAAGGAGTCAACAGATTTGTTGTCAGCACGAGGAAGACTCCTTTGCAGAGGAGGCTGGCTAATGCTCAATACGAAAGAAACTTGGATAGTAACAACACTATTGAGGGTAAAAATCATCAAAGCATGGGTTCAGGAAGTAGCCAGACAATTGGTGAGATTTTTGGTAATAAATCTGATGCTTCTGAAGATTATAAGACTTTTAACTCTGGACGAGACGGTAGAATCAGCAAACCCTCTTCTACTTCAAATTCAGCTTCACTTCAGCATCCTGCTTCCAAAGGAGGCAATTCCAGTTATGTACCGTTTGTACCATTACCAGCAAATATGTTTGTGAGGAAGCCTGAGAAATCCACAATGGATGAGAGTGGAAAGGTGGACACAGGAATTCATGAGTATCTTGCTTCAAGTACTGATGAACAAGGAATTACCATTGCTGGGAGTAATAGGTGTGGGAAAACAGTTGAGAGCCATAAACCATCTGCGAATCCTTTGGGCCTGCCTCTAGAAAACGAAAATGAGAAAGAACAAGGTGAAAAATCTGACAGATGGTTTAAAAGAGTTGCAGAGCTACATAATGTTACAGATCTAGCTGGTGCAATTTCAGATGATGATTTTCCTGAGATCATGCCAATGCGTAAAGGGGAGAATCGATTTGTTGTCAGCAAGAAGAAAGATCGGTCTTTGACTTCTCCAATGTACAAGAGGCAAATGGCCATGGAGCAAACTAAGGACAACAACTACGTTCCCTTTGTTCCCTTCCCACCCAATTATTTTGCTAAGAAGGATCATCAGCAGCCAGATGCAAATACAGTTAATAATGCTATTGGCGAAGTTCCAATCGCCGCACCAGATGAGCCTTCAAAGAAGTTCAATGCAGCTAGACCAGGGGTGCTTAATACAGACCATGTGCAAGGGTTTACAAATCAACAGCAAAGTACAGAAAGCTGGAGTTCTAACCTCAATGGGGAGCAGTTCAATGAAAGAGAGGTGGATGTGCCTTATAAGACACAATCAAGTGAAATTTCAGCACAAAATGTTCTTGATCCCCAACCTGACAGGAGGTACAGTTGGACCAGTGGATGTTCGAGTAATGACAATATGAGCACAGCAATAAGTGTTACTGGAAATCCTCCACAAAGCTTCACTAGTTCCCCAACTAACGAGGATGGTCACCCTTGGAAAGAGAATATAAGCGCGACAACGGATTTTGTGCGTTCTACATCTCAATCACGTGGAAATTGGAATAGTAGGGATAGCTGGAATGGAAGGAGTTTGGAAGGTTCAGCAGTAAAGGAACCAGATCCTCTGGACATGTCAGAAGAGGCCAAGGCAGAGAGGTGGTTTCGACGTGCTGCCCAGATTAAGGACATATCAGAGCTGAGCCAGATACCTGATGAAGATTTTCCATCAATAATGCCAATGCGGAAAGGAGTCAACCGATTTGTTGTAAGCAAAAGGAAAACACCCTTGGAGAGAAGGTTGACATCTGCTCAGTATAGAAAAAATCTTCCAGTTGTGAGCTCTGATCCAGTGAAGGAGAGTGATAGTAGCTGATAACAGGACATAATTTCTTTTGCCTATTCCATAATTTGAGAATATGTGTTCTTTGCCATCTTTTCCCTTGTAAAACTTATCTAAGACTTGAGCAACCATGTAAAAATGCCCTAAGCGTTATGTATTTCTATGCTGCTTTACTGTACAAATTTTGTGGTTCGTATTTCTGGCAGTTATAATACCCTTTGATTAATCTCGTCAGCGAAACTCATCCTTGATGGTCAAAAATCCAGGCTTGATTTGCTTTCCTTCTCTACCGAAGACAAAAAGATCTGCACTGCACCATAGCATTGCTTCCGTATTTTAAGTGAAGTAGGACCTGGTAAGAACCTTCCAATCCAAGAGGTGAAGGTTGAAGTTGCAGTGCGAATAGTTGTAATTTATCTTAAATACGGACTCTGTAAACTATTGTACACAGTAAAGATAGAGAAGTCAATTTTGGCTCGGCCTGAGTTGACTAAGTCATAGGTCTGACCGAAATAATAAAAACGTTTTTTTAAAAAAAGATGGGCTGGGCCGGCCAGCTTCAACTTGCGGGCCATCCAATGTCCCGTCCTGATCTGACTCATTAACATCCTTAAATAAAAAACAATTTGAATGATTTTAATTAATTAACTTTGTGCTAATGATTCACAAATATAAAAAACTCTTGTCGTTTGGTTATACTTCTATTTTTTTATTATGGTTGTAGTTTTTGCTTGGTTGAAATTTGTAATATAAAAATTGAAAATAAAAATATATTTAGTTAAAATTTGTAATAAAAACTAAAAACAAAAATATATTTAAAAACTCAATTGTAAATTAAAATATTATTAACTCGAAACTATTAGCAGAAGTTATAACCTTAAAATTTGATTGAGTTTTTTTAATTTATTGACCATTGAAGTTTGTATCCAGTCCAGGGACAACAAAAAGCCAAAAACGCAAAAGAACACTTAAAAATGTAAATACATAAACAAAAAAATAAATACAAATTAGAAAATTATAAATAAAAAAAACAGAAATGTAAAAATGCAAATCAGAATATCAGAAATGCAAAAAGTCAATCTAGAAAATCAGAAAATTAGAAATGCAGGAACGCAAATTAAAGAACTATAAATGCAAATGAAAAAATCAGAAATGCAGAAACCCAAACTAGAAAATCACAGAAACACAAATCAGAAACGCAGAAGCACAGACTACAAAACCAGGAATACAAACCAAAAAACCTGAAATGCAAAAATGCAAACCAAAAAATTAGGAGAGAGAGCAGTGACGAGTTAGGGACTTAAGAGAGAGGAGAAGAACAAACAAGCAAGGGATGAGTATGGTATGTAAAAGAAAAAGATAAGAGGACGTAGAAACGAAAACAAAAATTTACTGTGAAAAATGAAAAAAACGTCTAATTTTTATTTTTTGTGAATCTGTTGTAATTTTTTAATTTTTAGAAACAACCACACACGTGTTGTTCCCTTTCTTATTAAACAAACACCCTTATTTAATGTACATACAACTACTTGGATAAGGGATAGTTGAAAGAATAACAAAGTTTCAATTACCATTTTCATCTTCCAAACAAGTTCTTACATCAGCGACTGATGCCCATATATGTTCCAGATGTTCAGTAATTTCCTTCTCTCTGCCCATTATTACAGTTCTATGGTCAGCATTGGAAACAATACAAACTTCTGCTTCAGGAACCTTACGCTTGATCTCTTCGCTGCACTCCAATGGGATTATTAGGTCACGGTCGCCTTGAATAACAAAAATTTTGACGCCAAAATTCATCGATATTTCCAAGAAATCATCCATAAATTTGGCTCCTCCACATATCACATTATGCATTGTATGCCAAGCTGAATGATGAGTGTGTCGTGTGAAGTCTCTGATCATAAAATGCAGATCCCTGAATAGTAAGGATAAAAAGAACGATGGTTATCCTTTGCAGCAATGAAATTAATGATTCTACACCCAAAAGCAAGAAGTGTTTGTAATATAAGAATACGTGTCACCTTCTCCAGGCGAGAAGCTTCAGAATCCTCTCCCATGTCCTGTGGTTTCGGCAAATGAGCAAACAAACACAGCGACCCAAGTGTTCGTACCATGACATGAATGCGGAACCAAACAATATCGGCGGCCAAAGCATCTTTCTGGCGAGTTTGGTTAGTGCCACTAAACTTGCTCCTTCTTTAGACTTTGAGAAGTAAGGCTAAATCCAAAAGAACAATGTAAACACAGACATCAGTCAAATTACTGAAAGATCAAAATGAAATTTATGACTCTGATCAAATGGTTCATAGTTATCTCTACACTTACAGGTGCAACTAGAGTGATTGACTTTACGCATTTGGCGTACTTGGCGGCCAAAGCTAATGCGATAATGCATCCCATGGAATGTGCAACAAGGTGAAAAGACTTCACCTCCAACTGGTCAATTACAGATTTCTCTATCATTTCCATGTGGTCTCGTAAAGTGTATAAACATTGGCGTGGCTTTGGGCTTCTTCCAAATCCAAGAAGGTCAACAGCAATCAGCCTGTAGCTTTGCTTCACGGGTTCTGAAAGATTTGGAAATACCGTTTCTGTCCAAAATGATGAAGAAGACAGAAAGCCATGTATGAATATCACGTTTTCAGATGAACCCTCTCGGCAGTCCTGCTCTATCGCAGCTGTTAACAAAATGAATGGTAACAACATCAACATCAACGATCATGCCCTACAATGTTGGATACCTTCTGCTCGACTGATTACGAATTCGGGACATACATAACCTGCTTGATGAAGATTTTATCATAAAAAACATGGTTAACAAACGAGTTGGTTCAAAATTACCTTTTGGAGGCACCTTCACCTCTACATGTAGCTTATCCCTGTCCTTCATCCAGGAAAGGCACGACTCACACCCACAATCAGACCATCTATTCACTATTACATCATTTTTTATACCACTCCTATCACTTGGTTTCCTGCAGTCCTCCCATTTTCTTGGAAAACCAACAAACCCCATCTCTCTAAACACATTTCTCCTCTCATACAGAGTTTCTGACACCTCAGTCTCTTCACCACTTTCCACTAGTCCGCCTCTCTTCCGACAATAACACGGAGAAGGCTTTCCTTCCAAAATCTCGTCAAGATACCTGAATATTATGCAAAATATAACGTCCAAGAAATCCAGAACCAGGAATACAGTGTAGCTGACAGTATTTATCAAAATTTCCCCTGTTATTCTCGCCCATTTCACGGGAAAGTACACGGGAGACATGGATGAGAAAGATGCGAGAAAAGGAAAATGGGAGATGGGATGGAGGTTTTGGCAGTTAAAAGAAGTGATGAGTGATCAATATTTAGCCACGTGTTCAGAATGTGGAACAAGAGGTAGCTGCTAACTTGGACTACGATAAGAAGCGGGAGATGTCAACAAAGATATGGCAACTATCGTAGTTATCGAACCCATGTCGAAGAACAAAAAATGGAAATCCTCAATCAAGCACATCTCATCTGCTTTTGCTCCTAATTTTGTCTTCAGTTCAGGTATTACATGTATTATTCATACAACTTCCAAGGAACTTAGTTAAATTCGCGCCCAGCTTTGCTTCACAGCTACTGCAATTTGGAATTGGATTCAGTTGGTGCGCTGTACAAAAACTTAAATTGAATAGAATGAGCAAAACATGTAAAAGAAAAGAGATTTGGAATTTTGGTGCCAGTAAAGTTCCTCTTGAAGCAAGACTTGTTCCAGTTCGGTGGCTCAATCAGGGAGACCGGAATACTCGATACTACCACAGCG
>JANIIA010000002.1:16809529-16821467 GCA_027478495.1 Erythroxylum alaternifolium
TTAAACCAGAAGATTTGATGTGACTTTGTCATCAAGAGATTACCACATTTTTTATTTATGGCATATGTGAATTTTACTATTTAAAATTTTAAAAATATACAAAATATACAAAATAATTGTACACTCTTTCATACGTTTTTTAATTATTATTTTAAGGTGTGTGGTATTCTTAATTTATTAAATAATAAAATTCATATGTGACAAATATCATATGTAATGATAACACAGTAAAATTATTGATCTGACATGGCTCGCCACATTATCTCCTTTTTTTTGAAACGGAGGAACCCGTAGTCGCTATTTTTTGAATACGCACTGAATAAACTTTCGAATTAACGCAATAGCTTGCAAATTACGTAAAGTAGGTGCTCTACACTAAGTAAGTCCTGTATGATAGGCTCGATCGAGAGAGCGTAAGTAGGGGGATTCAAACACAAGATCTTTTAGCCTACGCTCTCACTCCATTAATTCGACCACCCTAAGGCCTCCACGTTATCCACATTAACAAATAATTTAATATCATACTATTTTTACTAAAATTTTAAATTTTGAATTAATATTATAAAATTGGGTAAATTTAACAATTTTTTATAATCAATCCTACAATAAATACCAATTATTTATATTTATTGAGTAAATTTTTAAATGCATATAATAATCTAAAATTGTTTATTTTAAATATATCATTTTACAAATTAATAATTTAAAAATTTAAGTGTTGAGATTAATTTTAATTAATATATGTTAATCTTAACATAATTTCAATTCTAAATATTCTATCTTTTTTTCTTGTGCGTGTTTTATTCTGTAAGAACCTAACTCGTCTTGCCAATTTCTAAGATTTGAAAACATTATCTAAACAAAATAAGAATATCTTACTAAAGTGGTCCATCTTTTAAAACTTGCCTTGCATATGGTTTAGTTAATGTCTTAAAACTGAATTAGTTTGACCGATTTAAAGTCAAAATTTAATTTTTTAATTTGATTTTTAACTTTTTAGTTTAATTTAGTCTAATAATATTTATTATTAAAAATAAATAAATTTATTTTTAAATTGACCAATTTTTTGTAAATTAATAAGTTTTTATAAACTAAAATAAATCAATTAATTTTTATCTAACAGTTTCCTTTTTATAATGGAATGAGATAAAAAACAAGAGCTTCATATTACATCTCATTTTATCCTAATAAGTAAAAATGAGAAAATTTAGAAGGTCTACAATGAAATATAAAATGATAAGCAACTTTTTCACTATATCACATTATAAACTCTTATTCTAAACAATATTTTACTATATTACTCAACGAATCCTTTCATCTATTTCAAACAATAATTTTTTAACATTACATCTATTTATATTTTATTCTATTTTATTTCATTCCATTAAAAACCTTACGTCTAAGCATAATCTGATTCAACCTGTCTTGGTAAATAAAGATGTTAAAACCAACTCGGCCCATATTTTAGCCCGAGTTAACTGAGACACGAGCCGGGCTAACTCGTGACTCGACCATTACTTCTTGTAAAAAAACGACGTCATTTTAAAAAATTTTCTTTTAAAAAGATTGACAGGTAACTTGTGGCCCAGCCTGGCCATTAATACCCATATTGGTTAAGCTTATAGTAGTCAGCTGTAAAACGATATCATTTCAGTGTAATTGACCAAAACACCTTCGTTCATATTAAAACCGTCATGAGTTATAGCTTTGGTTCTTCCTCACTCCCAGCCCCCAGGCCCCAGCAAAACTGGAACTAAATGTTGAAGAATTAACTTCGGTTCCAATGTTGTAGGAATGAAAAACAAAGTTCAACTTGGAACAGGTAATAACAGATAACAGCTATCCAACAACATTATTCATCACAGCAAATTCTGTTCCTCCGGCAAAATAACACATACAGCTCACTCTTTCTGCTTCTTCAACAACAATGGTCCAACATTGTCCCCAGTAGCTTTATTGTGCTTCACATGGCTTCCATCGCATAAAGGGAAAGTCCCTGACCTCCAACATCTTCAAATACCAAGTAATACACCCCATCAAAATTTACAATTTCTACAAAAATTCAAGTGAATAACTGGAAATTTCTGAGGATCGAAACTAGAAAGTTTCAAGTTAAAACCAAACCTGCAATAGGCAGTGAGGGGCTTAGAGAGGTCGGCTACAAGAACAGAGTCAACCACCTTCTCTTCATTCTTCCTGACGTCTGGGTTTATCGGCGCCGCTTCTGCTCTTACCGCCATCGCTCTCCTCGGCCTCACGGTAGCTACTCCACTTGGCCTGTTGCGTACTTCAACTCTTGACCTGCTGTAGCATGAAACAGCGCCTAAAGTACACCCACTTATCGTCGCCATAGATGAAGGATAGCTGTGCTCTCTTCTGTTCTGTTCTCCTCTGTTCTGCCTCAATCTCAATCTCTAATCCCTAAACTGTGAACGTAGAGTAGGCGGTGAGGCGTGAGGTCAAGAGTCGCAATTGGCTCCGTAAGATTGCGTGTGGATGTGGAGGCCACGCTCCTCGTGAGTGGGGTCAATATTTAACGGTCAACTATGCCCCACGTCACCGGCTGACAATCAAGACTTCCAAATCGCCCAGATACAGACAGCTAAAGCCAGCTTTCAACAAACTATACCAGGACACGGGACCCGGCACTGGCAACCAATCGGTTGGTCACCCCCAACTCTTGGCTGGGTGAAACTAAATACGGATGGTGCCAGCAAACAATCACCCTCATCAGCATCAGCAGGCGGACTCATCCGCGACAGTGAAGGACACTGGAAGGGAGGATTTGCTCAGAATTTAGGCTGGTGCTCCCCTCTTAACTCCGAACTATGGGGTGTCTTAACGGGACTTCACATGGCTTGGGATCTCGGCTATCGACAGGTGGAACTGGAACTGGATTCTCAAGAAGCGGTCCGCCTCCTGTCAGCATCCGCTCAGCGACATTCTTCCCTAAACCCGCTCCTCACTAGTATCACTACACTACTTCATTACAACTGGGACGTCCGCCTCCGCCATATTTACCGAGAGGGCAACAAGTGCGCAGACTGGCTAGCTAAATTCGCAGTCAATTGTACCTTAGGAATCACCACTCTTGTTAACGCACCATTAGGGTGCCTTTCCCTCCTCCAAGAGGACCGAGCTGGGATAAGCATCCCCCGGCTAATTATGTAGTTTTGAATTGTTCTTTTCCGATTATCACAAAAAAAAAAAAAGAGATTTGGATGGAATGAACGCATGCTTACCTGCTAAGTGGGACTGGACTAGGAGCGTATACCATATATATGGAAGAAGAAGATTCCACATACATTTTATGATATTTGGAACTCAACTTTCTATACGTAGATGATGCAACATCATCGTTATTGAATGTTCGCCGGCAGATTAAGAAATATGTTTAATTGTTATTTATTTAACAACAACTAGCAATTTATTTATTTTATTAAAACTAAAGATTTATTTGCTTTTATTTTTATTTTTTATCAATAAAAAATTCTTTTTGTTTATGTTTTTAGTTTTGGTTTTTTCTAGTTTTGCAAAAATATTGAAAATATTTTAATTTACTATCAACTAATTATATTTAATTATTTAATATATTAATAATTATTAAGAATTTTGAATAATTTAATTAAATATTTTGCATTTAATTAATTAAAATTAATTATTAACATGAATTACTCATAATTTAATTTAATTCAATTTTTAAAATAAAATAAATAATCATTAATAAATATAGTTAAATTTAAATATCTTAAAAATAGATAAATTTCAAATAAAAATTTGATTTAACAATCAAAATATATTAAAAATAAGTGTTAATTTATAAATAAAAATTAATTTTAAATTGTTTATTTTATAAAATAAAATAATTATATTGGTATTTATTAATGAATATTATATAAAAGGTTAAATTTATTTAATTAAAAATAGTTTATTTTTAAATTTTTAATATATAATTATTGTCTTAATAACTAATCATATTTTTACTTTTATTTTAAAAAATAGAAAACTTAAAAAAAAAGTACTCCTAAAGTACAACTCTAACAAGCTTCTGGCCCATATGAGTGGTAGGTGTACGCAGTTCGTTCTATTACAGTAGGCGGCGTGTTTGAGTTGGCACCAACGGATTGGTGGTCGTAGTCACATCTATCATTCAAGATATGCGCCACATGGTCAACTATCAATTGTTAATTACTAAAGAAAGAAATTAACTGCAGAAACCATGTGCTGGACTGCCCACCACACCAATACCAATACCAAACCAAACTGTTGGCTCCCTAGTTTGCCGGATTTTCCTTATTGTAATTTTACGAATTTGCCCATCATTCTTTATAATACCAATATAACGTCGTTTTTTAATTTAAATCGTCGTTTTGAAAAGAAAAGGCCAGTTACTTGTTATAATTTTAATATTATAGTTTTTTAAAAATACATATTTTTATTTAATAAAAAAATATTGGGATGGGAAAAATCTACAATCACTACTCACTAGCCATCTTAATGATTTTAGATAACTTTTAAAATTAAAGAAAAACACATCTTAAAGTCTATAATAAACAATAAATTAAAGAGAAAAACGGAGTAAAATGTCTAGTGAACAATGAACGTTCAGATAGTCATAAATGATAACTACTTTATGATTATGATTATAATTATTGAATTATGTTTTTTATGATCATAAGGTCTTATATTTAATTAATTACTTAATTGTGACACCAGATTTCTATTTGTTCCAAAGTTAACTAAATCAATTTCAATGGTCAAGTAAGACCACACATTTTAAAAGATAAAATTTGCTTTCATAAAATTATTACATTATACTATTGATTAATAATATAAATGAAAATTATTAGAATATGTAGTAACTAAACAATATGATAAAGGAAAGTAATAGTTCTTAATTAAAATGTAAAAGATTTAGTTCTTAAAATGTGTATTTATTTAGTGTTGAAGAGAAAGACAGTAAAAATATATAATAATATAAAGTGAAAAGTACAAGTCACCCCAGTTTGGTGCACCAGAAAGAAACGGCCGCACTCAAGGATAAAGAGCTTCATATCCACATTTTCACTTGTTCACCTAACACGGTTTGGTGGCTGCTGCACACTAGTGGTAGAGCGCTTCAACTCCTAAAATTTATCCTACCCATTTAGTGGTTCACTCTCTGGTGCTGGTATCTATCCGAAAGCTTCTATCTTAGTGGTGATTAGTAGTCATGGACTTGGATTTCTTGCAGACACTTGATGTTCAGATTCTTGTGGGCGTTGGTGTGGCTATTATCGCCATTGTTATTGGTGCCGTCTTTCTTCTTTCTCCCAAAAAACCCAAAGGTCTGAACTCCTAATACTCGAATGTACCATTTGTTTTAAGGTTTGACTTCGTGTTGAGATTCCTGATCTGGAAAGTCTTTGTTTAAAGTTCTGCTTTTGATTGTCTTCTGTGTTCTGGTCTTGCATTGATTCGCTTTTACGTCAGTTTTACGAATTCAGATTTAGTTGCTCACGTTGTATGGACGAGATGTTTCTAAGCGTTACAAACAACGGACTGTTCATAGTCAGATATATGTACATGAATTGTCTTCTTAGTTTTTGACATGATTACCGTTGGTTTTAACTGAAATGATCTTGACAAATATTTGACGATCCAGTTGCATTCCATACTTTGTTCACCTTTCAGGGTGTCTTCCATCCATGTTGTTCTAATGTTCTCTACTCATTATGTCCAACTTTGTTCTCTCTGAAGTTACTTTTAGCTAATCTCCTTTAACTTTCTCAATTAATGCCTTTCTGCATTTCTTTTACAGGTCTAATTATTTACTATCTTTTTTTTTTTCCTGAAAATTAACTAATTGTGGCGCCTGTTTATAGGCTGCTTAGATCCTGAGAATTTCAAGGAGTTTAAACTTGTCAAGCGCACTCAGCTGAGTCACAATGTGGCGAAGTTCACATTTGCACTTCCCACGCCTACTACAGTTTTGGGTCTTCCAATTGGACAGCATATAAGCTGCAGGTTTGATTAACGTTTCCTTTCTGGATGAGTTTACTATCTAAGGTTTGTTTTGCATTCTATATGGTCGAATGAGTACGAATTCTTATTTTTCTTTTGTTTACTGTTTTGGCTTTCACATTCCAGCTCTTAGATTTGCTGCCTATTTAAATGAAGTTACGCTTTTGTCTTCCATTGTGATCTTTTGATCTTTCTTACCAGCTAATTGCCATTGGGCAGGGGCAAAGATAGCAATGGTGAAGAGGTTATAAAACCATATACTCCTACTACATTGGATTCTGATGTTGGATACTTTGAGCTGGTCATTAAAGTATGGGAAGAAGATTACTTTTTTTTTTTTTTTTGAGAAAAAGAAGAAGATTACTGTTCAATTACTTGATTTCATTAGATTTAGTTGCATATTCAGATAAACTTAGCTGCTTTTATAATTGATCTGTGGTTTTATATCCTCCTGTAAGTAGATGTATCCACAAGGAAGGATGTCACACCATTTTAGAGAGATGCGTGTTGGTGATTATCTTTCTGTCAAGGGACCCAAGGTATGTGCTCTTTTTGCACGTTAACTTTAAAACTTCATCTCAGCTTGTTTCTTGTTTCTTGTTTCACTGTACTTTTTTCTTGCCAATGCTGTCATTTCACAAGAATAAGAATGATGGTTGGTGCATTTGGATTTTGTTGATTTTCTAAACTAATTGTCATTGTTACCTGATTTTACGACTTAGTTACTACTTATTTGTTCCTTAGAAACAGGAAACCTGCCTACTTTCTTATCAATGTCTAAACTAAGAAAAACTTCAATAGCAATACCTTTTCCAGATTCCAAGTAAACATGAAACCATGGTAGTATGCATGGTCGTCACTTAGTGTGCGGGAACTTAAATTTGCATTTCTATGACAACATATTGTAGAGATGCAAAACCAGAGCTCTTTAAATTCTTTACTGTATAAGGTTGATTTTGTTGTTAGGGTCTTTTCCGGAGAGTTTTCTATACCTTAAACTTATTTTAGTGTTACATTTTCCCCTTTCCTTGTCTGAAATATAAGCTCTCCAGTTGAGTGGTGGGTGTTTGATATATTTTTTGTACCAGGGACGTTTCAGATATCAACCTGGTCAGGTTAGAGCATTTGGTATGCTTGCTGGAGGCTCTGGCATTACCCCAATGTTTCAAGTATGCTACTGAATGTTTACTTCTTAACCTTGAATTTAATTTTCTATTGAATTTTTTAGCTTCAAATCTGGACCATTTACCGTTTAGTTGTTTTATATATGTTTCTTCTTGGCATCCTTTCCAGGTTGCTAGAGCCATTTTAGAAAACCAAAAAGACAGAACAAAAGTGCACCTTATTTATGCCAATGTTATGTTGGAGGACATCCTTTTAAAGGTAAGCTGCAGCTTTGTTTTATCTATCAATTATATGTGTTTTGGCTCTTATTCGTTTCCTTTCTTTATTATGTGGTTATGCATTTTCATTTGACAATGAGAAGATCTACATTATATAGTAGGATATCCTTCCGTTAGAAATAATGTATTGTGAGGTGAAAGGCCTAGGTGCAGGCGAAGTGTGATCTTTGCAATTCCTGACTGGAAACGTTTGTTTCACAGAATTTTTTGGCAGTCAATTCCAGTGGTTAAGAAATCATATTTATCTCAATTAGGAGAAAAGTACACCTGCTTTTTGTCAACCATTCTTTCTGGCCATGACAAAAAAAATGTTCATGTGATCACAATAATAGGAGAATACATCAAATGAAAAACTTGTCATTTGCTTCACTCTAGAACTGAATGTTTTAATTGGTAAAAACCATAGAAACTCGAAAATGAACTTGAAGAATTGTGAGCTAGATAGGTCTAACATGAATGTTTAGATGAAAATTTTGAATAATTCTGTATGATTCTCTAACCCATGCTTTTAATTTATTTTCTTTCTTTATTTAAATAATAAATGTCTTATTCTTCGAATTGTGCAAATAATTGAAAGTTAGTTCCTGTCAACTCACAGGAAGAGTTGGATAGTCTTGCAGATAAGTATCCAGATCGCTTCAAAGTTTACTATGTCTTGAATCAGGTAAAATTGCCTTTCTCCAGCATCGACTTCTTTACCTATTTTAATTTTTCATTCATCATCCTATTATTCAGGCAAATTCCTTCCACTTGTTTTCTACTATCCTTCTTTGGATGTTGGATATCACTTATTTCAAGAAGACTAGCTTAGAAGAAATATGAATGATTAGTTTATTTCTCTGTTTGTGATGCTAGGATTCCAAAGTCATAACGACTCCTTGCTAACCTTTAAACAACCATGAATAATACTAATTTATCTACAGAAACGAAGAAAATGAGGGCGGAAAGGGAAACCCAACGGCAACATATTAAGTTTGAGACACTAAAATTTTGTTCAAGTACAGGAGCCAAATTTAAGATTGCATCTACGGGAGTTTATTTGAAGGAGAACTAATATATGTTGTCTCATTTTCTGGTCTTTAAAAACAACAATAATAATACTCAGTAGAAATCCCGCTAACAAGCGAAATTTAGGGAGGTTTAATAGTACGCAGCTTTATTCTTAACTAGTAGAGAGACTATTTTCAAATAACCCTCGCCCACATGAAAATGAAAGATAATAATAATAATGATAATGATAATGTCTCATTGTCTGGTCTTTGATGCCCTTAATGTGGCATAATCCATTCAGATCGGTTTGGTAAATTTGGTTTTATTAGTACAAATACATACCTGCACATTTTAGGCCGGAAACCATAATATGCCTATATCTATACCTAATTCCTTTGCTACTGCTTTTTGATGCATAAATAATTTCCTTATTTCTGGAACTTTTGGCACAGTTATTAAATATTACTCTATATAGTCTTTAGATTTGAATGTTGTTTTATTTTTCAGCCTCCTGAAGTTTGGGATGGTGGTGTTGGCTTTGTTTCAAAGGAAATGATTGCAACGCATTGCCCTTCACCGGCTTCTGATGTTCAGGTATAGATATGCTGTTAATGTTGGGCCTGAAACCTCATACGTATTCGCCGATCTGAACTTTTGTTCTGCTTAAGAGCCAATAAGGATCATGTTAGAGAAAAGCCAATATTAAGTGAAAAAGATGAAACGCCAAATAAAGGAACTAATTATAGTTTCTATTATCTAATCTGCAGATTCTCAGATGTGGACCGCCACCTATGAACAAGGCCATGGCTGGTCACCTTGAAGCTCTTGGCTATGCACCGGAAATGCAATTCCAATTCTGATCCTCTGCAACTTCTTGACTTTCTACATGGAGTGCAGAATAGTGTTTATCACTTCAATAAAGGATTCATATACTCGGTTCTGTCTCCTATTCTTTAACAAAAACTCAGAACCTTGAAGGCAAATGTATTACCGTTTTAACTTACAAACTTTGGGGCCTTTGAGAACAACAATATTAGGACAGTTGATTTTTAATTATGAACATTCCTGAGGCTGGCGGTGCTAGTGAACCGGTTAAATAAGACAACTCGATCCACTCAAAACACTTTACCTGCTTAGCGGCATTAGTTTTAGAGAACAGAGAGTATTAATAGTCACATATCTGCTTGGATTGTTCTGGGTATAATTTTGAGCCGATATGGAGATCATACATTGATGACAGAATCAAGCATTCCATCTGGTTTTGAAGAAAATAATATGTTTCACTCAAGTTTTAATTGATAGTCATCTCATTATTCTCAACAATATCGAATTGATGTAATAAAGATGTTACAGGAGAATGAAGGCAGGAGGCAGATGATGTACATGAAGGACTTCCGAAGGATGAGCAACGACATCGTAGAGGAGTAAAGATAGTTGTGGAACAAAACGACGTAGCTGATATTAGTGAGTTTAGAAAAGGATGAAACCTGTAGTTCAATAAGTGGAAGAACGTGATGGGTGGGAATACGGTTAAAATCAATGTTTTAAAAATCGGACCGAATATCGAATCAGTCGAAAAAAAGGTTTAAAGTTTAAAGGTTTGATTGATAGTGAACTGCTATAAAATCGGTATATACTAAATAAGAAGAAAAACTTATAAGAATAAGTGAAAATAAAATATTTTATTGAAATAAAAAATACACCAATGTCTATTATTATATAATGAACTAATAATAAATAAATATGAGTTTAATATAAAATTTAAAATAATAATAAAAATCAAAATTGTATTTCTGAAGGAGGTTGTGTCTCATCATCGTCAAAAGCTTCAAATTCTCCAACGCTATTTAAAGATTCGTAAACTACGCTTTCATCGAAAGTATTTGCATCAACTTCATTTACTACATTAAAATAAATTATAAATTAGTAATGTATGAAATTATTCTCAATTGTAAACTTGTAATATAGTATACTTTTAACTTAAATATGATCAAAATAAGATATGAACTAACCATTAATAGACGTTCTTAATTCATTCGTTGTGACCAATGCATTTTCTTCATAAATCGTCTTTTCAAATTCATTATAATCAAGATCAGACGATGGTTCTTCTTCTTCGATCCGAAAATTAGTATGTTCAATACAATCAATATCAACTAGATCATAAGTTCTCTTCTTACTCAGTGTTCTGAATACATAATACAGAAATTATAAAGTTAATAATAAAAATAAAATTATAAAATACTTGTTCTTCATTCTCAGACTATAAGTAACGTAAACAAGGTCATTAAGTAGTTGATGTTCCAAACGATTTCATTTCTTTGTATGAATACATTCAAAAATATTCCAATTACGTTCACAACCTGATGCAGAAGTTATTTGACTGAGTAACCTAATAACGAGTTTTCTCAATGTTAGAGCACTGTCACCGAATAATCTCCACCACACCACTCATCTGTAATTTAAATTAATAGTTATGATAAAAATATATATTATTAATAAGTAAATAATGAATTAAAAGTATAAAATGTACCTGGTTGTATTTTTTTCATCATAAGTTCTCTCTTTGCTGATGATCTAGTAAAATTCTCTAAACTTTTACGATACAATTTAATTTCATTTATCACTTGTGATTGCTCTTCAATAGAGAAAATACCTTTGCATTCAATCACATCAAACAAACCGCCCATAATATTAATTATGCGTGCTTCTTTACTATATAAGCAATAAGGATTGAGAAAATAAGCTGCTAAGTGGATTCTTTAAGTAAGATGCTTATCCCATCGTCGATCAATAATATCTATGTAAGGCTTGTACCATGTCTCCTTCCATTTAAAAAGATTTATAATTGTTTTATGAGCTCTATACATACCATCATATATATATATATATCCCAAAGATGACTTCTCATCTGAGTCAACAATCCTCAACAATCTTATAAGTTGAGCCATAATCTTCACAATGATTAAGCAAGCATCCCAAAATTTATTATCTAAAATAATAGCATAAATTTCTTTTCCTTTTTCACTCTTTGATAATTTATGATTTGAAAAGTGTCTACTTGTCACTAAATTTTGAAGTAGTTGCTTATGTTTATAAACACTTTTCAAAGTAATCAATGTAGTTGCAAATCTAGTAGCAGCGGGACACACAATCTTAAGCTAATCTTCTTGCTTTCATAACCATGACAAAAATGTGACATGATTATACACAAAAATTGTGATCTTAAATGCGCGTGAAGTAAGACTAGAAATACAATCCATACTAACAATATCTTTTAAAATAAGATTTATAAAATAAGTAGAGCATGGAGACCAATAAATATGCCTATACTTTGATTGCAATAAGTACCCAGCTGATACATAATTAGCTACATTATCTGTAACAAAATGTACAACATTCTTTGGTCTAACCCACTCGACAATTTGAGAGAATAATTTAAATAAAGCATTAACACTTTTTACCATGTCAAAAGCATCAACAGACCATGGATTAATTTTGTTCAATTTCAAATGGGTTTAATAATTTTCACTTGATTTTTG